>CM060574.1:4716000-5069091 GCA_030625065.1 Alectoris magna | reverse complement strand
TCAGCTCAGCACTATCTGCCAGGCTTAAGAACACAACCCATTCAAGAGCGCAATTTTTCATTATCAACCAACAATGGTCTATCAGGTCTGTCGGAGTAGCCCCTTGAGTGCGGTCGCTTCTCCTTTCCATAGTTTGAGACAAGTTCTTAGAATTAACTGAAAAGTGTTGCAGTTCTGCTAGTAATCTAGTCGGTAAGTCCTCTGATTCCTCCCTTCCTTGTGCCCCCCCCTCCTCCGGATTCATCCGTCTCCTGGGGAGGACCTCTAGTGGAAGGCATGCTGACGTCCACCGGGGCTTTAGGAGGCTCTGCTGAACCGCACTCCTGCTGTCGTTGGCAGCTTGAATTTGAACTGCCTGAGCTAACGATCTGGAGTTAACTGAAAGCCGACGCAATTCCTCTAACAGCCTCTCTGGTAAATCATCTCCCTCAGAATCCCCAGCACTCTGAACAGTCCCGCGACCCCCCCCCCCCCACGAGCCTCTGAGGGGCCAACAGCCACCGATGGCATACTAACGTCAGAGGAGACGCCTGAACTGTACACAGAAGGTGGCGCGGCCGGCAGACACTGCGCAGAAGGAGCCAATGGCGGCGCGGGGCCGACCACAATGCTGGAAGCAAACGGCCTCTCCTCTGCAAACAAAGAATCCGAGGCTTTTCCCTCGATGACCAGCAAAGCCTGTGCTGACTCCTGAGAACCCTCACAATCCTCCCCCTTTTCCTCTCCCTTTATCTCTCTAGCAGATTCCTGAGACGAATCACCAGAGAGCAACTGGAGACTCTCCCCCGAGCTTTTAGGGCTCGAATTCTCAAGCTCTATCGATCTTGGCGAGCCATACACAGTACCCTCTGCCGCCACCCAAACACTCTGCGACTCGTGGAGTTTATGGAGGCAAGCTCGTAGCGCCCCCCAAGCAGGGATATGCTGGAGAGCAGACTTACTTCCTGCCCCAGCAGCTGATAGTAACTCTTTCCCTGCCGTTTGAACCTTATCCAGGTCCATAGCCTGTGCAGCTGACTCAATCAGCCCCCCTTGTATCATCCATTGGATGAGCCCCTCCGTGACCCTGCAGGACAACGCACCCCCCGTGTCCCTCGCCAGCACTTTAAAACTTTTACCGTCTCCTTAACAGATCCTGTCGACATGATAAAAACTAGAATTCACTGGACCCAAAACATCTGCTCTCTCCAGACCCAAACCGTCTGCTCTTTCCAGACCCAAACCGTCTGCTCTCTCCAGACCCAAATCGTCTGCTCTCTTCAGACCCAAATCGTCTGCTCTCTCTGCTCTTTCCAATCACAACACAATCAGACTCCACAATTGCAAATCACATTCACACTATTACATCCATCATGTCGGGGTCACCACTTGACAGCTACGTCAATAACCCGATCTTCCCGAAACCTCGACAATCCGGGGAAAAGAGACACAGTCATGGATGCCATGGAGTCTTCTCTCAGTTTAATGCTGCGTCACACGGCTTATATAGCAGCATGGCTTCCACACATGCATGTCCCATACACCCACTGCACAACCCCACACACACATGACCCTTCCACTCCCAAAGTCCTCCCTTGCATAAATCATGTCATCACAGGGCATCCGGCAAAGCGCTTCTTCGTATCCCTGTTCCATGGTTCCGCTTCAGCTGCTTCGGCTGTTATCTTAGCAGTTCTTTACTCAGGTCCATTCCCCGGTTGACGTTATTCCCCAACAAAAGGGAATGCCTCCTTCCCTTTTTCCTCGCCTGTCCCTTCCGAACAGCTTGTGCTGTCAGTACCCACATTCCAGTCATGAAAATCATCTCACCAGGTTTCGGTGATGGCAATTACGTTATGGTTTTCTAGTATTACAGTGGCTTCAAACTCCTCCTGTTTGTTTCCCCAGCTGAGTGCGTTGGTGTAGAGACACTTCAGCTAGGCAGCCAACCTTGTCAACTTCCTGGAAGATAACTCCTTAATTCCTTTCAAGTATTTACCTTTAGTCTCCCTTCATCATCATAAGATTTCAAATGTGCAGCAGGTTGAGGGCTCCCACTAGCACCTTATTCATCTAGCCTAGCTGTGCTGTCCCACACCTTATCATGGGCAGGCTCAATATCACTCCCCTCCCCTATTGAACCTAGTTTAAAGCCATGCCTATGAGCCTTCCTAGCTTTTCCCATAGGACCCTCTTCCCCCTTTGAAAAAGGCAAACCTGTCACAGAGTTATCTAGATCAATCTATGTCCGTGACAGGGGGCAGTAAGCCTGTGGGCCCCCTGGCCCCAAAAATGGGAAGGGAAAAAGGGAAGGGTAGGGACATGGGAGCTGGACTCAAAAAAAAAACAAAACAGCGGCAACGATCTAAGGAGGAAAACTTATTTTACTAACTATGATATCGGAATGCAAGATAACACAATATAATACAATCCAATTGAAATTGAGGCTAATAAATAAAGTAAGAGAGAGAGTTTTCTGAAACCAAAAAAGCCTACTTTGAACTGGAGGCGCACAGCTTGGAAGCACACCCACACCCTCTGCCAGGCAGCAAGCAAGAGGGCAAGCTCCTGTCTGAGAGCGAGATCCTGTGATTTCCGTGACGTATTTTCCTCTCTGACTGTGAAGTCCCCTGGGATATGTAGTTCTTCTTCTCTTCTGACAACCAGGTATCCGGAAAGTTGTCAGTCTGCGGAACTGGAGTATTAACTCTTTAATTACCCATGCTTTACATGATGTTATGATGTGGAATACCAATAGCAAAATTACAAAACCATGACATTCCACCCCTTATTCTACATCACTACATCATGCTTAATATATATACATATATACAAACAAACAATAATTAAAATGCTCAATTGGCAGGTCCTTGAGTGTTGACTAACCAGGTGACTTTTGCTAAATGTGTGTTCCAGTGTTTGAATGCCCCAGCACCCATTGCTCTCAGTGTAGTCTTTAACAGTCCACTTTGTTGTTTGATTTTTCCAGAGGTTGGTGCATGATAGGGGATGTGATATATATCCACTCAGTGCCATGCTTCAATTGGGATTTCTTCTGCAATTGTATGCACATGTTATTTGCCATGATCACTTTGTGGGAGTGTGATATAATCCACCTGCTAGGCCTCCCCATATTTATATTTCACCCATCATCCTCCATACCAAAGAGGCTTTATCCACTTGTCTTGCTTAATTACATCGTATGTTTCACGTGTATGGATAACTGGTTCAAAAGTGTTCATGGTCAAGTCCATCACTTGATCCCAAGCCCATCTATACATTGCATCTCTTCCTTGATGTTCTGAAGTGTCATGGGCCCACCAAGCTAGAAATAATTAACCCTTAAGTTTCCAGTCCAGATCTACCTGAGACATTTCAATCCTAGTGGCCCTGCTGATTGTTTTGATGTTCTTCAGTGGCAAGAATCTTGAGTACATGGACATCTACATGATATACTTTTACAACCATGTGTCGCAGTTTGAAGAGTTACTATTGTTCGAAAGCAGACTTCTACTCCTATGCCCCTCCCCCCCCCCCCCCCCCCCCCCACACACACACACACACAATTTTCCTGGAAACTGGGCAGAGAGGGAGAAAAGTAAAAAGTTGATCAATTCAAATAAGAAGAGAACTAATTTAATAAGAAAAATGTGAGATAATACAGAGTTGTCATGGTTTTATGATTTTTGCTATCGGTATTCCACATCATAATATCATGTAAAGCTCGGAGAATTAAAGAGTTAATACTCCAGTTCTATGGACTGACAACTTTCCATATACCTGTTTCTCAGATGAGAAGAACTACGTACCCCAGAGGACTTTGTGTTCAGAGGGGAAGATAAGACCCACAAGGCATAGGACTCTATCTCTCGCTGCCTGGCAGTACTGGTTCGGCACCGTTCCGTGACTAGTGGGGCAGAGGGACTTCAAAATCCACGCCTCCAGAAAAGGGAAACAGGGGACCCCAGAATAATTTAAAAAAAACAGCGGCAATGATCTGAGGAGGAACAAACTAATTTACTAAATATAATGAGAGAGTATCTGAAAAAAAAAAAGCTGTAGGCCTTACAGTAATGCTGAAGCAGCACGCACAGTCGGGATGGGCAGCAGCGAGGAGAGACAAAGGAGAAGAGCGAAGAAGGAAAGCGAAAAAGAGAGGTCAGATGACCCGACAACGCCTTATATGCGTTCCCCCCTGTGCAGGAATGATATCAGCACAGCAAACAGTCTTCTGGGGAACGTAGTTTCTTCTCCTTAGTATGTTGAACTGGAACATTAACACTTTAATTCCCAGTGCACTACATGATGTTATGATGTGGAATACCGATGACCATAAAAACAAGATACTGTCCCAAAAGCAAAGCAACCAGGTAACAAGAGATTAGTTCTGGTGCTGTGTAAACTCCTTTCTTGAACCTTGGATTTCAGCCATCTTCAGAGGTCGATGAACAGTAATAGAGACTTCCTCCTCATCACTCTCCTCTTCATGCCTCTGGGACGTGTAGTTCTTTTTCTCTGTGCTTCACATGATGTTATGATGTGGAATACCAATAGCAAAAATTACAAAACCATGACAATTAATAACATAATCATTATAACTCAATCAAGGCCTTGATTGACAATACGCTAAATGTGAGAAAGGAGACAAGTCAAACACAGCATAACAACAAGAAATACTGTTAAATCCACTAAAAAGAACAAACACATTTGCCCTGCAACCCAAAATTCTGCAACCTGGAAATAAATCCCTGAGGGTCCCACTCTGTATTAATCTGTAACTGGTTAGAAAAAAGTCTTCAACCTTCATATACTCTGATACATTGATTTTGAATGATCACTACAATTTGTGCAACAAATGCTTTTAGGGTGCTCATAACCATGCCTTTGGGCTATTAAATGGTTGTGCAAATTTATGAAGTTGCATGTCAGATAGAACCAATATTAGAGGACAAATGTGCTAGAGTATCACTAGGGGCATTATTACTTATTGATCCTTGAGAAACAGCAAACTGCAGAAAAGGAGAGAAAAGGAACGTGTTGGCGGTGGATGCTATAGGCAGTACCAGCAGGGCGTCCCCTGCTTCAAAGAGCACTTTCCTCTCTCACCCACCACAGATTCTCTCCTGCTTTCAGGCTCTGAAGGGTATTTTCCATTTGTACACCATATCCGCATGGCCAGTACTGATACTGAGCCCAAGTGGAACAACTGCTTGGAAAACTGAGTAGACTATCACGGTTAGCTCTCTTAGCATGAGCCTTTGTCTCAAGTGATGCATGGTCGTATTTTAAAAATCCTGATTAGTGGGATGAAAGACTGGTAATCATTGTATAATACAGAGTCATCCCTTTGCCTGGGATTCCTTTCCAGGTTTCATCTTCGCAAATTAAGAAACGGCTAATTAATAGGCTAATAGTATCATAATCAAGCATAACTAATACATCAAAAGAACTCTTCCTGTAGATTCCAGCACTGGTAACATCAAATCCTGTTTAATTCGCATTCGATCTATTATTAAAATAGAAGAAGCACACAACAACCTAAATAATGCCTAATAATACTAATTCTTGAGACTGCATTGGTAACACAGGAAAATCACCCACTATGTCATACCATTTCTAATGTTATTTGTAATACAACAAGTTACAAAGCAATACCACTAAGTAAGAAGCATACAATCCCAGTTACTATAAAGGCTGGATGCTATTTTATGCCTTGAGATGAGGCCGAACATATCATACTGGAACCCACGTAGGGCCAGTCCCTGTGGAAACACAAGCATATCCACAACTCCAAGTCATCAGTGGTAAGGGACCTTCCCAAAGCCCTGTGGCCATATTCCGAACATTAACCATTGGCCATTCCTTGAGCATTGTGGAGGCCCCAAAATGACGATACACGAGCTGTATCTGTATGATCACGATTCAAAAAATTCAGCACAAGCAAAGCCTTACATAATCTCTCTTGTGGTGTGTCTCCCATATTCCCCCTTTTTTGTTTATTAAGAATGGACTCCAATGTTTGATGAGTGCGCTCAATGATTGCTTGTCCAGTGGGAGAATGAGGAATGCCTGTAATATGTTTAACCCCCCATTCTTGGAGGAAAGTTCGAGTGGCCTTACAAGTACATGCAGGTCCCTTATCTGTTTTTACAGTATATGGGATCCCCATAGCAGCGTAACCAGATAACCAGTGTTTGCAGGCATCACGACTGTGTTCGCCTGTATGTGCTGTGGCAAATATGTAATACATAATTTAGATGGCCAAATTTGGGAACATGAGTGACATCTGTCTGTCACAGTTGAAGAGGTACTGTACCATGGGGATTTGTCCCAATTTGAGGCAAAGGGGCAATTGCCTGGCAGCTTGGGCATGTTAGAATAATGTTACGGGCTTGATCCACTGTCAGCTGGAATTGTTTCTGTAAGGCTCTCCTATTCTGATGGAAAAATTGATGGAAGAGTTGCGCTTGCTGAAATAATTGAGGAGTAGCAAAGGCGACTGTGGCTTGATCAGCCTTATGGTTGCCCTCAGGTAAAGGACCAGGCAACGTAGTGTGTGATTGAATATGCATAATAAAATAAGGAAGAGTACGGTGAGAGACATAATGTAAAACTTGCTTGAGCTGTGCAAACAAAACAGGGTTGTTAACTTCCTTAAGAAAAGATCCTTCAATCTGCTGAATGATACCTGTAAAATACAGAGTCCATTATTATATCAAGCTTTTGATCAGGAAAAATTTGAAAAGCACGAGCTACCACAGTGAGTTCTAAAATTTGAGGTGATCCATAGACAATGTACATCTGACTGCCATCGTGTAGCAGTCGCATGCCAGAGAACCACTGCTCAGTGTGCCTTGCTGGAACCATCTGTAAATACAGTTACAGCATTAGGTATTGGAACATGTGAAAGTAAAGTATTAGTTGTAAGGGACAGATCACTCAAATTATGCAGTAACTGATGATTGGAGGAATGGGTGGAGATTTGTCCAGTACAGTATGCCATAGGAATTTGAAAAGCGAGTGACTGTGCAAGCATCCAATCTAAATCTTTTTTAGTAGCAGGTATGTAGATGCAATCAGGGTCAAAAGCTCATAAAAATATAGAGATGATGTCGACCTCGCTGTATTAGCATTGCAAACATCTCCACTCATGACATAACGGTTTTTGAAAATGTATGCAGTAAGAACATCCATTTGAGGATAATGAAAGGATCTTTTCTTGAGGTATCCCATTGACATAACAAGCTATATGTCCGATAAGAATTTTATATTATCTTAAGAGATACTAGAAGTGATAAACACAATGGCTATATTGATGTTGCAATGATGTTATTACAGAGTCTAAGTATTGTAGCGCTTCTGGCATTAATTGTCCTTTAGAGGTTAGACCTGGGTCTCCTTTGAGTAGCTGGAATAAAGGGTGCAGCTCTTGAGTAGTGACACTCAAAAGCGGTCGCAACCAACTGATGGTTCCTAACAATTTTTGCAAATCATTTAATGTCTGTACATTAGGTACTATTTTGAGGATTTGCGGCTGGATGATGTGAGATGTAATTTTCCATCCTAAATATTTCCATGGAGAACTAAGCTGCACCTTTTCTTCTGCTATTTGTAAACCGACAGATTGGACTGCCTGCCGGACGAGCAATAAAGTGTCCTTTAGACCCTCTTCTTCTGCTATTAATATATCGTCCATGTAATGACAAATAAGGACGTGAGGTCTAGCTTTTCGTACTGGTTGTAATGCATTTGTTACAGTCAGTTGACATACTGTTGGACTATTAAGCATTCCTTGTGGTAACAGTCCAATGATACTGCTGAGCAGGGCTTTGTTGGTTAATGGAGGGCACTGATTTAATGATGGTAACATCAGCTCCGGTATCCACTAGACCTAATAACTGTTGACCGTTTACTAAGCATGGTAATAATGGTTTGTCTTTTGACACTTGCGTAGTCCATAGCATGGCAGGTTTGTCCGTGCTCCCAAATCCACCAGTTCGGTCCCCAATGCCAGGTTCAGTCAAAGGGATTAGTTGTGCTACTTTTTGGCCTTTGGGAATTAAGCAGGGAAGTGAGGGCATCCATGCCATTATCTTAATCTCCCAGTGTGGTCAGCATCTATATCTCCTGGCAAAACAAAAAGTCCCATCCATGTAACAGAAGAACATCCTAATAAGAGGGCTCTACGCCCATCCCCAAGGGGGCCCGTGACACCTGTTGGAATGAGAGTCACGGTGCTGTCAGTCTGCGTCACTGACTGGGTGGTGGCCAAATCCACTCCTGCACTGCCGGCGGTGGCTGGTCTGAGTGAACTGGCCAGGCAGTGGCCGACCGATTCAGGACCATATTTGCTGTCATAGCGCGTGGTCTCATGCTCTTCTTCCCGTTTCCCGACAGAAACAGAGTTTGGATCGGCATTCTCTCGCCCAGCGTAGCCCCCTCCTGCACTGGGGACAGGGTCGATCTGGAATAGCACGAGCATTTTTTATTTGCTCACTTAGGCTGTTTACAGTCCCTCTGTACATGACCAGGAACCCCACAATTGTAACATTTCATTCTTTGAGCATCGCGTTGGGCTGCCAGCGTGTCTGCTAGCAAGGCCATTTTATGACTCTCCATGCCTACATCTTGACAGGCTCTAATCACATCAGTAATGGATGGATCTGCGTTCTTTAAGGACTGCAAAACCTTCTGACAGTCCGCATTTGTGTTTTCTACTGATAATTGCTTAAGCAAAGCATCCCGGGCGGCCTGATTTTCTACTTGTCTCTCTAGTGTATTTTGTAAACGGTCAAGAAATTTAATGTAGGGCTCGGCAGTCCCCTGCTTAACTGATGTAAATGAAGCATTAGATGAATTAGTATCAGGTATCCGACGGATAGCATGTAACACCGAAGTCTTAACTTGTTCAAGGCATTGCCTGTCCATCTGTGCCTGGGCCTGAGGTGTTGCCCAGACCCTCTTCCCCCTTTTTTTTCTCCAGGCCAATTTGATTTAAGTTAGTCAAATTATTCATAGCCTGGATAGTAGCCTGATCTTGGTATTCAGTGATGAACACATTGTATTGCATGGGAGACAGGATTGTTTGTAACAAGATTTTCCAATCATGAGGGGTCATAACATAACTGTCACCAACTGCAACTAAAAGATTGTATGTAAAGGCAGACTGAATTCCATAGTCTCTCACTGACTTCCTTAGCTCCTTTACTGCCTTATAAGGCAGGGATTCCCACTGCGGGGGCTGATTTGGATGATACAACACAGGAAAGGCTTGAAATGTACCAGCATCACCCCATAGTATTGCATCTTTTCTGCAGTGCTCTAAAGCATTGCGGTACACTGTAGAAAAATCTTTCTTTCCTGCATCCTTCAAATTATCATCATGAGGAAAAATGATCGGTTCGTTTTTCGAATCTACTGAACCAGGATCAAAAAGTTCCTCTGGTTGCGGTCCATCCTTGTCTTTAACAAACTTATGCGCAGGCTGCAGCGATGCAGCAGCAGACGACGTAGACCCGGCGGAGGGTGGCAGCGTCATGGCGAGCGATGTGGGTGGGGTGGAAGGCGGCAGCGACGGCGCCAGAGTCGGGGACGGAGCGGAAGGCGGGGGTCGCGATTTCCCTTCTCCCCAGACTGGAGGGGGGTCGGAGCCTCGGATCGAATCCGGGCAGGGGCTGTTTTCCGCACCGAGGGGCAGCGGCGAGGGTGGGAGGAAGGGCAATAGGGAACAGTCGGAAGAAATTCTTCCTTGTTGAATTTGTTTAAGCCCTTCTGTTATTTGATTCCGAACAGATAAAAGTTTAGCAGCCATTCTGTCTTTAGTAATACAAGCCTCCCAGAGTTTTGTGCCAATTTTGTCCCAAAGTTCTCCATCAAGAGAGAACCCAGTTTTCCGAAATTCAGGGACATTTTTGCTTATCCATTTAAGAAAAGTAACTAATGCTGAAGTAGATACAGGCTGATTCTGAAACTTTAAAACTAGCCATAATACTTTGAGATTTACTTGTTGCTCCTTCGTTAGTGAACTCCCCATAGTTCCCGACTGCTCACCTGTTCTGCAGAACGGTGTGGGTGTGCACAAAACAATCTCTCTGAAGTTCAGTGTCGGGCAATGCTGCTGGACCAGGCTCACTCATTCGTCCAGACTAAAAATCAGGGGGATCTCCTTTATAAACCCCTCTTTCTGAGCCCAGGTTACCAAGTCTCTCAGTCTTTTTGGGTTACTAGATACGCCTCTCTTAGAGAGTATTATAGCTGGACTGCCATCTCTATTTCCATTTTGCAGTCCTGACGAGCCGTGGAGTCGCAATCCCCACTCCCGCTACTGCGTGCCACTTGCCTCACAGCACTACTCGTCCCCCATCTTCCCCGATCCCTCCAGTCTTCTGCAGAAGTTTTGAGGTCCGGCTCCTATGCCAATTCTGGCTCTCCCCAAATCCCGGCTCCAACACCAATTCGGGTTGTTGGAATTGGTCGAAACCAATTGTTGTCGGAAAAGATGGCCGAAGTCATAACATCCACCAATATGTATATTGGTGGATATCTTTATTTTTATATCTTTTATAGCAGACAGATGAGGGTGTTCGAAAATCACACACGCTAATTGGAAGAAAGATACTACAATAACAACCCTAAAAATCCCCCTTCAAAGCCACGAGCCATTCATTCTTTTCCTAGAGGTGTCCTTGGATCTCATGCTGTTTATCCTGCTCCGCAGCTGTTGCTCTGTGAAGTCCTTATCTTGCTCCATAGCTGCTGCTATGTAAAATCCTTCTTGTATTCCCACACCTGATCACTCTCTGAGAGATGAAGTATTTCCTAACGTCCAACCTGAATCTCCCCTGGCACAACTTGAGGCCATTCCCTCTAGTCCTATTGCTAGTTACGTGGGAGAAGAGGCTGACACCCACCTCAGTGATTCATCAGCGATATTAAAACAGCACATCCCTGTAAAATCTTGACACCCATTTTTTTATGCCATAAAAACAAATAATCTGTTACCAGCTGATTTTACAAAATGCCTCGTTGAATTTCCCTCATTTCCTTATTAAGTGATGCAATAACTTTTGAAGTCCAATGTAATCCTTGTACTAAAGTGCCTGTCCTATGTTCCAACTGCTTATAGTTATGTATCGCCAATCCTGGGACCCCTATCAGACTTAATGATAATCCTAATGCCTCCTCATGAGAAAATAAATTGATGTGTGGATCACAGGTACTATCTAAAATACATCTTGGAAGCCTTCTCCTTGTAGCTGGGTAAGGGAGAGTGCACAAAGTAATTTTGCCAATTGCACAGGGGCCACCTGCTGAATTTGCTGGTATTTAAGTGTAGGCAGTGGTTCCACAAATCAAAAACTATCCCAAGGGAAGGATTAAATGTGTCTCAGTGTAGGTTATATTCATTGTATAATTTCTAGCCTATTGTCTGTTTTCCATATTCACTTTTTGTTCAGCACAATTAACAAAACTAAAAGACCTTCCTGCTCATGAGACATTTGCTACTCAAAAGACACACGTTTCTGAAGTCAATTGTTTAGATATATAGTTCCCACATTACACCAATTCAGAGTTGTGGCCTTAATATTATAATTCCTTAATATAGTATAATTTTGTAAGAGGAAGAACGGTGTAGGCAGTCTCTGAAAACATGTTGTTAATATGTCATCCACTGAACATCCACCAGACAAACAAAAGACAGACAAATTAGCCAATGGCTGGGCCAATCATACCCAGGTGTTCATGTGAGCTGACGGATGTTCTGCCAATTCAGTTGCTGGTGTTATAGATTTGAAAATAATAAGCCCACACCCTAAACTGTAGAGGTTCATGTTGTTATAATTTGGGTTTGCACATGATTGTTAAGATTAAAAGAAGTAACACAGTTATGAATGCCAATAGTCCTTGGGGACACTTAAGTTCAGAATAGGATAGTCCTTGGGTCCAGACACATTACACTGTCATCTGTGATTTCTGAAACACCAACAGATAGCAGCTTGGTCATAGCTGGACCAGCATAAATGATTAAGATGTTTAAACTGTCCATCAGGTATTGATTCAGTGTTCTTTCCCATGTGCATCCCATGTGTGAGGGTTGAGGAGGGAGAGTCTTTAGGGCCAGAGGTACCTGCCCCACCACTGAAGGTCCACTAGCACCGGTCGTCCAGGAAAACTGAGTGACTTAATAGGATCTTCAGTTTCTCCTTTTCTAGGAAAAAAGGATGGGGCTTTAGGGCAGAACGTGGTAATTTGCAGGCAGCGATTAATTCCCCAAAGACTGTTTTCCCTTGTTACCACATCAGTTAATCCTTGTGCCCATTCTGATTCATGGGGTCTCAGTGTTCGTGTCACTGACTTATCTCTAGATCTATCTATCTGTCTACGTGACAGGGGGACAGCAGGCCCACAGGCCCAAAACGAAGGGGGGGGTGGGTGATGTCAACTGTTTACAGGCTGGTGTAGCCTGGTTCTGTGACTAATAGGGCAGGGGGACCCATGGACCCACACCCCAGAAAAGGGGGAAAGGGAGAAGGGTAAGGAGATGGGAGATGGGCTTAAAAACAAAACAGCGCCAATGATCTGAGGAGGAAAGTTAACTTACTAAATATGAAATTGGAATACAAGATAACACAATATAATACAATATAATCGGAACTGAGGCTAATAAATGAAATAAAATGAGAGTGAGTGTGTCCAAAACAGAAGGCATTAATCTATAGCTGAAGGTGAAATGGGAAGCACGCACTGCCAAGACAAAGAGCAAAAAACCAGCAGTCTCGTGAATCACGAGCAGTTTAATCTTTCCCTCTGAACACAAAGTCCTCTTGGGTACACACTTATTTTTCTCTTCTGAGACAGATATACCCAAAACTATCAAAGACCCAGAGACATGGAGCATTAACTCCTTAACTCCCAGTGCCCTACATGATGTTATGATGTGGAATACCGAAAACAAAAATCATAAAAACATGACATTCCACCCCTTATTCAACATCTCTACATCATGCTTAATATATACATGTATACAAACATGCAATAATTAACATGCATTACACACACACACACACATATATATACATGGAATTACTGACTGCACTCCCCCAACATCAAATTCCCTTGTGGTACACAATGAACATCCCCAATTTTCTTCATCACACACCAAGTGCACCCAGGTCCCTGGGCAAAAACAGTTCCACGGAGAGGTTTGCCCTTTCCAGAAGCTGGAAGGACACAAACTGCTTTTCCCAACATGCTCTTCACACACACTATGGGAACCTTATCTCCTTCTACAGTATGTAGGGAACTGAATTGGATAGGACCATCTTGACTGATAGATGGTGTTGACCAACCAGGTGGCTTCTGCCAAATGCTTCTCCCAATGCTTAAATGTTCAACCACAAATTGCTTTCAGCAACGTTTTTAAAAACCCATTGTATCATTCGATTTTACCAGAAGCTGGTGCATGATAGGGGATATGATAAATCCACTCAATGCCATGATCTTTGGCCCAAGTATTTATAAGGGAATTTTTGAAATGTGTCCCATTATCTGACTCAATTCTTTCTGGAGTGCCATGTCGCCATAGGACTTGTTTCTCAAGACCCAATATGGTGTTTCGGGCAGTAGCATGGGGTACTGCACATGTTTCAAGCCACCCAGTGGTTGCCTCCACCATGGTAAGCACGTAAGGCTTACCATCGTGGGTTTGTGGCAAGGTGATATAATCAACCTGCCACGCCTCCCCATATTTATACTTTTGCCATCACCCTTCCCCCCAGAGAGGTTTCATCCTCTTGGCTTGTTTAATTATGGCACATGTCTCACAGTCATGAATAACCTGTGCAATAGTATCCATAGTCAAGTCCACCCCTCGTTCTCTAGCCCATTTATATGTTGCGTCTCTTCCTTGATGGCCCGAGGTCTCGTGGGCCCACCGAGCTAGAAACAATTCACCCTTGTTCTGCCAGTCCAAGTCTATTTGAGCCACCTTAATTTAGGAGGCTTGATCTTTCTGATGGTTATTTTGTCGTTCTTCATTAGCCTGACTCTTGGGCACATGAGCATCTACATGAGGCACCTTTACGACCATATTCTTTATTCAGGAAGCAATGTCTTTGCACAGTTGAACAGCTCAAATAGGTTTACCTCTTCTTTGCCAGTTGTTTCGTTCCCACTGCTGTAACCACTCCCATAAGACCTTTGCCACCATCCATAATTAAGAATAAAGATAAAGCATTGGTCACCTCTCCCATTCAGCAACATTGGCTTGATTCTCCTTTTCCTTCAGCGGCCCCTGCAACTTGTTTTGTAGAGCTCCATACAGCAGCTTTCCATCTTTGATGCTTCCCCACAATACAACATGATCCATCTGTGAACAGGGCATATTTCTATTCATTTTCTGGTAATTCATTGTATGGTGGGGCCTCTTTACAACACAATACTTCTTTTGCTAGTGATGTTCCAAACTTTTTGCCTTCAGGCCAGTCCATGATCACCTTCAGGATTTCTGTACAACTGAGGTTCCCTATCTGAGGTCACTGTGTAATCAATGCAATCCACTTACTCCAAGTGGCATCAGTAGCATAACGGGTGGGGGGAACATTTCCCTTAAACATGAAGTTTAGCACCGGCTGTAGAGATGCTAGTAAGACCTGCATCTCAGTACCGACTACTTCAGAAGCAGTTCAAACCCCGTCATATGCGTCTAAACTCACCTCTTCAGTTGGATTGTAGCACTCTTCAGACCGTCTGCACGCTCGACTCCACAATCCAAGAGGTTGGCCTCAGGTCTCTCCTGAGGCTCCTTGCCACAAACTCCAAGTGGGACATTTCTCTCCAGCAGCACTGAAGAGGATGTTCTTTACATCTTGTCCCATCTATCCCAGGGCCATGGCACAGGCTATCTCCTGTTTAATTTGCTCAAATGCCTAATGCTGCTCAGCGCCCCATATAAAATTATTCTTCTTCCACATCACCTGATAAAGGGGTCTAACAATGAGGCTATAGTTTGGAACATGAATTCTCTAAAAGCCCACTACGATCAGAAATGATTGTGTCTCTTTCTCCCTACTGGGCAGACACATGGCAGTGATTTTATTGACCACATCCATTGGGACGTGATGATACCCATCTTGCCACTTTATACCTTGGAACTATATTTCCTGTGCAGGTCCTTTCACTTAGTATCGCTTAATGGTGAAACCAGTTTGCAGAAGTATTTGAATTATTCTTTCTTGAAAACTTCCTCTACTGTGTTGCCCCACACAACAATGCTGTCAATATACCACAGGTGCTCGGGAGCACCACCCTGTTCCAGTGCTATTTGGATCAACCCGTGGCAAATGGTTGGGCTGTGTTTCCACCCCTGGGGCAAACGATTCCAGGTATACTGAACACCCCTCCAGGTGAAAGCAAACTATGGCCTGCATTCTGTGGCCAAAGAAATGGAAAAGAAGGCATTAGCAATGTCAGTGCTGGCATACTACATGGCTGCTTTTGACGCTAACTCATACTGGAGTGGTAGCATGTCTGGAACAGCAGTACACAGTGGAAGCGTGACCTCATTCAGACCACGATAGTCTACCGTCAGCCTCCATTCTCCACTGGCTTTACGCACTGGCCATACGGGGTTGTTAAAAGGTGAGTGAGTTTTGCTTACCACTCCCTGACTCTCTAGTTGACTAATCAACTTATGAATGTGGAGGAAGGGATACCTCTTAGAGCAGTACTGCCATCTGTGTGCCCTTTTTGTAAAAATCGGTACCCATTGCTCATTTACCTGTAGCTACCCCACAACAGAGAGATCTTCTGACAGGCTAGGCAAAAAAAGACCACCTGGATATCTGTTGGGATAGTGGCACGGCGGGTGGCAGACAATCCAGAGGATTCCTGGAGTCTGTTGAGGATATCTTCTTAGTCCAGGTATTAGATGGATGTCATGGTTTTGTAATTTTTGCTATTGGTATTCCACATTATAACATCATGTGGAGCACAAAGAAGAACAACACATGCCAGAGGACCTCGTGGTCAAAGAGGAAAATAGGTCACGGAAGCGACGCTCGCTCTCTCTCTCACTGCCTGACAGCAGGTGTGGGTGTGCTTCCAAGCTATGCGCCTTCAATTTCAAAGTAGGCTTCTCGGTCTTCGGAAATCTCTCTCTCTCTCTCTCATTATACTTGATTTATTAGCCTCAATTTCAATTAGATTGTATTATATTGTGTTATCTTGCATTCCGATATCATAGTTAGTAAAATAAGTTTTCCTCCTTAGATCGTTGCCACTGCTCTGTTTGTTTCCTTGAAACCAGCTCCCATCTCCCTACCCCTTTTCCCTTTTTTTCCCTTCCCAGTTCTCGGGGGCCGGAAGGCCCACAGGCCTACTGCCCCCTTGTCATGGAAACAGATTGATCTAGATAACTCCGTGACAGTTTTTTGGTGGAGAATGCGGGCCGTATTTTAAAGCTTTTAACATTAGTTAAAAGTTAGTTAGTAGGGAAGAAAGAAAAAACAGGATTTCTTTAAGCCAGAGACAGCAGAAGAATTCCTACCTGACCTTCATAGATTAGATTGTAGTCTGGGCAGTCTGCCAAACTCCGGACACTGTACAGACTGTCTTCTGTTTTGGTTCTTCTTTTTTTTTTTTTTTTTTTTTTTTTTTTTTTTCCCATCCCTTTTTAGCAGCTACCATCTATGAATCCACTCTTCATTTTAGCTGTCTGTATAAGGGATTGAAAGCAATTACAATCTTCTCAACGTATTGGCCGATTACTAATGTCATGCCTTCTTGTTGTGGAATTGTGTTCGTATATAAGCAAATAAGGGCACTGATGTAGACACCTGCCTGGTACCTACATGCAATGTGGTATAATATGAATTTTGACACTTATATCCCAGACGGAATAGCCAATTTTACAACATGATGTTCAATCTGGTTTCCAGGCTGTATTCTCAGTTTGCCGCAGGCTTTTTGAAAACCGAGTTAGTGTTCATACACGTGCTCATATTCGTGTGCATGTTATTAGCATTCCTGAATGTATTCCAATACATTCATTATATGCGGAAGAAGTCTCCTCCAAAACCAGAGAATGCTGACTGGCAGGGAATATGGAGAGGTTTAGGAAAAATCTTAGAAGAGTGGGAGCCAGCAATGTCATGGGATTTCACTCTTGAACACCTATGAGATCCTGAGAAACTAAGCCAGTATTTGAGTCAGGGATGGTACAGCTCAGATAGATCTAAGGAGGTACAACTTATTTTGGGCTTGGCTTGTGCTTACTGTGCTCTATATAATACTATTCTGGAAAGAGAGAGTTTCCGAGCTGAGGTTCAAGCCAAAGGGGGAAATCCCCAAGTCAAATCTGATCAGTCACAGGAGGCACCAGTAAAAATGTCAGTTGCCCCTGTGGAAGGCAAGAAATGGAAACGGGTGTCCTCACGTCTAGAACGGAAAAAAGAAGAAGCGGAGGAGGAAGCAGAGGAAGATCCAGGCGATGGGATCTATCCTCAGCACTGAGAAAGGCAAAAGGAAAAACTAAGAGGCACGATGAGGAGAGTGATGAGGAGGAAGTCTCTATTACTGTTCGTCGACCTCTGAAGATGACTGAAATCCAAGGCTCAAGAAGGGAGTTTACACGGCGCCCGAATGAATCTCTTGTTACCTGGTTGCTTCGCTGTTGGGACAGCGGGGCCAGTAGCTTGTCTCTACCTGGTAACAAAGCTCACCAACTAGGAGGCATTGCCAGAGACCCAACTAATGACAGAGGGATTAGTAGATGCTTGGGTGGGGCTGCCACCCTCTGGGAGCGAATGCTAGTAGCCATGAAGGAAAAGTTTCCTGTCAAGTACAATCTGAAGCCTGTGATGAAAAAGTGGAATACAATTGAAAAAGGTATCCAATAATTGAGGGAAATAGCTGTGGTGGAAATGTTGTATAACCCTAATTTTGATCCTGTCGATCCTCGCCAAGACCATGATCCTGAGAGAGTGAGGACGACGCCTGATATATGGCAGAAACTCACTAAAACAGCGCCAGAAAGGTATGCCGTTACACTAGCAGCAACGTTTCAAAGGTACGAGGAACAACAGAGAATTCTAGTTTTTGAATTGGTTCTTACTCTTCAACACTTTGAACAACAGTTACAAACAACTCACGTCACTATTTCAGCCATCTGAGAAGTAATGGACAGACTGAATGAAATAATAAGTGTCTCTGTTGTTTAATTGTTGCCGTGCACCTGGCAATACATGTTCTTTTAGCTCTGCGCCTGTGCTGGACTATCGGGTAAAACCTACCCAGGCCAAATAACTGCATGTGAATACCAATATGGTGAGCAGTAAAAATGGTGTTAATTTCATCGTGTGGCTTACCTATATACCTATTCTACTTCATCTACGCTCCTTAAGCGTACATTAACCTTTCGACACCGAGCAAGGGGAGAGTCCTACCACGTCACATCCCGAATCCTTGCTGTCGCCTACTACAACATTTAATCGTGATGATCCCGTAGTAGTATCAGAAACAATTGATGAAGATCAGGATCATCAAGGGAGTCTAATGAACGAGCTGATCAAACTAATGAAAATCCAGATCCAGTTAATTAAAGGTGTTGAACCCTCCTCCTCACCTGTATCATCAAAAATTTCAGCTATTAAACGCAAACGCTTTCCGGCTCAAGCAAGGAACAACAGTAAGACTACATCGCGTATTGCCTTGTGGCGTTACCTACGTGACCATGGAGAAGATATGAGGAAGTGGCATGACCAGGCCACTCCAGTACTATGAGCACGGGTGAAAGAATTACAAAACAGATCCATTGCCAGTACATCTGCTCCAGTTACCACAGGTAATGAATAGAGGGGCCCTGCCCTCAGTCAGGGGAGGGAGAGGGATAATAGAGTTTATTGGACTGTGTGGATTCGGTGGCCTGGCACATCAGAACCACAGAAATATAAGGCACTGGTGGATACCGGCGCACAGTGCACTCTAATGCCCTCGAGTCATGAAGGGACAGAATCAATCCATATTTCTGGAGTGACTGGGGGCTCTCAAGAATTGACTGTGTTGGAGGCTGAAATAAGCGTCACTGGTAAAGACTGGCAAAAACATCCTATTGTGACTGGCCCAGGGGCTCCATGCATACTTGGTATCGATTACCTCAGAAGGGGGCATTTCAAGGATCCTAAGGGGTATCGATGGGCCTTTGGAATAGCTGCTGTAGATACAGACAACATTAAGCAGTTGTCTGTTTTGCCTGGCCTGTCAGAGGACCCATCTGTTGTGGGGCTGCTACGAGTGAAAGAGCAGCAGGTACCGATTGCTACAAAGACAGTGCACAGACGGCAGTACCGCAACAACAGGGATTCCTTGCTCCCCATTCATGAGTTGATTCGTCAGCTGGAGAATCAGGGAGTGATAAGCAAAACTCACTCACCTGTTGCCGTGCACCTGGCATCCCATGTTCTTTTAGCTCTGTGCCTGTGCTGGACTATCGGGTAAAATCTACCTGGGCCAAAGAACTGCACGTGAATACCAGTATGGCAAGCAGAAAAATGGCGTTTATTGCGTCGTGCGATTTACCTATATACCTATCCTCCTTCATCTACGCCCCTTATGCATATATTAACCCTTTGACACCGAGCAAGGGGAGAGTCCTACCATGTCACATCCCGAATCCTCGCTGTCGCCTACTACAACATCTCCCCCTCCCTATGCTCAATGAAGCCTATCCCATAACAGCGCGAGTATCGCTTATTGCCTACAATCTTATCACCTACAATCTTACTGCTTACAATCTTACCGTCTACAGTCTTACCATCTATGATCTTACCACTTATAATCTTACATCTTACCACCTATAATCTTATCATCTATGATCTTACTTATGACCACTTATAGTCTTTACCTATGATCTTATCGTTTATAACCTTATTGCCTTATCACTTATAATCTTATTATCTTATCCAAAGGGATGTAAAGGATTATATATTTTGCTCTCAAGTTTAGACACACGTGCCAGTATACGCTTAACCCTAATATATAATATAATTATTAGTAGTGAACATATTATTATTAATGGTAACATGATCAAAACTGGATGGAGTATAGTATTAAAAGTTCCCGTTGCAGTTGGAGAACATCCAAGAAGCAATTCCTACCAGTGGTGTCTTCCGTCTTTCTTTCTTCACTCGTTCTAGGACACGACGTATCTCTGTTGTATCATGGTGAACAGTAACAAAAGTTTTCTGTCCATTGTCCCAAATGCGTGTCAGCAGTTGGTGTAGATCATCATGTCGTAATAATTTCTTCACCAGCAGAAGGTTCATCCCGATGGAGATAGGTGACATATCCTGAATTAACGCGTAATTGGACTGCAACAGCTGATATGAAGTAACCGGAACTGAATAATTGAAATCACAACCTACAATGCTAGTAAAGTTACACACACAGAAGTTTAAGCAGGTACTAATATTTACAGTAATATGGTCTATGAGCAGGGAATCACAGAAAGTCCTTATACACACATCCTTTCCCAATATATATAAGCACTGTCTCACGTACTGCATCAGGGTGGATCTCAAAATGACAGATGTTCTGCTCAGTGTCCAAGCACACATCTTGAGTTCCAAGAGTATTACTTTCGCATATAAACCCTCGTTGTTCTTTTACAGTGCAAGAACTAATATCAACTGTTTGCCATCTTGGCTCTTTCTTACGAGCCCACATACGATGTTCTGTTGGGTAAAACACCGCTCCATTACAAATTAACCCCACTGCCACAATTAGGTATATCAAGAACACTGAAGCATTAATAATCGTTAGAACATAAGATGTGACGTCATTAGTAACAGGATCATAGGTAAAATTCACCAACTGCCACCAAGATTGAAATTTCCTTTCAAACTCATTAGCGTTGTCTCTAATCACCTTTCGAACTTCAGTGGGCAGGATACCACCTTCACCTTCTCTGCTGCTAACATAGATTGTACCCATATTTGAGCTTGAATACAGCTGAGAGATAATGAGGTATCACTTTGAGCTGCGGCGAGTGTCTATTAATAACTGGTGGTCCCTTGTGTTGGTCCTTTCCCATTAGTGTAGTATGTCAGATAAGAGCCATTGGTGAGTTCCTAATGTTGATAAAGATGACTGCAGAGGATACTGAAGTACATAAAAGTCACTTGTCACTACGCTTAACTTATTCATGAGCATTTTAGCATCTATACTATTTAGAACCTCTAGACCTGTTCCCAACATACCAGTCATATCCCTCCGTGCTCTCTTAGTCTGAGCAAAGGTATGCCAGTGTAACCATGACAACCAACTTGTAAAGGACGTATTTAAAAATGGCACGCAAGCCGGTTTAATTGCTGAGATATTAGTCTGCATTGATAATTTCACACGTTTAAGAGACCATACTGGGTTGAACATCACCTGTTGTTGACCTGTATTCTTAATGGCATACGGCTCAATTTCATAAATCTGTGGAGATAAGATCTTTTCTATTTCCTCCGTAAAAATAGAGCCTTTAGAAGGAATTGATGTATGTGGAGTAGCTGTTGTGTAGGGTGGGTGCTCTCCCCAACAGTAGGAAACACAAATAATAACAAGGATGTGCAGGGAGTTTATTCTAGTTGGGTTCCTAGAAGGTGCTCAAACTAGCTTGCTCGAACTAGCTTCTAACAAATGCTACGTGATTAAGGAGCTAGGGGGGACATTATGTTTGGAATGTTGCGTAAATCGTATCCTAGCACTAGGACTTGTTTAGAACCGCTTTGATTGTTTAGAACTAGTGAAGCGGGTTGCATGCCTTCTGATGTATGTTCTGCTTGTTTGATCTCTGTATCCATGGTATGTGATTTATGGAGTTGTTTGTAATCGTGGTGATGGATTCTGCATCTATAAAATACCCAGAGTATGGACAATAAACGAAGCTGTTCACTCACGCTGAGTTGGTGTGCTTCCCTAGGCTTATCAGCAGGTTACCTGGCCAAGTGGGATTATTCCCGGCAAGGATATCAGCATTTGAATAGCGCATGACCTTCTCCAAGTAATCAGTGGGTCCTCAGGGCTCTTGCATGGTTGCACGGGTCTCAGAGCGGGGTCAGATCCTGGTTTTCCCAGGAGCCACCGCCACAAAGCAAAACCCTACTTATAGTCAGAATTCACAGAACACTTTACACCTTGTTACTGTCTCAACCCAGGTCATGATTGTCATCATCATCTTTCTTGCGAAGGACCAGTTTCACTTTCCTTGATGGAACTCACAAGATTTTACTTGTTTCCTCGTGTTTTACTGCAGCGTATCTCCTACCCCACACCAATATTCTCCATCCTGATTCCCAAACTCCATCATCTGTTTTTACCGAAACTGGAGGCCCCTCACCCAAGATTTTTGGCTGCCAATGTTTCTGCATAGGAATGCGCTTACTGTCACCATGTTCTAAGTGGTTCAATGCATCAAGAGTTTTCACTAACACCTCAGCTTGTCTGGAAACTAGAATGCGGTCTCAGAATCCCTCACATTCCCCAAGGATATGTATCTTTTCCCTAAGAAGGCAGTTAGCACGCTCAATAATTGCTTGCCCCTGAGAAATACCCGCAATGTCTGTGATGTGAGAGATGTTCCACCTCACCAACCAGTCCTGTGTAGAACGTGAGGTAAAGCAAGTTCCATTGTCTGTCTTGATCTGGCGGGGCAGGTCAATGGTAGCAATTGCTGTTACCCAATGACTTTGTGCTGCTGTAGAGTTAGATTCAGCATGCTGTGTAGCAATAAGGACAGAAGAGGAGGTGTCTACTGTAATGGCCAGCCACAAACGCGGTGACAGCCGTGGTTCCCGAGTAAAATCCGTCTGCCAAATTTGCAACAACGCGAGGCCACGAGGATTCACTCCAGCCCCTACAACTGGTGCTGAATTACAGTGAGGGCACGCCTGAACAACCTCACGTGCAACAGACAACGGGATAGAACAAGCTCTAGATAACGCACGAGTGCCTACATGAGGAGTGGAATGGAGATCACAAGCTTTCTGCACAGTGAAAACTTGCGTGCCAGCAGCTCTGTCTGCTGCAGAGTTGCCCTCAGTGAAAAAACCCGGCACTTCTGAGTGACTCCGCACATGTAGGATGGCAACAGGGGCTGAGCGTGTCATCAAGGCCTCCTCCAAAATACTGGAGGCCTCCGTGCTGGGTGAACCCTCCTGTCCCATTCGGGCCAGAAGTCTAGCCGCAAAAGCAGAGTCCGTGACGATGTTGCACAGTATCCCACTCCATAACCACACAGCATGTGCTACAGCCCTTATTTCAAGCAACTGAACACTAACTGTTGGATCTGTAAAAACATCAACTTCCCAGGAATTACCCGCCAGTTCAGGTGATATCAGGGTTAGCAGTTCCATCGTCAGCCCTGATGGTAATCATTAGCAGAAGTGTCCGATGACATCCATGGCCGAACAAGTCACGCGAGAATCCGGTTGGTCTCTGTACCTGTGGAAACACAAGCGTACCCTCGACCCCATATAAGGAGGTTGGCTGGGCCCTGCCAGATAGAAGATTCAGGCTTCCAACACCAGACCCCCAAGAAGAGACACCACCGTAGCTGGCTAGTTGAGCACTATCAGTGCCTATTACAATATCATGGTCAGATCACCCTTCTCTCCCTTAATCACGTTTACTGCCATTTCAGTGTCTGATTACTGCGTTCGACAATCCTTTGGTTAATACTGTTGTACAGGATACCAAGCGTATGGCGTACCCCTCATGTTGTACAGGATACCAAGCGTATGGCGTACCCCTCAACTTCTATAATAACAAAATTAGGGTCTTCTAATGGCCATTCAGACAGCCAATCATTTGACTTAATGATGGTAACATCAGCCCCAGTATCTATTAGGCCTAACAACTGTCAACCGTCTACTAAGCATAGTAACAATGGTTTGTCTTTTGTCACTTCCAAGTCCACCAATTTAGTCCTCGATGCCAGGTTTAGTCAAAGAATGAAAAGAGATTAATATTTATATTGCTTTTTTTTTTTTTTTTTTTTTTTTTTTTTTTTTTAAATGGCCTTCATAAATAAGCAGAGGGTGAGGGTGACCAAGCCATTATGTTAATCACCCCAGCATGGTCAGCATCTATAAGTCCTGGTAAAGCAAAGTCCTATCCATGTAACAGAAGAACATCCTGATAAGAAAGCGCTACACCTGTCCCCAAGGGAACCCGTGACACCTGTTGGAATGAGAGTCACGGTGCTGTTAGTCTGCAGCACAGACTGGGCACTGGCCAAATCCACTCCTGCACTGCTGACAATGGCTGGTCCGAGTGAACTAGTCAGACAGTGGCTGACCAATTTAGGACCATATTTGCTGCCATAGTGCACTGTCATGCACTCCTCTTCCTGTTTCCCAGCAGATCGCAGGGCCATACGGCAACAAGGAGTTTGGATTGGCATTCTCTCGCCCCGTGCAGCCCCCTCCTGCATTGGGGACAGGGTCCATCTGCAATAGCACGAGCAGGTTCATTCACTTGCTCAGGCTATTTACAGTCCCTCTATACATGACTGAGCCCCCCAGAATTGCAGCACTTCATTCTTTGAGCTGTTCCTGAATCGAGTCGGGAAATGGCCCAGAAGCGTAATGTAGGACTGGGCAGCCTCCTGCTTAACTGACCTAATTGAGGCATTAGACAAATTAATATCAGGTATCCAAAAGATAACATATAACACCAAAGTCTTAACTTATTCAAGGCATCGCTCGTCCATTTGTGCCTGGGCCTGAGGTGTTGCCCAGATCCTCTCCTCTCCTTCATTATTTCAAGGATCCTAAGGGGTATCGATGGGCCTTTGGAATACCTGCTGTAGATACAGACAACACTGAGCAGCTGTCTGTTTTGCCTGGCCTGTCAGAAGACCCATCTGTTGTGGGGCTGCTATGAGTAAAAGAGCAGCAGGTACCGATTGCTACAAAGACAGTGCACAGACGGCAGTACCACACCAACAGGGATTCCTTGCTCCCCATTCATGAGTTGATTCGTCAGCTGGAGAATCAGGGAGTGATAAGCAAAACTCACTCACCTGTTGCCGTGCACCTGGCAACCCATGTTCTTTTAGCTCTGTGCCTGTGCTGGACTATTGGGTAAAATCTACCCGGGCCAAAGAACTGCACGTGAATACCAATATGGCAAGCAGAAAAATGGCATTTATTGCGTTGTGCGATTTACCTATATACCTATCCTCCTTCATCTACGCCCCTTATGCATATATTAACCCTTTGACACCGAGCAAGGGGAGAGTCCTACCACGTCACATCCCGAATCCTCGCTGTCGCCTACTACAACACTCACCTTTTAACAGCCCCATATGGCCAGTGCGTGAAGCCAGTGGAGAATGGAGGCTGACAGTAGACTACCGTGGCCTGAATGAGGTCACACCCCCACTGAGTGCTGCTGTGCTGGACATGTTAGAACACCAGTACGAGCTGGAGTCAAAAGCAGTCAAATGGTATGCCAGCCCTGACATTGCTAACGCCTTCTTCTTCATTTCTTTGGCCAAAGACTGCAGGGCACAGTTTGCCTTCACCTGGAGGGGCGTTCAGTATACTTGGAACCGTTTGCCCCAGAGGTGGAAACACAGCCCAACCATTTGCCATGGGTAGGTCCAAACTGTACTGGAACAGGGTGGCGCGCCTGAGCACCTGCAGTACATTGATGATATCATTGTGAGGGGCAATACAGCAGAAAAGTTTTCACAAAAGGAGAGCAAATAATCCAAATTGTTCTGCAAGCTGCTTTTGCTATTAAGCGAAGCAAAGTAAAAGGACCTACCCAGGAGATTCAGTTCCTAGGTATAAAGTGGCAAGATGGACGTCGTCACATCCCAGCAGATGTGATTGACAAAATCACTGCTATGTCTCCACCCTCTAGCAAGAAAGAGACACAGTCTTTTCTGGGTGTACTGGGCTTTTGCAGGATGCATGTTTCAAACTACAGCCTCATTGTAAGCCCCCTTTATTAGGTGATGCGGAAGAAGAATGATTTTATATGGGGCCTTGAGCAGCAGCAGGCTTTTGAACAGATTTAACAGGAGATAGCCCGTGCCGTGGCCCCGGGGCAAGTACGGATGGGACAGGATGTAAAGAACATCCTCTACACTGCTGCTGGAGAGAAAGGTCCCACTTGGAGTTTGAGGCAAAAAGCCTCAGGAGAGACTCGAGGCCACCCCTTGGGATTTTGGAGTCAAGCATACAAGGGGTCCAAAGAGGGCTACACTCCAACTGAGAAGGAGATCTTAGCCGCGTATGAGGGGGTTCAGGCTGCTTCCGAAGTAGTCGGTACTGAAACGCAGCTCCTTCTGGCACCTCGACTGTCAGTACTGAACTGGATGTTTAAAGGAAAGGTTCCCTCCACCCATCATGCTACTGATGCCACTTGGAGCAAGTGGATTGCGCTGATTGCATAACGAGCTTAGATGGGGAACCTCAGCTGTCCAGGAATTCTAGAGGTGGTCATGGACTGGCTGAAGGTAAAAAGTTTGGAACATCACCAGCAGAAGAGGTGTCACGTGCTAAAGAGGCCCCACCATAAAATGAACTACCAGAAAATGAGAAGAAATATGCCCTGTTCACAGATGGATCGTGTTGTATTGTGGGGAAGCATTGCAGATGGAAAGCTGCTGTGTGGAGCCCCACATGACAGGTTGCAGAGGCCACTGAAGGAAAAGGAGAATCAAGTCAGTTCGCAGAGGTCAAGGCTGTCCAGCTGGCCTTAGATGTTGCTGAACGGGAGAGGTGGCCAATGCTTTATCTTTATACCGACTCACGGATGGTGGCGAATGCCTTATGGGGGTGGTTACAGCAGTGGGAGAAAAATAATTGGCAGAAGAGGGGTAAACCTATTTGGGCTGCTGAACTGTGGAAAGATATTGCTGCCCGAATAAAGAATATGGTTATAAAGGTGTGCCATGTGGATGCTCATGTGCCTATGAGTCGGGCTACTGAAGAACGACAAAACAACCATCAGGTAGATCGAGCTGCCAGAATTGATGTGGCTCCAATAGACTTGGACTGGCAGAACAAGGGTCAATGATTTCTAGCTTGATGCGCCCATGAGTCCTTGGGCCATCAAGGAAGAGATGCAACATATAAGTTGGCTAAAGAACGAGGTGTGGACTTAACTATGGACGCTATTGCACAGGTTATTCATGACTGTGAGACATGTGCCATAATTAAACAAGCCAAGAGGATTAAACCTCTCTGGGGGGAAGGGTGATGACAAAAGTATAAATATGGGGAGGTGTGGCAGGTTGATTATATCACCTTGCCACGATCTTGCAATGCTAAGTCTTACGTGCTTTCCATGGTGGAGGCAACCACTGGGTGGCTTGTAACATATGCAGGACCCCATGCTACTGCCCAAAACACTATACTGGGTCTTGAGAAACAAGTCCTATGGCGACATGGCACTCCTGAAAGAATTGAGTCAGATAATGGGACACATTTCAAAAATTCCCTTATAAATACTTGGGCCAAAGATCATGGCATTGAGTGGATTTATCATATCCCCTATCATGCACCAGCTTCTGGTAAAATTGAACAATACAATGGGTTGTTGAAAACTACATTGAAGGCCATGGGTGGTTGAACATTTAAGCACTGGGAGAAGCATTTGCAAGAAGCCACCTGGTTGGTCAATACTAGAGGATCTATCAATCATGATGGTCCTAACCAATGCAGCCCCCTAAATACTGTAGAGGGAGATAAGGTCCCTGTTGGACACGTACAGAACAACTTGGGCAAAGCAGTTTGTGTCCTTCCAGTCTCTGAAAAGGGCAAACCTCTCCATGGAACTTTTTTTGCCCAGGGACCTGGGTGCACTTAGTGGGTGATGCAGAAAGATGGGGATGTTCAATGTGTACCACAAGGGAATTTGATTTTGGGTGAGTGCAGTCGGTAATTCTATGTATATATATGTATATAGACCTGTGTGTGTAATGCATTTTTAATTATTGCTTAATTGTGTATATATATACATATATTAAGCATGATGTAGTGATGTGGAATAAAGGGTGGAATGTCATGGTTTTGTAATTTTTGCTATTGATATTCCACATCATAACATCATATGGAGCACAGAGGAGAAGAACTACACATCCCAGAGGACCTCGTGGTCAAAGACGAAAATACGCCATGGAAGCAACACTCGCTCTCTCTCTCACTGCCTGGCAGCAGGTGTGGGTGTGCTTCCAAGCCATGCACCTTCAATTTCAAAGTAGGCTTCTCGGTCTTCGGAAATCTCTCTCTCTCATTTTACTTGATTTATTAGCCTTAATTTCAAATAGATTTTATTATATTGTGTTAACTTGTATTCCGATATCATAGTTAGTAAAATAAGTTTTCCTCCTTAGATCATTGCCGCTGCTCTGTTTGTTTCCTTGAAACCAGCTCCGAACTCCCCACCCCTTTTCCCTTTGTTCTCTTCCCAGTTCTTGGGGTCCGGGGGGCCCACGGGCATACCGCCCCCTGTCACAGACACAGATTGATCTAGATAACTCTGTAACAATGGACCAAACCGAGGTGAAGCCCTACTGGACCTGTTGCTCACCAATTCAGAGTAGAGCGTTAGAGAGGTTAAGATTGGAGGCAGCCTGGGATGTAGTGACCATGCTCTGGTGGACTTTGTGATCTTGAAGAATGCAGGCCTGGCAAAAAGCAGAATCAGGACTCTGTGCTGAGGAGAGCAAACTTTTGGCTGCTCAAGGAACTCCTTAGTGGGATTCCCTGGGAAATTGCCCTTAAGGGCATGGGTACAGAACAGAGCTGGCAGCCCTTTAAGGACACCCTACTGTGAGCGCAACAGCTCTCCATCCCCTAGCAGAAGTCGTCGAGCAGGGGAGGCAGTTGACCGTCACGGCTATGCAAGGACCTGCAGCATAAAGCAAGGGAAAAAGGAAATGTACAGGAAGTGGAAGCAGCGTTGTGTAGCCTGGGAGGAATACAGAGCTGTTGTCTGCTTCTGTAGAGATAGGATTAGGAAAGCCAAGGCACAGATGGAGCTGAACTTGGCAAGGGATGCAAAAGATAACAGGAAGGGTTACAGGTACACAGGCAGGAGGAGACAGGCCAAGGAGAGTGTTGCCCCACTGGTAAAAGGTAGTGGAGAGCTGGCTTTCTCAGACATAGTGTCATGGTTTTGTAATTTTTGCTATTGGTATTCCACATCATAACATCAGGTGGAGCACAAGAAGTACTACACATCCCAGGGGACCTCACGGTCAGAGAGGAAAATACGTCACGGAAGCGACGCTCGCTCTCTCTCTCTCACTGCCTGGCAGTGGGTGTGGGTGTGCTTCCAAGCCGCGGCGCCTTCAATTTCAAAGTAGGCTTCTCGGTCTTCGGAAACCTCTCTTTCTCTCTCTCTTATTTCACTTGATTTATTAGCCTCAATTTCAATTAGATTGTATTATAGTAAAATAAGTTTTCCTCCTTAGATCGTTGCCGCTGCTCTGTTTGTTTCCTTGAGCCCAGCTCCCATCTCCCTACCCCTTTCCCTTCCCCTTTGTCAGGGGCCGGGGGCCCACAGGCCTACTGCCCCCCTGTCACGGACACAGATTGATCTAGATAACTCCGTGACACATAGAAAAATCTGAGGTACTCAGTGAGTGCTTTGCCTCAGTCTTCACGGGTGGTCAGGCTCCTCCCCATGTCTGCCACGTCCTTGAAGCTCTAGGTGAGGGTGTGAGGAGTGGTTTCTGTCCCACTGTAACAGTGGAACAAGTCTGAGACCTCCTCATGAAATTGACTGCATATAAGTCCATGGGCATAGATTATACCCACCCTAGGGTTCTGAAAGAGATGGCTGATGTTGTTGCTGAGCTGCTCTCCATCGTATTTGAAAAATCATGGCTGTCTGGTGAAGTCCCCGATGACTGGAAAAAGGGAAACATTACTTCCATTTTTAAGAAAGGGAGAAAGGAAGAGCCAGGGAACTACAGGCTGGTGAGCCTCACCTCTGTGCCTGGGAAGATCATGGAGGAGATCTTCCTAGAAGCTATGTTAAGGCACAAATGAGACAAAGAGGTGATTCGAAACAGCCACCATGGCTTCACCAAGGGCAGATCTTGCCTGACCAATCTGGTGGCTTTCTATGATAGTGACAGCATCAGTGGATGGGGGAAGAGCGATGAATGCCATCTGCCTGGACAGGTTGGGCAAGTGGGCCCATGAAAACCGATTGAGGTTCAATAAGGCCAAGTGCAGGGTGCTGCACTTGAGTCAGGGCAATCCCAGGTATTTACACAAACTGGGGGAAGATCATGTCACGGAGTTACCTGGGCCTGTGACAAGAGGCAAAAAAGCCCAGGAAAAAAAAAACAACAAAGGAGAGAGAGGAAACTACCTTCCCTTTTTCTTTCAGCTTGCCCCAAGGCAGACCATGCACTCTAGGAGAGAGCAGGGAGAGGGGGATGGGTCTTACAAACAAACAAACGCAACGATCTGAGGAAGAACAATGATTTACTAAATCTAACAAAATGAGACAAGAGTACCCAAAATGATACAATAGTAGACGTAGCCCTACTCAAATAGAGTGCAGGGAAAGCACATGCTTTTCTATGCCGCCAACTGAGAGTGAGAAGGTGAGCCACTGGCATCCTGCCAGGAGCTTCACCTTTCTTCCTCATCCATGAGGTCCTCTGAGAATGCAGCCCCTCCCCTCCCATCCACCAAAATGCTCATAAAAGACAGTAAATGGAACCAGAACATTAACTCTTTAACTCCCATTGTTTTTCATGATGTTCTGATGTGGAATACCAGCAACAAAAATCACAAAACCACAACAGATCTCCTTGAGAACAGCCCCGAGGAATAGGACTTGGGGGTCCTGGTGGACAAGAATCTGGACATGAGCAAGCAGTGTGCGCTTGCAGCCCAGAAGGCCAACTGTGTTCTGGGCTGCATTAAAAGAGGAGTGGCCAGCAGGGAAAGGGAGGTGACTGTCCTTCCTCTACTCAGCTCTTGTGAGGCCCCATCTGGAATACTGCATCCAGGCCTGGGGCCCCCAGCACAGGAAGGACGTGGAGCTCTTTGAGCAGGCCCAGAGGAAAGCCACTAGGATGATCAGAGGGCTGGAGCACCACTCCTATGACGAAAGGTTGAGGGAACTGGGATTGTTTAGCTTGGAAAAGAGAAGGCTCTGTAGAGACCTCATTGTGGCCTTCCAATACTTGAAAGGAGCTTATAAACAGGAAGGGGAATGTCATGGTTTTGTAATTTTTGCTATTGGTATTCCACATCATAACATCATGTGGAGCACAGAGAAGAAGTACTACACATACCAGGGGACCTCGCGGTCAGAGAGGACAATACGTCACGGAAGCGACGCTCGCTCTCTCTCTCACTGCCTGGCAGCGAGTGTGGGTGTGCTTCCAAGCCGCGGCGCCTTCAATTTCAAAGTAGGCTTCTCGGTCTTCGGAAACCTCTCTTTCTCTCTCTTATTTCACTTGATTTATTAGCCTCAATTTCAATTAGATCGTATTAAAGTAAAATAAGTTTTCCTCCTTAGATCATTGCCGCTGCTCTGTTTGTTTCCTTGAGCCCAGCTCCCATCTCCCTACCCCTTTCCCTTTTTCCCTTCCCCTTTGTCAGGGGCCGGGGGCCCACGGGCCTACTGCCCCCCGTCACGGACACAGATTTATCTAGATAACTCCGTGACACAATGATAGGTGGGTTCAGGGGGCAGATGATCCCCGTAACCCAAACATGGCAGAAACCGGGGGTTTCTCTACTCTGCCCTGGTAAGGCCTCATCTGGAGTATTGTGTCCAGTTCTGGGCTCCCCAGTACAAAAAAAGACAGGGATCTCTTGGAAAGAGTCCAGTAGAGGGCCACAAAGATGGTGAAAGGCCTGGAGCATCTCCCCTATGAGGAACGACTAAGTGAACTGGGTCTGTTTAGCCTTGAGAAAATAAGGTTGAGAAGGGATTTGATCCAGGTTTATAAATACCTGAGGTTGTGGGGGCCATAGTGGTGAGACCAGACTCTTTTCAGTAGTGCATAAGGACAGGACAAGGAGAAATGGGATGAAGCTAGAGCATAGGAAGTTCTGCACGAATGTGTGCAAGAACTTCTTTATGGCGAGGGTGACGGAGCACTGGAACAGGCTGCCCAGGGGGGTTGTGGAGTCTCCTTCTCTGGAGATATTCAAGACCCACCTGGACACCTACCTGTGCGACTTGCTGTAGGGAACCTGCTTTGGCAGGGGGGTTGGACTTGATGATTTCTAGAGGTCCCTTCCAACCCCTACAATTGTGTGATTCTGTTGGGCATCTACCACCCCGGGAGTACAAGATGTCTATTGCCCCAATTCCAGAGTACATATTAGGGATAGACATCCTGTCGGGTCTGACTCTCTAAACCACTATGGGAGAGTTCAAATTAAGGGAAAGATGTATCAGTATCTGGGCGGTTGTCACAGAGTTATCTAGATCAATCCATGTCCATGACACGGGGGCAGTAGGCCTGTGGGCCCCCCAGCCCCAAAAAAATGGGAAGGGAAAAGGGGTAGGGAGATGGGAGCTGGGCTCAAGGAAACAAATAGAGCAGCAGCAACAACCTAAGGAGGGAAACTTATTTTACTAACTATGATATTGGAATACAAGATAACAATATAATACAATCTAATTGAAATTGAGGCTAATAAATCAAGTAAAATAAGAGAGAGTTTTCTGAAGACCGAGAAGCCTACTTTTAAATTGAAGGCGCACAGCTTGGAAGCGCACCCACTGCCAGGTAGTGAAAGAGAGAGAGAGAGAGCGCGCATCACTTCCAGGACATATTTTCCTCTCTGACTGTGAGGTCCTCTGGGACATGTAGTTGTTCTCCTCTGTGCTCCATATGATATCATAATGAGAAATACCAATGCAAAAATTACAAAACCATGACAACAGTGCAGGCAATCATAAGGGGTCATGCAAAAATTGAACTTGTTTGCCACAATCACGCCGGATCACAAATACAAAGCAGTATAGACTCCCAGGTGGGCAAGAAGAAATTACCAAGACTGGGCAGGAGCTAGAGAGAGTAGGGATCATTAGACATGCACACAGCCCATACAACTCCCCCATATGGCCGGTCAGGAAATCAGATCGTGAATGACAGTAGACTACAGAGAACTAAATAAAGTCACGCCACTGATCCATGCGGCCATACCCAATATTACCTCCATCATGGACACATTGAGTAGAGAGACAGAAACATATCACTGCGTTTTGGATCTGGCAAATGCATTTTTCAGCATTCCAATTGCTAAGGAATCTCAAGACCAGTTTGCATTCACACGCAAGGGCAGGCAGTGGACTTTTCAAGTCCTACCTCAGGGGTACATGCATTCACCTACTTTTTGTCATAAGTTGGTGGCACATACTTGGCAAATTGGAACAAACTATCTACTGTCAAAACGTACCACTACATCGATGATTTGATGCTAACCCTCTGACACATTCGTGGCATTAGAGAAGACAGTACCATCATTAATTACCTATTTACAGGAAAAAGGATGGGCTATAAATCCACAAGAAGTACATGGACCAGGGCTATCAGTTAAATTCCTGGGTGTTGTCTGGTCAGGTAAGACTAAGGTCTTACCCGGTGCAATCATAGATGAAATTCAAGCATCCCCGGTTCCCATGAAACTGAAGCAGTTACAGGAGTTTTTGGGTATATTAGGATACTGGCGATCCTTTATACCCCACTTAGCACAACTGCTAAAACCTTTATATCGATTAACGAAAAAAGGCCAAGTATAGGATTGGGGTAGAACAGAACAAGAAGCCTTCCAGCAAGCAAAAATAGCTGTTAAACAGGCCCAGGCGCTGGGTATATTTGATCTAACCCTTCCAGCCAAACTAGATGTGCACGTAACCCAAAAAGGGTTCGGCTGGGGACTGTGGCAGCACCAGAGTTCCGTTCAAATCCCAATTGGGTTCTGCTCACGGATCTGGCATGGAGCAGAAGAGAGATACAACATGGTTGAAAAGCAGTTATCAGCTACCTATTCTGCATTGCAGGCAGTAGAACCAATAACTCAGACAGCAGAGGTTATTGTTTAAACAACTTTACCAATTCAGGGGTGGGTAAAAGACCTAACCTACATTCCTAAGACCAGGATAGCCCAGTCACAAACAGTAGCATGCTGGGTCACCTACCTTAGTCAGAGAAGCCACCTGTCATCATCTCCACTGAAAGAAGAACTGCAACAGATACTTGGGCCAGTAACATACCACAGTGAGACACCTGAGGATATAGTGACTACTTGTCCAGAGAAGAGTCCTGTACAGGAGGAGAAATAGCCTATACCAGAAGATGCCTGGTACACAGATGGATCCAGCAGAGGGAATCCAAGTAGGTGGCAAGCTGTCGCATACCATCCCTCAACTGAAACAGTTTGGTTCGAGGAAGGGGATTGACAAAGCAGCCAGCGGGCTGAGCTACAAGCTGTGTGGATAGTGATAACTCAAGAGCCTGGCAACAGCGCACTGAACATCTGCACCAATAATTGGGCAGTCTACTGAGGGCTCACACTCTGGATAGCACAGTGGGCCACTCAGGATTGGATGATTCATGCCTGACTTAGTTGGGGCAAACATATGTGGGTTGATATACAGAATGTGGTTAGGCACAGAACCGTAAGAGGATACCACGTCTCTGGACATCAACCCTTGCAGTCACCAGGCAATGATGAAGCTGACACACTGGCTTGAGTCCAACAGTTAGGAAGTACACCAGCAGAAGACATAGCCCACTGGCTGCAACGGAAATTATGACATGCAGGACAGAAAACCATGCGGGCAGCAGCTAAAGCATGGAGGCTGCCCATACAGTTACCAGATATTGTCCAGGCATGTCAGGACTGTGATGCTTGCTCATGAATGAGACCAAGACCTCTGCCAGAAACTACAGCCCATCTCGCTAGAGGACACAACCCATTACAGCAATGGCAGATCGATTATATAGGTCCCCTTCCTCAGTCTGATGGGGACAGATATGCCCTAACTTGTGTCGATACAGCGAGCGGATTGATGCAAGCCTATCCTGTAGCAAAAGCAAACCACACCTATACCATCAAAGCTCTAACTCAGTTGATTGCATCATACAGGACTCCTGAGGTCATTGTGAGTGATCAACGTACACATTTCACAGGTGCAACTGTGCAGAAGTGGGCTGAAGACAACAACATAGAATGGTGGTTTCACCTACCCTATAATCCAACAGGAGCAGGCCTAATAGAAAGATATAACAGGACCCTGAAGGCTGCTCTGAAAGCAGATTCATAGTCCTTGCAGGGGTGGACCAAAAGGTTTTATGAAACCCTGTGAGACTTGAATGAGAGACCAAGAGATGGCAGACCCAGTGCTTTAAGAATGTTGCAGACAACTTGGACCTCCCCGCTTAGGATACAAATTACAGGCAAGGACACCTCACTCAAGCCACAAGTTGGCACCACAAATAATCCTCTGCTCCCTGCCCCTGAGGACCTAGAGTCTGGAAAACACAAGGTAAAATGGCCTTGGAAGGTGCAAGCAGGACCTAAACAGTGTGCTTTCCTTGCACCTTAAGGGAGATCATTAGAGATCGGGGGGAAATAAACTCTCCAGTAATTGGTGCACAGCCAGCAGAGGTAGTAGTTGACACCTCAGTTTTCATTGCAAAGGGGACATTAATCAAATCCACACGGCAGATTAAACCCCCCCCCCTTGGTACCTGATATAATGATTCAGCCACAGATATCAGGCCAAAGGTTGTGGCGACATGCAGAAATCAAACTCCCTAACCACAAAGCAGGTATGTTTAATGAGTGATGCGCATACACCCTGGTGCAAGGGGGATAGCTCCACCTCACTTGCACACTGTTAGGAGAAAGCATGCTACAGATATAGGCTGAACTAATACATAATCAATAGTTGGCAGGAATTCAGATACATATTCATTACATTCCTGAGACCCCATTAGCATGTGGCCCCTCCCCCCTTGTGCATGCATAGTGAGTTGTGGGGGTGGTCATGGGATGAAGGCTCATTGTCTTCCTCACTGTAAACTGTCAACCCAGTGGGAGGGGCACCCCCCAAACCAATTCCAGCTTGCCCTGTGGACATCTAATCACCTCACTGTCCTCAGGCTGTTGCACCCTTACTTTTATGGCCTTCATCCCCCTTGTTATTCCAGAACTAGTGTCTGCAATCCCCATTCTTCTAACAACTTCTACATAAACTATCTTTTCACTACCCCATCCCAGCTTCTGGGAAGTCCCTTTCTCTCCCTTACTGTGGGGCCCCTCTCTCACCCTTCAATGGTATCAAAGACCAGGATGTGCCCCAATACAGGTAGAGATGTTGACTCAAGACCAAAACAGCCTGCATCTTACCATGGAAGTCAGACCTACCTCTCCTCATACCTATTAAACATCCATTTTACTCCCCTTGAGGTTCTAAGTTCACAGGATAGCCACAGAAGCAACATCACTCCAGCACACTCCAGTGTCCATGAGGAAACATCATGACACTCTGTGGTACACTGCTGAACTAGTGAGCGTGAATCAGAACTGCTACTTCCCATTGAGGAAGGGATGCCTCAAAAAAGAACATCAAGTGCTGGCCCAACAGAATCACAGAAAAGACTATCAATAATTGCCTTTAATTAACATTATACACTGTGGCAGGTATTATACATGCGTTGTGATGTACATTGTATTTTAAGTCACCAAATTGCAGGAGCTCACCCCCTACTTGCTCAGTCATTGGTTCATGCTCTGAAGGGGTGGAGTGTAGTGGAATTCCAGGGTCACAGCCTGAACCAATGGGTGAGCTATATGAGTGCCCAGAGCCACCCTACTTCTGTGCAATCTGAGTCTGTGCAGGTTCTCCCTTCCCCCTACCCTTCTCCCCTGCAGTGCAACTGTATGAACTAGAGAGGGTCACATTCCTCAGCTCATCTCTTTCTCTAAACTGTTACCAGGAGGGGTGAGTTAATTCCTTTTGATATCTTTTCCTATGGCGCCTATTTCTCAAATAAAAGCTCTGTCATTACCCTTATTTTCTCTATACTCTTGATCTGCGAATGGATTTTATCTTTCCCACTGAGCAGAAAACAGTAACAGAACAGCAGACAGTCCTCTGGTAGACGTAGTTCTTCTCCTCTGGGACAGGTACTTGGAACTATCCACAATACTGAAGCATTAACTCTTTAACTCCCAGTGCACTACATGATGTTATAATGTAGAATACTGATAACCAAAAATAGTAAAACCATGAAAATGCCCTATTAAACTTTCTCTATCTCAAACCACAGGTTTTACCTCTTTTATATTATCTCTGCCATCCCACTAGGATGAGGGAGTGCACAAATGGTTGTGTGGTACTTCGCTGCCTTCTGACTTAATCTAGAACAGTCTCTCAGCAACTAGTAGATGAGACATCCCTCTCACCTTTTAAATATTTCATTCCTTTTTTCATTGATTGAAGATTCCATCATTCCCTGAAACTGCTAAAAAGCTTCACCTATATAGTAGAACTGCAATTGTTAAACTGTCATCCAAAATCCATGAATAAAACTCCCTAACTCCAACATGGTGTTACAAAGTGGCATGCCTTTATTCCTCACAGTGTGCATTGGGCAACTCGACAAGAAAGCACACACTCTCAGAGTTCAGGTTCTATATTTACACTGTTAAGACACACACATCCAGTACTTTGGCATACATATTCATTCTTTTTCAAGGTTCCATAGATATGTGCTAATGTCCCTTTGGGCATGCTCAGTGGTACTTAGGGTGGTCAAGTGCCCACCTACTTCTTCCCTTTCTTTCACCATCAGCTTCATCACTGAACCCTTTGACTCACCATTATTCACTTTTCCTCAGTTTAGAAGACTTCTATTGCTTATTAGGCCATAATGAACCACATTTCCAAAAAAGAATGTAAGTAGAACCCAAGGAAAACATGCTTGCACATCTTGAGGCAAAAGATAAAAAAGTATTCTATTGTGACTCCAGTACTTCTCATGAGGCAATAGAATACTTTTATCTTCTGCCTCAATTATTTTAAGTCCACAGTGCAAAATTGAGGAAAAACAAGACTGTTCACCCACTAAAGTGGAAATAGAAAGTTTTAGAACTATTACTTACAGATTCCTTTTGCTAAACTAATATATAGGTTCTTAAACTGATGCACTAATCCCTATTGCTAAGCAAACCAACCTATATCAGCATGAAGTCTTAAACCAACAGAAATAATGTTTAATTTCTGAATGTTTGAAGACCTATAGCTGTCTCTTCATGTTCTCTGGACTTCTTTAAAATAAGCTTTTACAAATCCAAACATTTACTTTCCTCCCATATCCTTCTTTTAGTATTGGCTACAGAGGTAACATAGGCTAGGATTTAAGCGTGATAGATTGTATAACATGATTCAATTACAAACATCTGTCACGGGGTTATCAAGATCAATCTGGGTCCGTGACAGGGGAGGGGGCAGTAGGCCCGTAGCCCCCCGGCCCCCTCGGGAAAAAAAGGGAAAAAGGGAAATGGGAGTTCAAGGGAACAAACAGAACAGCGGCAACGATCTGAGGAGTAGAACTTATTTACTAACTATGATATCGGAATGCAAGATAACACACTATAATACAATATAATTAGAATTGAAGCTAATAAATCAAATATAATGAGAGAGAGAGGTTTCCGAACACCGAGAGGCCTACTTTGAAGTTGAAGGCGCCGCGGCTTGGAAGCACACCCACACCCGCTGCCAGGCAGTGAGAGAGAGCGAGCGTCGCTTCCGTGACGTATTTTCCCTCTCTGGCTGCGAGGTCACCTGGGATGTGTAGTACTTCTTCTCTGTGCTCCACATGATGTTGTGATGTGGAATACCAATAGCAAAAATTACAAAACACAAAACCATGACATTCCACCCCTTATTCTACATCACTACATCATGCTTAAAAATACATATACGAATAAACAATACTTGAAAATGCATTACACACACAGGTCTATATACATATATATACATAGAATTACTGACTGCACTCCCCCAACATCAAATTCCCTTGTGGTACACATTGAACATCCCCATCCTTCTGCATCACCCACCAAGTGCACCCAGGTCCCTGGGCAAAAACAGTTCCACGGAGAGGTTTGCCCTTTCCAGAGGCTGGAAGGACCCACACTGCTTTCCCCAACATGTTCTTTACGTGTACAACAGGGACCTTATCTCCCTCTACAGTATGTAGGGGGCTGGATTGGGTAGGACCATCGCGATTGACAGATCCTCTGGTATTGACCAACCAGGTGGCTTCTGCCAAATGCTTCTCCCAGTTCTTAAATGTTCCACCACCCATTGCTTTCAACATGGTTTTCAACAACCCATTGTATCGTTCAATTTTACCAGAAGCTGGTGCATGATAGGGGATATGATAAATCCACTCAATGCCATGATCTTTGGCCCAAGTATTTATAAGGGAATTTTTGAAAGGTGTCCCATTATCAGACTCAATTCTTTCAGGAGTGCCATGTCGCCACAGGACTTGTTTCTCAAGACCCAATATGGTGTTTCGGGCCGTAGCATGGGGTACTGCATATGTTTCAAGCCACCCGGTGGTTGCTTCCACCATGGTAAGCACATAACGCTTACCATTGCGAGATCGTGGTAAGGTGATATAATCAACCTGCCACGCCTCGCCATATTTGTACTTTTGCCATCGCCCTTCCCCCCAGAGAGGTTTCATCCTCCTGGCTTGTTTAATTACGGCACATGTCTCACAGTCATGAATAACCTGTGCAATAGCGCCCATAGTTAAGTCCACCCCTCGGTCTCTGGCCCACTTATATGTTGCGTCCCGTCCTTGATGGCCCGAGGTCTCATGGGCCCATCGAGCTAGAAATAACTCACCCTTGTTCTGCCAGTCCAAGTCTATTTGAGCCACCTCAATTCTGGCAACTCGATCTACCTGATGGTTGTTTTGTTGTTCTTCAGTAGCCCGACTCTTGGGCACGTGAGCGTCCACATGGCGCACCTTTATAACCATATCTTTTGCTCGGGCAGCAATGTCTTTCCACAGTTCAGCAGCCCAAATAGGTTTACCTCTCCGCTGCCAGTTATTTTGTTCCCACTGCTGTAACCATCCCCACAAGGCATTTGCCACCATCCATGAGTCAGTATAAAGATAAAGCATTGGCCACCTTTCCCGTTCAGCAACATCTAAGGCCAGCTGGACAGCCTTTACCTCTGCAAACTGACTTGATTCTCCTTTTCCTTCAGTGGCCTCTGCAACCTGTCGTGTGGGGCTCCACACAGCAGCTTTCCATCTGCGATGCTTTCCCACAATACGACACGATCCATCAGTGAACAGGGCATATTCCTTCTCATTTTCTGGTAGTTCATTGTATGGTGGGGCCTCTTTAGCACGTGATACCTCTTCTGCTGGTGATGTTCCAAACTTTTTACCTTCAGGCCAGTCCATGATCACCTCTAAAATTCCTGGACGGCTGAGGTTCCCCATCCGCGCTCGTTGTGTAATCAGCGCAATCCACTTGCTCCAAGTGGCATCAGTAGCATGATGGGGGGAGGGAACCTTTCCCTTAAACATCCAGTTCAGTACTGGCAGTCGAGGTGCCAAGAAGGAGCTGCGTTTCAGTACCGACTACTTCGGAAGCAGCCCGAACCCCCTCATATGCAGCTAAGATCTCCTTCTCAGTTGGAGTGTAGCCCTCTTCAGACCCCTTGTACGCTCGACTCCAAAATCCCAGGGGTCGGCCTCGAGTCTCTCCTGAGGCTCTTTGCCACAAACTCCAAGTGGGACCTTTCTCACCAGCAGCAGTATAGAGGATGTTCTTTACATCCTGTCCCGTCCGTACTGGCCCCAGGGCCACGGCACGGGCTATCTCCTGTTTAATCTGTTCAAAAGCCTGCTGCTGCTCAGGGCCCCATGTAAAATCATTCTTCTTCCGTGTCACTTGATAAAGGGGGCTTACAATGAGGCTGTAGTTTGGAACATGCATCCTCCAAAAGCCCACTACACCCAGAAAAGACTGTGTGTCTTTCTTGCTAGTGGGTGGAGACATAGCAGCAATCTTGTCGATCACATCTGCTGGGATGTGACGACGTCCATCTTGCCACTTTATTCCCAGGAATTGAATTTCCTGAGCAGGTCCTTTCACTTTGCTTCGCTTAATCACAAAGCCAGCACGTAAAAGGATCTGGATTATTTGTTCTCCTTTCTCAAAAACTTCCCTTGCTGTATTGCCCCACACAATGATGTCATCGATGTACTGTAAGTGCTCAGGAGCACCACCCTGTTCCAGTGCAGTCTGGATCAACCCATGGCAAATGGTGGGACTATGTTTCCACCCCTGGGGCAAACGGTTCCAGGTATACTGAATGCCCCTCCAGGTGAAGGCAAACTGTGGCCTACATTCTGTGGCCAAAGGAATGGAAAAGAAGGAGTTGGCAATGTCAATGGTGGCATACCATTTGGCTGATTTTGACTCCAGCTCGTATTGGAGTTCTAACATGTCTGGCACAGCAGCACTCAGTGGGGGTGTTACTTCATTCAGGCCACGGTAGTCTACCGTCAGCCGCCATTCTCCACTGGCTTTACGCACTGGCCATATGGGGCTGTTGAAAGGTGAGTGAGTTTTACTAATCACTCCCTGACTCTCCAGATGACGAATTAACGCATGAATGGGGAGCAAGGAATCCCTATTGGTGCGATACTGACGTCTGTGCACCGTTTTTGTGGCAATCGGTACCTGCTGCTCTTTCACTCGTAGCAGCCCCACAACAGATGGGTCTTCCGACAGGCCAGGCAAAACAGACAACTGCTTAACACCTTCTGTGTCTACAGCAGCTATTCCAAAGGCCCATCGGTACCCCTTGGGATCCTTGAAATATCCCATTCTGAGGTAATCGATACCAAGTATACAGGGAGCCCCTGGGCCAGTCACAATAGGGTGTTTCTGCCAGTCTTTACCAGTGAGACTTATCTCAGCCTCCAACATAGTCAGCTCTTGAGAACCCCCAGTCACTCCATGAATATAAATCGATTTTGTCCCTTGGTGACTCGAGGGCATTAGGGTGCACTGTGCACCAGTGTCCACCAGGGCCTTATATTTCTGTGGTCGTGATGTGCCAGGCCACCTAATCCACACAGTCCAGTATACTCTATTGTCCCTTTCCCCCCCCTGGCTGGGGGCAGGGCCCCCCTATTTGTTACCTCAATTGTTCACAGCAACTGGAGCAGTCACCCTTTTGGAGAAGTTCACCTTGGTGGTCGATCTGTCTCTTAATTCTTTCACTCGTGCTTGAAGTGCAGGAGTGGACTGCCTATCCCACTTCTTCATATTCTCCCCATGGTCGCGCAGGTAGCGCCACAAGGCAAGACGCGATGTAGTCTTACGGTTGTCATTTGCCTGAGCACGAGGACGCCTCCTTCTGATGGCTGAGATATTGGATGATGAAGGTTGGGAGGAAACCAAGTTGATCAGCTCTTCCGGTAGACAGTTTTGGGAATTCTGGTTCCCGTCAGATGTATCTGGTACCACCATGGATCCATCTGCATTAAGCATGGTAGACAGTTCGTCCCTCATATCTTCTTGTTTGCTCTCCACTCTGTCTAGCTTTTCAACTACCTTTGTGATGGCCGAAACACAAGCCCGTAGAGGGGCTAAATGAAACTCAAAGTCTTGAAGTCTATTAACCAGTTCATTTACAAGGGGTCTTCTTACCCCTTTGCCATACATTGCTGCGAGTGTACTGGCATACCTTTCCGGTGCAGTCTTCGTGAATGTACGCCACATATTTGGTGTACACCTGACTTTCTCAGGGTCATGCTTTTGGTCTGGCTCGTCAGGGATGAAGTCGGAACTGTATAACATTTCCACTACGGCATGCTCTCTCAAATAACTGATACCTCTTTCCATATCAGTCCATTTCTTTTTCTCAGGCATCAGATCATCTTTGAAGGGGTATCTTTCTCTTACGGCTAACAGCATTCGCTTCCAGAGGGTGAAGGATCCATCCTGGCATGTGCCAATACCCCTGTCAATGGCTGAGTCTCTACTAATGCTACCCAGTTGGCGAGCTTCTCTACCATCTAGCCACACACTGTTGGCCCCACTGTCCCAACAGCGGAGTAACCAGGTGACGATAGGCTCTTTTGGGTGTCGTGAAAAGTCTTTTCTCAGACCTCTAATTTCACTCATTTTTAGAGATCGTTCAACAACAGTAACAATGTCTTGCTCACCTCCACCTCCTGCTCTTTCAGGACTTCTTGTTACCCTTCTGGGAGTAGGTGACCGCGATCTTACTGAAGGCCCCTCCCCTAGACTCAGGGCCGCTTTCCATGGATCGAGCCACTCTGGACCTCTTTCCTCCTCTTCTCTTACAGCATCTGCTTCCTCTACTTTCTCCTCCTCCTCTTCCTCTACTTTCCTTTCCTCCTCTACTTTTCCTTCCTCCTCTTCCTTCTTCTCTAGCTGAGTTGAGACTCGTTTCGTTTTCCGTCCTCTTACAGGGGCAACTGACATCGATTCCGGTACCTTCTGTGGGTGATGGACGATGGCAGGTTGGTCGGTTCTGATGCTCTCCCTCTCCAATTTGGCTCGAAGTCCGTTTCTTTCAACGGTGAGGATTTTTAGCTCAGATTCAAGCATGGCTTGACAAGACTGAATTCTGCTTAGTTCATTTTGGAGGGTGTCTTGCTCAGTTCGGAGTACATCCCTCTCGGACTTGAGGGTATCTCGCTCAGACTGGAGGGTGTCTTGCTGTAGTTGGAGGTTGTCAAGTTTGGATTGCAGGGAGTCTTTCTCATTTTGGAGGGCATCTCTCTCAGACTGGAGTGTGTCTCGCTCGGATTGGAGGTCTTTTCTCTCGACTAGAAGACTTTCTTTCTGGACCTGGAGATTCTCCGCCTCGGTTTGGAGACTCTCTCTTTGGATTTGGAGACTCTGTTTCTCGACTAGGAGACTCTCCTTCTGGACCTGGAGATTGTCCCTCTCGGCTTGGACTCTCTCCTGGAAACTCTCCTTTTCGGCTTGGAGACTGTCTCTCTGGAACTGGAGATTCTCCCTATCAGCTCTGAGACACTCTCTCTCAGCTTGGAGACTCTCTCTCTCAATTTGGAGACTTTCCCTATCAATTTCAGAAACTCTAACGCTTTCTGGGATAGTATTGAATAAGGCCCGATAGGCATTAGCCAGGCCCCAGATCATTTGTGCCATTTGTGCCTCCTCAGATCTGCCTGAGCTACAACATTCCTGTCTTAAATAATTGTTTAAGCACTCAGGGTCTTCCAGGTGTTCAGGAGTAAAGCTCCATGACACCGAGGATGGCCATCTCTTTAAAGTCTCTCCCAAGCCTTTCCACACACCCTGCCACTCAGCACTCTCTGGTTCTGGGGAAGACTTCCTCAGAGCGTTACAAGTCCAGATGCTGAGTGAGATAAGTAAAATAATGAGCAATACATTCAGGGAGACTGACACGACTGACACTGTGGTCAAATGGGCATTTAAAAACCGCATAAAGGATTCAAAGGGGAGACTGGGAGCTTGCTTAAAAATCACAAGTTCTGTAAAATTAGCAGCTCCCTCTGCAGTTGTATCCCACATTGTATGCAGGTACCAGGTAGGTATTTCTAACAGTGTTTTCAATTGACTATATATACTTGTAGCTCCATAGAGAAAAGTGGCAAACTTAATCAGGGCCCAGTATGTTTTGAGCATCAAAAAAGAAACACCAATGGCATGCAGTCCCTTGAAAAGCAGTTTTACAAGAGAAAGCATTTTTTTTTTTCTCTTTACAGAAGCAAAATATCAGTGCTCAAAGTTTACAAATATCACCAGAATATTGGCAGTCCGCCTGGACTTTCAAGGTCAAGCTCTCAGTGAGCACCTGCAAAAGAGATAAACTTTCCCAACACAGCTAACAAAACTCTCCAAGAGCAGAGATTCGTTCTAACAAGCTACAAAGCAACTTTTTAAGATCAGAGAGGGATTTATTTCAAAAACCAGAAAACAAGCCCCAATATCTTATCTTAATATCTTATCTTATCTATGCCCGCATCCTCCACCAAGAACTGTCACGGGGTTATCAAGATCAATCTGGGTCCGTGACAGGGGAGGGGGCAGTAGGCCCGTAGCCCCCCGGCCCCCTCGGGAAAAAAAGGGAAAAAGGGAAATGGGAGTTCAAGGGAACAAACAGAACAGCGGCAACGATCTGAGGAGTAGAACTTATTTACTAACTATGATATCAGAATGCAAGATAACACACTATAATACAATATAATTAGAATTGAAGCTAATAAATAAAATATAATGAGAGAGAGAGGTTTCCGAACACCGAGAGGCCTACTTTGAAGTTGAAGGCGCCGCGGCTTGGAAGCACACCCACACCCGCTGCCAGGCAGTGAGAGAGAGAGCGAGCGTCGCTTCCGTGACGTATTTTCCCTCTCTGGCTGCGAGGTCCCCTGGGATGTGTAGTACTTCTTCTCTGCACTCCACATGATGTTGTGATGTGGAATACCAATAGCAAAAATTACAAAACACAAAACCATGACAACATCTTATCGAAAACTAGTAGAGATAGAGATTCCAAAGTACAGCCAAGTCCAAAAGCTAAATATTAATGCAACTTCAGTCTTGGGAATGCTTAAAATACTTTACAGTCTAGCTAAGTGCTATTCAACCTTTTCAGTTTTAAAACCTTTTGAAAAACACCCAGTGAAGGTCTAGGCTTCTTCAGAAACATGTAGATTACTAGATGGTGCAAGTACTTGGTTTAGTTAATTTTCTTTTCAGCCTTCAGAAAGCCACCAACAGAAAAATCACTTTTTCAGCTGGAATATTTGACTTAAAACAATTCATGGCCTAAGTGTTCCCCAATGTAAACCCACTCACTTTAAGTCCACACAAGGCTAATTCAGGTAGAGATATTCTGAATCAACTCTAGTGATAACATACTGCATGTAAAAACACTCCTTCAAAAGCACCAGTCTCACACAGCTTTAACACTTACGAAGTAAATAACTACAGTGCTTTAAAACTCTGGATTGGTTTGTGGATTTTTTTAATCTTGATTCAGCTTCATAGACCCATCACATCTTAGAAGCACATAAATGATTTTCCTCCTGTTCATCAACAGCAGCACTCACTAACAGTCACTTAAACCCAAGCAAGACAGCAAAAGGAACAAAAATTACACACAGGTTTTGCAAAGAGTTGTCTTAACATCACAGTTGCAGATGTACTATGTTGTATAGTCAACAAACTTACAAAAAAGCACTATCAGAAAGGTATCCACAGATCGAAAAACTAAAAAAAAAAAATCAAATAGGAAAGAGAAAAAAAAAAACAAATGGAAAATACTCAGCTACACAAGCAAAACTCTAAAAAAAAAAAAAAAAAAAACACAAAAACAAAAAAAAACCACTATAGAAAAACAACCAGACCCAGGGGCAGTCAGCCCTTAAAAGAAGTCTAGGAGAGGTGGAGCCAGGCTTCACCCCTTCCCACCACACAGGTTAATTGCCTTCACCTGTGCTCCCACAGTTGACCCATTGCTCACCTCAAGTGGTCAATCAGAGGTTCAGGCCATGACTCAACAGTTCCCATACACTCCATCCATTCACAGCATGAACCAATGATTAACTAAAGGGCGAGTTTCCCCTAACCCAGAGATCCAACACATCATGACACTTATACAGTTTTCCATCGTGATGTATGTTGATACAATTTAAGACGAGTGATGATTAGTGAAGGTTCCAACCTCCAAAAGTCTCCCCCAAGGTGCAAGTAGACCACACCACTTAGATCCAACATACACATTCCAAGGCCATTTTATCCTATGGGTATCCAGAACTAAATTCTCAGAGTGGGGAAGCAGAAGATAATTTTCGTTGCCAATCTGGGGTCTTAGCTGATTATCAGTGCCCATAATTTGAATCCTAAGCAGGGAGGCCTGTGTTGCCTATAGCATTTTCAGGGCATTGGATCTGCCATCTTGAGGTCTTCCATTCAGGCCCTGCAGGGTTTCATAGAGTCTCTCTGTCCACCCCTGCAGGGACTGGGAGTCTGTCTTCAGGGCAGCCTTGAGGATACCATTATAACATTCAATGAGGCCTGCCCCAGTCGGATTATATGGCAGGTGGAACGGCCATTCAATGTTCTCTTCTGCCCAACGCTGTATTGTTGCACCAGTAAAATGAGTCCCTTGGTCGCTCTCAATCACTTGAGGTGTCCTGTAGGCAGACCTCAGTTTTGTAAGTGCCTTAACTGTGTATCCCTGATTCACCCTTGGTACTGGATAGGCCTGCAGTAACCCACTTGCAGCATCAACGCAGGTCAGGGCATATCTCACCCCTCAGACTGAAGGAGGGATCTGATGTAATCAACCTGCCAACACTGCAGAGGACTGTATCCTCTAGCAATGTGGGCTGTTGTCTCAGGCAACAAACTCAGTCTCAACTTCGAGCAAGCATTGCAATCTTGACATGCCTGGGCAATGTCAGATAGTTGTACAGGCAGCCCCCATGCTTTAGCAGCTGCCCACATTATCTTTTGTCCCACATGCCGTAGTTTCTGGTGTAACCAACAGGCCATGTTCTCAGACTGCAAACTCCCGATCCATTGAATTTGGGCCAGTGTGTCAACTTAATCATTTCCTGGTGACTGTAGGGGTTGGTGACCAGAGACATGGTAAACAGGACTGCGCATGTCTAACTGCATTCCATACATCTAACCACATGTCTTAACCCCAGATTAGTTGGGCATGAATAGTCCATTCCCGGGCAGCCCACTGTGCAACCCAAAGAATGAGCCCCCAGTACACAGCCCAACTACCCATACAGATGTTCAGGACACCATCAGTAGGAGCAGAGAGGTAATCATCCCTCTGTACTCAGCTCTGGTGAGGCCACATCTCAAGTATTGTGTTCAGTTTTGGGCTCCTCACTGCAAGAAAGACATTGAAGCCCTGGAACATATCCAGAGAAGGGCAACGAAACTGGTGAGGGGTCTGGAGCACAAGTCTTATGAGAAACGGCTCAGGGAACTGGGATTGTTTAGCCTGGAGAAAAGGAGGCTCAGGGGAGACCTCATAGCAATCTACAACTTCCTGAAGGAAGGATGTGATGAGGAGGGGCTTGGCCTCTTCTCCCAGGCAACAGACAGGACCCGAGGAAATGGCCTCAAGTTGTACCAGAGGAGGTTTAGATTAGACATAAGGAAAAACTTTCTCTCAGAGAGTGGTCAGGCACTGGAATGGCCTGCCCAGGGAGGTGGTGGAGTTGCCATCCCTGGCAGTGTTCAAGAGGCATCTGGATAAGGAGCTGCGAGATATGGTTTAGTGGTTTTTCAGTAGCTATGGTAATGGGAGGACGGTTGGACTAGATGATCTTGTAGGTCCTTTCCAACCTTGTGATTCTATGATTCTATGATCACTGGGTTCCTTGGTTATAACCATCCACACGGCTCGCAACTCTGCCCATCGGCTGCTCTGACCATCCTCATCAAACCAGATTGTCTCAGTGGAGGGATGGTACGCTACTGCTCTCCACTTACTCAGTTGCCCTTGCCAGACCCACCTGTGTACCAGGCAACTTCAGGGATAAGACATTTTCCTTCCTGGAAAAGACTCTCCTCTGGTGGAGCAACCAACATTTCTCTTGGTGCATCACTATATGTCACAGGGCCTAGGATTTTCTGTAACTCTTCTTTCAGCAGTGAAGAAGACAGACTACTCCTCTAGCTGAGATAGGCAACCCATTGTGCCACTGTTTGTGCTTGGGCCACCCCCATCTTAGGAAGGTAGGTCAGATCTCTTACCCACCCCTGGATCGGCAGAGTGGTTTTAACAAAGATCTCTGCCGTTTGGGTTATTAGCTCTACCACCTGTAATGCCAAATACACAGCCAATAACTGTTTTTCAATCATACTGTATCTTTCTTCTGCACCATGCCAGACCTGAGACCAGAATCCAATGGGTGTGGGTCCAAACAGAACTCCAGCATTGTCACAGGCCGCAGCCAAAGCCATCCTGAGTGACATGAACATCCAACTCCACTGGGAGGGTAGGATCAAATATACCCAATGCCTGGGCTTGTTTAACTGCCAGTTTTGCCTGTTAGAAAGCATCCTGTTCTGTTCTCCCCCAGTCCCATAGCTGCCCCTTTTTCTTGTGTGTGTACAGTGGCCTCAGAAGCTGCACTAAATGAGGTATAAAGGAGCACCAGTATCCCAATATACCTAGAAACTCCTGCAGCTGCTTTGTTGTTGTAGGGACTGGAAATGCCTGAACCTTATCTATGACAGCACTGGGGAGTACTTTGGTCTTTGCTGACCAAACTCCCTCCAGGAATTTCACAGACAGGCCTGGACCTTTGACCTTCTGAGGATTTATAGCCCATCCTCTTTCCTGGAGATAGGTGGTTAACAAACCTGCTGCTTGCCCTACTACCTCTAATGAGTCGGATGTTAACAGGAGATCATCAATATAATGATATAAATTGACATCATCCAGTTTTTCCCATTTAGCCAGGTCATGCATCACTAGATTATGACGGTATGTTAGCAAATATACATCTCCTTGCAGCAGGACCTGAAAGGTCCACTGCCTGCCTTCCCACGTGAATGCAAACTGATCTTGCGATTCTTCAGCAATCAGAATACTGAAGAATGCATTTACCAAATCTAAGACACAATGGTATGTTTTGATTTCTCTACTCAATGCCTCCATTAGGGAGGTAATATTGGGTATGGCTGCATGAATATACAGCGTGACCTTGTTCAGTTCTCTATAATCCACTGTCATTCTCCATGTTCCATCCGACTTCCACACTGGCCACATGGGGGAATTATATGGGCTATGTGCAGGTCTTATGATACCCACTTCCTTCAATTCCTGCACTGTTCTCGATATTTCCTCTTGCACACCTGGGAGTCTATATTGCTTTACATTAGTAATCCAGCATGGTTTAAGCAGACAAATAGGCTCATGTTTCACATGGCCTCTTAGTATCACCTGTACCGCCCAGATGCTAATACACCTTTGTTGGAGCCTGAATTCTCCCACAGTCGTGTAGAGAGCCAGACCCCTTAGGATATCTATGCCCAGAATATATTCCTGGACTGGGGCAATAGACACCTTATATTCCCTAGGTGGCAGATGCCCAACCCCCAATTTTAAAACCAGGTTTGGGTGACTGGAATAGTCTGTCCCCCAAAACCTCCAATCATCACTCTGTCACCATGAAATTTGGTTGGATCACCATAAATTTATGTTTCTGCCCCTGTATCAACTAGGGCCATAACCCTCTGGACATTTTTTCAGGAGCAAAATATTGTTAACTCTACATAGGGCCTCTGGTCCCATCTGGAGGCCCTAGGGGGACTGACATGCCTTATCACACTATAAACTGGGCTAGGGTTAAGCCTTTTATCTCAGGTGGCTCAGGCATTGTGGCCCGAGACACCTGAGGTGGCTTCTTTCTATTAGGGACAATAAAGTCCTCTAAATTCCAGGTTACTGTTGGCCTTCTTTCTATAATTCTTACCCTTGGTTTTCTAGGGTAATTTCAGAATCTTTGCTCATCCTTGAGCTGTTTCCATAGCTGAAGGAGAATGTGGTCGGGCTGCCGATCAATTTTTGCAAATTGAACACCAGCCCTGATAAGATCATTAAACACTTGTTTTCGGGACACTCTTATGGGCCCTGATTGAGGGGCTCATGGAGCTGGCCTCTTAGTTTTAATTACTGACAGAACCTCAGCTTCTTCCAATACTCAAACATCACACTTAATCCACAGGTGTCCCGTTTCTCCCAGATGAGCCACTGAAACGCCTGCTGGACCTCCGCCTCCGATGCCACCAGAGGATTTCGTATTGAAACTAGAGTAGCATACATACGCAAAGGGGCCTGTTGTAAAATTAGGCCCCTCATTCCTGCTGAGAATTTGACCATATCAGGGCTGCCAAAGTGTCCTCATAAATAGCCTCTCTCATTCCTAACTCTTTAATATAATTTTGAAGATCCTCCATGGAGGACCATAACCCCACATTTAATGGCATGTTGGTTTTACTTGGCCAGAGCATACAACAGGTAGCAACAGATGAACAGTCACAGTGGCCAGTTTAGATACTTCAGGTCCACTCACCATAACACTTCCTGCCCCTGAATCCCACAGGCATAGCAACCAGGCTGGTACAGTTTCCCTGGGTCTTTGTCAGACTCATTGTACCAAACCCATTAATCCTGGCTGTGTACAGCCAGGCCATGGCATGAAAGTATGTTTCAGCAGGGGGCACCCCTGCTGGTTTATGTCAGACTTTTGTTTTTTTTTTTTTAGTGTGTTATAATAGGATGGAGTTGTAACGGATCCATCCTAAGTGGCTCTTTTAAGCCCACCTTAAAAATTTCATCTTCTTGTTTAACCAGATCTCTTGTTTCAGGTACCTGATTATCATTTATTAAAACATTACAGATTGGTAAATCTAACAAATGTTTTTTCCCCATTAATATACTGAGTTCTTGTTCTAGTTTTCTAATATGATCTTTTAATAATTGATTTTCACTTTCTAGTGCATTTGATCTAATTTCTGCCTGATTTAAAGCAATTAGTAGTGGCCATGCCACTGCAGAAGCAGCTAATTGCCTTTCCTTTGTAATCAAGAAGTGATTATTTAAATCATCAAAATATTCCACCAGGCAAAATGGGGAAAGAGTTTCCACAACACACAATGGATCCCATTGTTCAATTATAGTAGTGATTTGATAATGGGGGAACTCATAAATCCTGGGATCTGCCCTGAGACCATTTTTTCTAAGGGAGGTAATATTCTCCTCCTTAACCCATTTGTGCATATTCCATAAGAAGAACATTATGGTCACATCTCCTACCTGGCTCACCAAATGTACAGTTACAATTATACAAAGTTCATGTAAAGTAGATGGATAGCCAGAGATTACATAGGAAAGACTGACTCACCAATGCTGAAGCTCACAGTCAAGATAGAGACTCACCAATGTTGAGATCCACTACAAAAACTCCACACAAGAGCAATCCCCAGAAAGAGATGCTGCCTTAGCGGTGGTCAGCCCTTAAATGGGATCTAGGAGAGGTGGAGTCAAGTTCCACCCCTTCTGGGAGCACAGCTGAATTACCTTCACCTGTGCTCCTGCAGCTGACTCCTCACTTGCCTCAGATGGTTAATCAGAGGTTCAGTCTGTGATCAACCGTTTCCCATACAGATGTCTAAATTGTCTTTAACTTAAGGCTTGGAGGTATTCCAGATGGTTGGACAGACTAGAGCTGCAGTCTTCAAACCTATAAATTAAGAACATGAAATCAAATTCTTATCTTATTCTTATGCAGAAACAACATTCCATGAACTTTTAATCTTTATGTAAGACATATTGATTTCTTTTGTTACTGTTTGCAGGTGCTCCTGACCCAACAGCAGGTGCTAGCATAGATGATGAAAACTGCTGGCATTTGGATGAGGAACAGGTCCAAGAACAAGTTAAACTCTTTCTCTCACAGGGTGGATACCATGGATCAGGGAAGCAGCTCAATTTGCTTTTTGCAAAGGTATGTTAAGTATTTTAAGCCTTCCCTTTTTTCTCTCCTCCCATTTCTCCAGCCAGGCTATACTTGTTAGTTAATAATGAGCTGTTTCAGTAGTTGCAATCTGGTGTCTCTTGAGATCAGTTTAAGGATATTAAATAACATTTCAACCATCTGCAGCTTTACACACCCCAAAATGTTGGAGAAACCTATAGAAATGATAGTCTTACAGTAGCTTGTATAATACACCTGTGGATTACTTGTGGAAGAAGCAATTGAAGAATTGCAATGGGATACTGAAATAAAAAATCATTATTTAAATTAGGAAGGCAGACTTCTTTCTACTTAAAAAATTAACTTCAGAGACATTAATTGTATTTTTTATTTAATACAGAGATGGAATATTTAATATTGCAGCATGTAGTTTGTACTGTGGTGGGGTTTTTTTTTTCATGTTTGTATTAAAAGGCTCATTTCCTAGGTACGAGAGATGCTAAAGATGAGAGATTCAAATGGAGCTCGCATGTTGACATTGATAACAGACCAGTTCATGGCTGACCCTCGTCTGTTGCTTTGGAGACAACAAGGAACTGCAATGACTGACAAGTATAGGCAGCTCTGGGATGAACTGGGTAAATGCACAGACTTCAAAATCATCTAAGCCTTCATGTGTATAATGAAGAAACAATTGCATGTTTGGGAGTGGGGAGAAACTTTATTGTGGTACTAGATAAACCAAGTTAGTCTTCTACAGCTTTGTTCAATTAAGGTTGGTTAAAATTGAGTTTCTGATCTACTACATGAGACAATTGCAGTTGAAGGAGAGGAAGCTTGGTATGAAACAAATACAGTTGCAACAGGTTGTAAATATCCTGAGGATCTAAAAAGAGTAAAGCAGAAAGTGAAAATGTACACAACTGAGGGTAAATATATAAACCATGGTACTAAAATGGAAAGTTTAAGGAAGAAATCATTTTGCAAGTGGAAAGAAATAGAAGGAAAAAAGAAGAGATTCATTAAGACTATGAGAAAATTACAATAAAGGAAAACAGAAGTTCATTACATAGCGGAGACTTTCACCCATAACATCCTTGTAGGTAAGTTTAGGAAGCGTGGGATAGATGAGTGGACAGTAAGGCGGATTGAAAACCGGATGACCGGAAGAGCTCAGAGAGTCATTGTCAGTAGTGCAGTCTACTTGGAGGCCTTGTAGCTAGCTATACTTCTTATGCTAGAAGAACATAGAGGTGACTTCAGTGATGCACTGATGAACACTTTCAACTTGTCACAGTAATATCTGAATGCACTTTATAGAGTTTAGAGCTGTGCTGGTATTTTTCACGTTGTTGCTGTTTAAGTGGTAAATTTCACATGCTGATCTTTAGGTGTTTAACTCTCAGCAACAATGGTTGAAGACTTCAGTGGTGTTTTTTGCAAGCTTCTGGCTGTGAAATCAAATTGGAAGCACTTTAGCTACATGGATAATACAGGACCTGAATACAAATATCACATATCACCATCAAGGTCCGCTGTGAAACAATAATGTTCCCAGTGGAACACTGCATTAATACAGATAATTTAAATATGGGAATTACATTTAAACGAAAAGCACCATTTGCCTTATACTGCAATTTAAATGCCCTCTTAGCAAAAACTAAGTGACAAAATTAAAATGTGCCCGTATTTTTAAAGCTGTAATGCAAAATAACGTTTTATTGCTTCTCATGTGCCACAAATGAATCATTATACTTGTAAACCCTAAACCAAGCTGTAATTGGAGCAGCTACTGTTATCAAAGCAAGGCTGCTCTTGTGACAGCTTAATAAAGCTGAAACTGTTAAATTAAATCCCAGATGCTTGATCTGATGATAGCACTCAAGTAGAATAATCTAAGACACAAGTATCTACTGCTTGATGGAGTGATGAAACCCAAAAATTTGTCAACATGTAGATTACGAAATCAGATTTTTTTGTGAACTACCATTTTCAGTATTTTTATATCTTGCCTGTCTTTGCTTTGAATAAGCTTTGCATAATTTGCATGTTTCAGAACAAACATTTCTAGGGAACTTTTTCTTAAGTCAAGGATTATCTTTATATGGAACAAAAATGATGACTGTGTCATGGGGAAGAGGGTATATCCAGAGAGCTCTTGCAAGGCAGGGCCATTGGCAAATGTATTCTGGGATTTTGTCCTACTGATCCTGATCTCTGTTGGTTCTTGTATTTCACAAAGTTGAGGAGAACTTAGGAGGAATTCTGTACATCTAGCTGGGTACTCTCTGTGCTTCAATGCATAAACTTTTACTGTCTACCTCAACTGTTTGTTGATATCTAAAGTGTTTAAGCGTAGGAACTTCTCACCATTATTGTCATGATCTTTGTGACATAAAGCTTTCCTGGATGACCTTTTTATCACCCTTTCTGTTATGCATACTAAATTCATTGTTCTCCTAAAGCCGTAGGAACACCCATCTTTCAAAGAATGTGAGATGCACCATGCTTTACTCTTTTGTGAGGTTTCTAGGTGTCATGGTTTTGTAATTTTTGCTATTGGTATTCCACATCATAACATCATGTGGAGCACAGAGAAGAAGTACTACACGTCCCAGGGGACCTCGCGGCCAGAGATGGAAAATACGTCACAGAAGCAACGCTTGCTCTCTCTCTCACTGCCTGGCAGCGGGTGTGGGTGTGCTTCCAAGCCACGGCACCTTCAGCTTCAAAGTAGGCTTCTTGGTCTTTGGAAACCTCTCTCTCTCATTATATTTGATTTATTAGCTTCAATTCTAATTATATTGTATTATAGTGTGTTATCTTGCATTCCGATATCATGGTTAGTAAATAAGTTTTTACTCCTCAGATCGTTGCTGCTGCTCCATTTGTTCCCTTGAACTCCCATCTCCCTACCCCTTTCCCTTTTTCTTCAAGGGGGCCGGGGGGCTATGGGCCTACTGCCCCCTCCCCTGTCACGGACACAGATTGATCTTGATAACCCCATGACACTAGGTGGACTGATTATCTTAGCTATTTCTCTCTAAAACTATATCATATTCAGTAGGTTGTCCTTGCTTAATTAATAATCCTTTTCAAACTGTTGGTTTGTTTAGTCTTAGCTGCCATGGTATGGTTGCCATGCAGTTACAAAATGTCTACCTTTAGTTCATGCACTTACAGTTGCATCTGCTCTTTCACTGAATAAGCTGTTAATATATGTCAGTGCATTTGAATGATTTGTGCTATTGGAGGCACTAAATTAACAGTGCTTCTGAGTTAGCATCATAAGACAGTTTTGCTGCTCTAAGGCCTGAGTTATTAATGGCAACTTAAAGAAATGGCTATCATGTCCCTAGAGCATCTCAGTTATTGCTGTCACCTTCATTTCCCTGGTGAAGGAAGCCAGGCTGCCATTCTATGGAGATGGGTTTTGCCCATCTTTTCTGAGGGTGATTTCCTTCCTCTTTCATTACCAACAGAAGATTATTGACATGTGTTGCAATGGTATTTGAAACAAGGATATATGAGATCATGGTATGACAGTAAGGGGGAACTATTTTCAAAGAGGGCGTTTTTTCCTATTGGAAAACTAAATTTATCAAATTTGAGGAATAATGGTAAAAGTAATTCAAGTGTGTAATAATAACTTGAAGGGTTTATTTATAATGCTGTACAAAAAGTTTGGGTTTCCATTTAGTTGAGATGGATAAAAAGTACTTCTACAGTAGGAGCCAAATTTATTTTCAATTTTTTTTCCTCACTTGTATTTTTAATGCCTATATAACATTAAGCTGTTGTTTAATTTTCTGTTAAAACTAGTAAATGTCAAATCTAGATAGTAGTGATTGATCTAAGGAGTAGAGTTACTGAACATTTGCTAATTTCTCTGAGCTTTACTGCAGTCCAGCAATGTATGATATTTTCCAGTTTTTTCTATTGAATAGATATTGGTATGGGAAATATCCAAATAATTTATCAGGATGGTCTGTCTGATAAAAAACAAATTTTATTAACAATTATAATGGCAGGTGTCCCACAAGCAGGAGCACTCCTGCAGAGAGCGTTACATCTTTTATGCCCTATTACCCAACACTTATCTTTTCCTCCCCTGGTTCCTCATTGGCTGAGTACTTCAGGTTCACAAATCTTCCCGATGCTTAACATATGGATACTGGCTAAACATAAATTGTTGCTATCTAAACATGTATATTGCTAATTATTTTACTTCTCCTTAAATTCTCTATCACTCAGGTCTTGTCTGTCTAGCACCAAAAATTAGTAGTCTTTCAACATAACGAGCCTATTGATATCCTTGTCACACTGTTTAGGAGTGGGATGTCTAACTTGTCTAACTCAAGGCTCAGAGGTATTTCAGATGGCTGGACAGACAAGAGCTGCAGTCTTTGTACCTATAAATTACTCCATCTACCTAATCTCTGTGACTATAAATTACTTCACATAACTACTTAGTATGTGAAGACTATCAGAGACCTCTGATGAAGTAAAAAGACCTCCCCGAAAAAGAACTATTAGTAAAATATTTATCTTGTTAGTTCTAATGCAGAAACAACATTGCATTCCTACACTGGGAAAATAACTGAAAAATTGGAAAAGTAATTTCAATGAGAAATGCAAGAATTTCAGTTGTCTTGGGCCTATCAAAGCAAGACAAAGAATAATCTTCATAATTAAAGGGATCTACATAGAATAAATACTCAGTATTGAAGACACATAGCAAACAAAAGATGGCTAAAAATAGTAAGTTAATCTGGGTAAATTTAAGTACAAATAACGTTAGGATTTTGAGTTATGGTAACCAGGTTGTAGAGCATCTAACAAGGAGCTGTGCTAGATGCTTGTACTGGAAATTTTTAAAAAAGGAAATATACTTTTTTTGAGTAAAAACTCAACCATCACTTTTGGCGTAGAAGCCAAAAATAGCTGAGGAAATCTTAGAGTATGAAGGAATTCAGACTAGCCAGTCAGAATTTGTTCTTCTGGCCATTTATAGTGGCCTATTTAGGTTCTGTGAGCATAGTAGTAGAAATAATTTATTCTTTTTATGACCTTTCCCACTATGCAATGGAATGTTTGCACTTCCTTCACTTTTTTTTTTTTAAGAATGAGAGGTTCATCCTCTTGACTTGTTTACTTATGGCACATGTCTCACAGTTGTGAATAACATGTGCAGTAGCATCCATAGTTAAGTCCACCTCTCGGTCTCCAGCCAATTTGTATGTCACATCTCTTCCTTGATGTCCCAAGGTCTCATGGGCCCACTGAGCTAGAAATAATTCACCCTTATGTTACCAGTCAAAAATCTATTAGAGCCACCTCAATTTTGGCAGCTTGATCTACCTGATGGTTATTTTGTTGTTCAGTAGCCTGACTCTTGGGCACGTGAGCATCTACATGATGCACCTTTTCAACCATATTCTTTATTCTGGCAGCAATGTCTTTCCACAGTTGAGCAGCCCAAATAGGTTTACCCCTTCTTTGCCAGTTTTTTTTGTTCCCACTGCTGTAACCACTCCCATAAGGCATTTGCCACCATCCATGAGTCAGTATAAAGATAAAGCATTGGCCACCTCTCCCATTCAGCAATATCTAAGGCCAGTTGGACAGTCTTTTCCTCTGCAAATTGGCTTGATTCTTCTTGGGCCCTGCAACTTGTTTTGTAGGGCTCCATACAGCAGCTTTCCATCTGCAATGCTTCCCCACAATATGACACGATCCATCAGTGAACAGGGCATATTTCTATTCATTTTCTGGTAGTTCACTATATGGAAGGGCCTCTTTAGCACGTGACACCTCTTCTCCTGGTGATGTTCCAAACTTTTTACCTTCAGGCCAGTCCATGATCACCTCTAAAATTTCTGGGCGACTGAGGTTCCCTATCCGAGCTTGTTGTGTAATCAATACAGTCCACTTACTCCAAGTGGCATCAGTAGCATGACATGTGGGGAGAACCTTTCCCTTAAACATCCAGTTTAGCACTGGCAGTTGGAGTGCTAGAAGGAGCTGCATTTCAGTACCAATTACTTTGGAAGCATTCCTAACTCCCTCACATATGCAGCTTTGCTGGAGCATTGCATCTAACTCCCAGTGCTCTACATGATGTGGAATACCAATAACAAAGTCATAAAACCATGACACAAACCAAAATTCTAACTACCTAGTAAGTGAAGTGTCTATTCCTGAATTCTCTGCCCATTCATCAGTCAGTATCAAGTCCTCATAGTTCCCAAGTTACGGTGCCATCCAGGGAGGGATTGTTGGGAATAAAGGTACAGCAGTGATTGCCCAGAATGAGGCATACTCACTCCTTTCCTGCTAGCATCATATCTAATGCTATCCTATTCTCCCATGCCATTTGATTGGTGGCTTCTAGTTCTACAATGCATATTATAGCATCCCTAGATAAATTCATGAATTTCTGCTGACTGTAGTATATATAATGGTTTGGGCTGGAAGGGACCTTTAAGATCATCTAGTTCCAACCCCCCTGCTATAGGCAGAGACACCTCCCTCTAGACCAGGTTGCTCAAAGCCCCATCCAGCTTGGCTTTCAGTGCTCCCAGGGAGCACTGAACAACCTCCCTGGGAAACCTGTTCCATTGTCTCACCACCCTCACAGTAAAGATTTCTGCCTAATATCTAGTCTAAATCTACCCTCTTCCAGTTTATAGTCATTTGCCCTCATCTCGTCATTACACACCCTTATAAAAAGTCCCTCCCCAGCTTTCCTGTAGGCCCCCTTCTGGTACTGGAAGGCCACTATAAGGCCTACTCAGAGCCTTCTCTTCTCCAGGCTGAAAAGCCCCAGCTCTTTCAGCCTGTCTTCATAGAGGAGATGCTCTAGCCTTCTGATCATCTTTGTGGCCCTCCTCTGGACCTGCTCCAACAACTCCATTTCCTTCTTGTGTTGGGGCTCCAGAACTGGACACATGTGGCAAGAGAGCTGTGAGCTCCCTCACTGGCGTGGCAAGAGAGGCACAGACTCGCTTGCTGATACAAAACAATGACCTAAGAACAACCTTTATTGTAGGTGCTTACAACCTTTTATACTCACCCAACAACTTGGTCACATGTAGGAGCCAGGCACCTGGTGCATGTTTACATCTGGCCCAAGTTACTGCTGAGCTTGTTTGCTTATTAGCAAGGTAATGACTTCCTTTGTCCCATACCTCCCCCTTGTCTATTAATAAAAAAAGAAGCGTGGTTCAGAAACATAAGCAGATAAACTAAAATTAACACACTGAACTAACAATTGGTTCTTTAAAATATAAAAAGAATAGTCCATTTTAACCCATCCCAATAATTCCAATTCTTATGGTTCCTTGGTGACACAGTTGACAAGCAAAGCGTGGCTTGTCCTGTCTTGTTGGAGAGAATCCAAACCACTGAAAGTGCTGTGATCGTATTACAGCAGATGATGAGATGAATGGCCAGACCCATTGTACTGGTACACATCTCAGATTTGTTCCTGTTGAAACACAAGCATAGCCTCGGCACCACGTTATCATTGTCCAACAATTTAGAAAATTAAGAACATAGCATGCTTTAGCTATTCTTTTCTGAGGGGTCATACTTGCATTCCCCCCCTTTTTTTTTTTAAATAGGGAAATCTATTATTATTTCTTAAATCACTGAAATTACATATTCAGAACCAGAATTATGAAAGCCAGGCAGGTGCAGGTAAAATATACAGTTGTAAATATACACATGTATAGTTGTTATTATACAAGCTTTGTTGCATCTCCCTCTCCTTTCTCCATTTTTCTAGTCCCTCTCGTAATTTGGTCATTGTGTCTCTTACAACCCCAGTATGGTCTGCATATACGCAGCACTCCTCTCGAAGTGCAGCACACAGGCCCCCTTGTAAAAAGATAGGGTCTAATCTATGTCTGTTCTGTAGGACTACCTCGGATAATGACCGAACAGACTTTTCTAACGCTGTAATTGATTTTTCTATTCTGGCTAAATCTTCATCTACTGCCATTCTGAGGGATTGGAATTTTTGATTTTGTTGGACTAATGCTGTAATTCCTGTCTCTGCTCCAGCTGCCCCTATAGCCATCAGAGTGGCTATGGTCAGGGCGGTTAAAGGTTCCTTCTTTTGTAAATGATGGTCAGGAACCATTTGGTAATCATAAACAAAATCTTCAGGGTGATATATAATTCGGGAACAATTGCTACCTGGATACAATAGTCTCTGGACGTATTAAATAGTTTTAGTGATACACAGGGGGTGAGACCTAAGTTCGAGCAGACCCACTTAGTATTATTTGCCGGTACCAGCCAATCGGCTGGTTTCTTTTTGGTGATTTTGGTCCAGTTTCCACACAAATGCTCCTTCTCCCTCGGAACATTCCCTATGCATCGTCCCCTTCCTGACATCTGCGATACAGTAATTCCTTGTTTTGTCTTATCCTGGTTCCATAGACACTGTCCAGGGTTACTACCATTTATTCGTGAGGCTTTTGATGTTACTCCAATAGCCTCATAAAACGGGGGTCTAATGTCATAACACAGCCAACAGTGTCTAGTGATGTTTGGATTAGTAGCATTTAAAACCTGGTAACTGGCTTGTCACCCAACTGGTTTGTGGTGGTTATATTAACTTCACCCGACTCTAAAATCCCAGAGATAACATGATTTGGTCCCACAGATTCAGGGCTACTCGGTGCTGATTCCTTTTTTATCACTATTATTCCCCAAGTCTTCCCTATTAACCACCCAGGATCTTCTGGCTTTGTGATATTGATATACAAGAAGCTACAATCTCCAAGTTTACAATTCCTCCAGATCCATCTTGGTTAGGCAGCTGGCATCCGTATGGTCCCTATCTCACAGTCAGAAATTGATCAGCCCCTCCTCCTGGAGACCAGTGATGCTATTGTTTCGCATCCCCAGTAAGCACAATAATATTGGCCTGGGTAATTACAATAGGATCTTCCAGGATTTGAACTAGGGCACAGGTAATATCCCATCTTATCAAGACAAGGACTGATCGGGGCGAGCTGACATAGAGTGGTCTTAAAACTAGGGGCCCTGGGGGTAATAACACTCTTGATTTCCTTCTGGGTGTCAAACTGATATAAGGACCATTTAAAGGGTTGGTGACTCTCTTCCCCTTTTACAAGTACAATCCATAACATCCAGTTCTACAACCACAAGTATAAAGATGCTGGTGGACGTTCTTTAGATTTCAGTGAATTACAATTCCCTTTTTCCCAAGTCTGGGTGGTACTCACTTGTTTTCCTTTCTGGGGTCAAGGTGGTCTCACCTGTCTATACGCCTCCACTTTTGAGTTCCATCTCTGCACGCCTCTGCCTCCACTGCCTACTCTGTTGCCTAGAGCAGCAGGGTTTTCCATCTTCTTGGCAGCAGTCGTGAGCATGGGGACTCGTACTGCTCCCTCTTTTTTTTTTTTTTTTTTTGGTGAAACCTGAAGGCTTCGGCACTTAGCTTTTACTTATGGAGCTTGGCACAAGATGTATGAGACTTGGAACCGACTCAGCTTACCCACGATTTCAGGGTTGAATTTCCCAGATCTGTTAATGTGAGCCCACTGTTCCTCGGGGTGTATTCCCTCACTTAATATGGTCCACCATTCTCTGGACCCTTTAACAATATGTCCAGTGTCTACCCCCACCCTTAGGGCTTACTTGGTCAATTTATACCTATTCCTATGGCACTGTTTGCAGATACCCACAGGAGAGTGCCCGTTCTCACAATATGTCCACCAGCTATCCTTGTATATTATTCATCTAAACACGCGAAGGGAAAACAGATACAATCAAGGGTATCACCTAATATGGGACTACTCATCTAATTGCTTTGTTCTCTTCAAAGTCGGTTTTAGTCCTTGGGGGGATCCCACCACTTTCCAGTTCACTGATTCCCGAAGTGCCTTCACTCTAGACATGTGTCCATCTGCGCTCAGCAGTCCGGATAGCAGACTCTGTGGTGAGCAAGACAAGAAAGGGTCCCTCCCAGCAAGGGGTAAGAGATTACTCCTTCCAATTCTTTATTAATACTTTATCTCCTGGTTTTATGGAATGCATGTCAATTTCTAAAGGAGGTCTCTGTACCACCATTGCCTTTTTATGTAGTTCTTCTCTTCTGGACATTAGTTGTATAACATAAGGTTGCAAGTTCCTATCATCTAACATGGGGTGATCTAGGGGTAGGTCAATGTTATAAGGCATACCGTATAACATCTCGAAGGGTGAAAGCCCGGTGACAGCGCGGGGTTGTGTTCTAATATTTAGAAGGGCTAAAGGCAGACACTTCACCCATGATAATTTTGTTTCTAACATTACCTTTGTAAGTTGTTTCTTAATCTCTCCATTCATCCTTTCTACTTTTCCTGAGCTTTGGGGGTGATACGGTATATGGTATTCCCATTTAGTACCTACTAACGCCACCGCCTCTAATACCGTCTTTGAGGTGAAATGAGGTCCCCGGTCAGAATCAATGACCTCGATGATCCCATATTGGGGAATTATTTCTTCAAACAAAATGTTTACCACTGTGTGTGCAGTTGCTCTAGCCGTAGGGAAAGCCTCAATGAAATATGTGAGGTGGTCCACCATAACGAGAAGATATCTAAATCTTCCAACCTTAGGGAGCTCGGTAAAGTCTACCTGAAACCGTGCAAACGAGCAATGGGCCATTTCCCTTCCCCCATGTATTTTCTCCCTTAATTGGCATTTGTTAATCTTTTGGCAAGTTAAGCACTCCCCTACAATTCTTTTAGCTACATTATAGGCCCCTATGCACATAAAATTTATTGCAAAGTTATCATATAGTGCTTGCACTCCCCACTGTGTTCTATATTTATCGTGGTATCTCCTCATTACTCTGAGTGCCATTGCTTTCGGGAGCGCTTCCCTTCCATCGGGTAATCTCCACTTCCCATGTTTTTCCCACATCCCCATTTGCTGTAACTTTTCCTGATTCATGAACTTCAATTCAGGCTCTGTTAGTATCTGTTCTTGTCAGTTCTGTTCTTAAGGGCATTAAGGCAGCTCTCCTCGCCTCTTCATCAGCTAAATTATTATTTCCTCTTATTCTTGAATCGAAACCCTTTTGGTGTCCCTTTATATGTACAACTGCTACTCTTACAGACCCCCTAAAAGCCTCCAGGGTTTGAGTTACTAATGTTTCATGGATTAATCCTTTTCCTTGGGAATTTATGAACCCTCTCCCCAAATTTTTCCAAATGTATGTACTACCCCATAAGTGTATCTGGAATCTGTATTAACAGTTCCCACCTTCCCTTTTAATGACTGAAGGGCTCTAAGGACTGCATAGAGTTCACAAGCTTGGGTGGACCAGCTAGGGCTCAGAGGCCCTGATTCCAGCACTTTCATGTCTAACCCATTAATAATAGCATGTCAGAATGTAATTAACAAATGCAAACCTCGGGTAAAATTGTAACCTGGAATACCCAACCAAAGGGGAAACAGGGAAGGGAAACGCATGGGAGAAAAGGTATAAAAACTGTAACATCGTGTCCTTTGGTGCGCTTCTGCTAGCAGGGCGCCCGCCATTGCAATCACGAAAAAACGGCTTTTATCAGAGATACCGTCCTGACCAAAATTATTAAGGTATTTCCAACACTCCTTAGTTAACTTTTGGTATAAGAATTTTGCCTTTCCACTAAAATTTTCAATCCATTGCCTGCAATAGCCTAATAATCCCAGTAACTGCCTAACCTGCCTCTTGCTCTGGGAAGGTTGCAGAGATAATATTCCATTTACTCTTTCAGGGTCTAGCTTCTTACTTCCCTTACTAATCCAGTGTCCTAAGTATTTTACCTCCTCTTTGGTAAATTGTAGCTTTGATTTAGAAACCTTCAATCCTTGTAAACTCAAAAAGTTTAGTAATTTTACACTTTCTTCTCTCACAGACTCCTGGGTGTCCCCTGAAAGTAGTAAATCGTCTACATATTGGACGAGAGTGATTCCTTTTCCCAGATTATAACCTCGGAGAATTTGCTCCAGGGCCTGACCAAATAAATTAGGGGATTCTGTGAATCCCTGGTGAAGGACTGTCCATCTAAATTGCTGCTTCCTATGGGTCTCCGGGTCCTCCCATTCGAATGCAAAATAGTCCCTGCATTCTTCCTTTAAAGGGCAGGCCCAAAAGGCATCTTTCAAGTCTAAATCACTGTAGCACTGATTTTCAGGGCTTAATTGGCTTAACAGAGTATGGGGTTAGCTACTAAAGGAAACCTGGTTACTGTTCTTTTGTTTATTTCCCGGAGGTCGTGGACCAGTCTATAACTTCCATCGGGTTTTCTTACAGGTAATATGGGAGTGTTGAATGGGGACACGCAGGACTCAAGAAGGCCCCTTTTTAGCAGCCTTTCAATTTCAGGCTTTAACCCCTGCCTCCCTTCCTGAGATAAGGGGTATCGTTTGATCCTAAAGAGGATCTCAGGGTTTTTGATAGTTACTTCAAAGGGGGTAATATCCAACCTCCCTACAGTATCTGGGGTGTACCAGACCTCTGAATTAATTCTCTCCTCATCCTGGGTTGTGAGAGCATATATTTTCACTTTTAGTTCCTTTCCCTCTACCTCTAGATTTATTCCTAACTCAACGATTAGGTCTCTGCCTAATAAACTGTAATCCGTGTTATAGATTCTTGTGACAAAACCAGACAAAATCTAGTTTGATAAAGGGATAGCTTTATTTAATTAAGCAAGGCAGTAAAGTGAGCAAAACAGCGCTGGGCGCCTGGGGAGCCTACACTCCACCAAGGTCGCAATTTTAACAAAGGATTGTCTCTGTATTTATACAATTCTTATCTCCTGTATACGTTCCAGTCATTCTTGCGGCTGTGCTGGTTGTTGTGGGGGATTCGTTTTCCTGCCTCCTGATGGTTGTGGGGGTGAGAGTCAGTAGTCTTATTCTTTGGTTATTTTTTAGCAGCTTATGTGCCCCAGCAATGTGTAGTTCGCAATGCCTGCAGCTTCCTAGTTTCCATCATTTACACACCATTTGCATTTTACAACACTATTTACATTCCTGGATACCTGAGAAAGCACCATTGAGTGTCGATTTGATTTAACAACTTTAACCCTTACCTATCACAATCCGCTTCAGGGACTAACAAAAAGGATCCAATGCCATACCTACTTTCTGATTCTATTTCTACATGTTTGATGACTGGAGCTTTAAATGGCTCCCCTTTTGCTCCTACTACATTTATGCTTTCAGATGTGATTTTATGCCCAGGAGGTAAGGTCTGGACAGTTGATCTCTCTGCCCCTGTGTCTACAAGAAATATCACCTCCAGTCACTGAGGACCCACTTTTAATTTTATCAAGGGCTCTGTTTTTACCGGGGTCCTCAGCACATAGAGCCCCTGACCCCCCTAATCCTCTAAAAACATTTTTTTTGTCCTGTATTTTCTTCCTACAATCTTTCTTCAGATGGCCTCTCCTTTTACAATAGTAGCACTCTCTCTCTTTTTTTCTTCCTTCCTTTTCTTCAACTTTTGACCCTCTGGCAGGGAATTTCTTGATCCCTTTCCCTACCAGTCTCCTTACTGCACTTATAGCTCCCCTCTGTCCTTCTCTTACTGCAGCTACCAAGAGCCTGGCTTGTTTCTTTTGATTCTCCTCCTCTCTCCTAATGAATACCTTCTGCGCTTCCCTCAGCAACTCGTCTATAGGTCTACCCTGCCAGTCTTCCAACTTCTCTAGTTTCTTACGAATGTCCACCCATGACTTAGCTACGAATTGAGTTTTTAACAGAGTCTGCCCAGCCGGTGCACTGGGATCTATCCCAGAGTACAGCTGGAGGCTCTTCCTTAACCTTTCTAACCACACGGTGGGGCTCTCATCTTTATGTTGCTCCTCCTTAAGAGCCTTACTTATGTTTTGTCCCCTGGGTACTGCCTCTTTAATTCCTTGGATAATAATGTACCTTAAATCAGCCATGTTAGTATAGGCTTGTTCGTCTTGGTTATTCCAATTAGGTCTCTGTAATGGCCATTTTTGGTCAGCCGTGAGTCTGGCTGCATGTTGTTGATCCCATAATCTCATTCCTGCTCCCCTAATCGTATTTCGATTCTCTGCTGTAAACAGGATCCCTAGAATCACCCGTATCTCATCCCAAGTGTATAAATTAGGGCCCAGAAACTGATCTAACCTTTCAGAAACTCCTAGGGGATCCTCTAGAAGGTTCCCCATTTCTTTCTTAAACTCTCTTACATCACTGGTATTCAGTGGGACTGCTACATACCCAGCCCTGAGGGCAGCGGCACCCGCACCTGGGACTAACACCTCCCTTAATGGATATAACTTTTCTTCCTTCTGATTACGTTTTCAGGTGCTTCTCCTTACCACAGGAGATTCTAGTTGCAGGGAAGACTCCTCGCTAATGGGGGGGGGGGGGGGGGATGTGCTTGTTCCTGGGGGTTGCCAAAGGTATTCCTCCTCCTCCTCAGTTTTTCGTTTTCCCTTTTCTTTAAGATTAAATAAGAAGGCCTGCTCCTGTGATTGCACAAACCAGAGAGCGGCATATTCGGACTCCTCAGAGTCCACTTGGGGTTTATTGTTTACCCATAGATTCAATTCTTGACATATCCAATCTTCAAATGAGCCAAATACCAGCCACATTATATGGGGATTTCTTAGGGATTTCCCTCCCCAGATCTCCATACAGTAGTGTACCATTTTCTCTTTACTTTTCCCTTTTCTATGGGGAGAGCCCCTCCAATATTTGATCATTAGCCCTAACGGACTTTCTGGCGGTATGTCGGGCAACTTTCCCTTGCCGCCCATGGGCAGAGGGGCCTTGCTTTTCCGCTGTCCCATCTTCTGGGGCACCTTCCTACACACACACACACACACGCTCCCCTTGGTCATGGCTCGCTCCCTCTCGGGCTACGAGAACCGCACTACTGAAGGGTCCACTCTTACTTGGCCTCTTAGAGATCTCTCATACAGGCGCACCCCAGGATAACCAACCCCAACCGGATGGATCCACACAATACTTACTCAATCCTGAGTCTTCGTTTGGTCTTCGTGCACAAATGATTATGGGGTTCTGCAGGTTCTTTTGCTCACTCTCCAAATTTAGAGGGGTTCGGAGATCCAGAATTTGCAGAGGGAAACCCTCAACTCAGGGCTGCCCGCTACTGCGGGCAGGGCGCCTCCCGTCGCGAGGGAATCCCACAGCAAAGGAATCTGGATCCGAGTCACAGCACCAAAATTGTTATAGATTCTCATGACAAAACCAGACAAAATCTAGTTTGATAAAGGGATAGCTTTATTTAATTAAGCAAGGCAGTAAAGTGAGCAAAACAGCGCTGGGCGCCCAGGGAGCCTACACTCCACCAAGGTCGCAATTTTAACAAAGGATTGTCTCTGTATTTATACAATTCTTATCTCCTGTATACGTTCCAGTCATTCTTGCGGCTGTGCTGGTTGCTGTTGGGGGTCATAGGTTGTTGCTGGGGATTCGTTTTCCTGCCTCCGATAGTTGTGGGGGTGAGAGTCAGTAGTCTTATTCTTCGGTTAATTTTTTAGCAGCTTATGTGCCCCAGCAATGTGTAGTTCGCAATGCCTGCAGCTTCCTAGTTTCCGTCGTTTACACATCATTTGCATTTTACAACACTGTTTACATTCCTGGATACCTGAGAAAGCACCATTGAGTGTCGATTTGATTTAACAAACTTAACCCTTACCTATCACAGCTTCCTACATTGCCAATCTACTGCACACGAACACGTCATTTTATAGCGAATACTGTTTTTTAATTTAGCTACATGCATTCACCTTGAATATAATTCTGTGATCTAGGATTAAAGATTACCTCTCTTGTAAGAAAAACTACACTACTTACTATAGAAAATAACAGCTTTAAATCAGGAACCTGTTTACCGAAGTTTACTTCACATCTGCAAGGCAATGTATTTTGACCACTTTCAGCTGAATTCAGACATGCACAACTTTCCAACGTACTTTCAATGTCTCAATCTGCATACCATGATTTTTTTATCTTAGAATTTTCTGGAGCATTGAACAACTGCTACAACAGCTAAAAGGTTCAGAAAAATACACTGCAACAATGCCAACAGATATAATGAGTGCAAGTCCAAACACAAACATACGTCTCAGCAGCAGTTTCCCGCAGCTCCTGCTCACACATGCTGACTATCACTAAGCCTGGATGTTTGATTCTCCTCCTCTTGCAGTAGTGAATGAACCATAGGCTCAGGGTCTGGAAGCTTTGCTTGGAGTTGCTGAGCTTTGATAACTTGCACTCCAGCGCCTTTTGTTGTGCAGATTCCTCAGTAGTGGGATTCTTTAGGGCGCAGCACCTTTTCACAGTCAGCGTTTGTATTTTCAATCGCTAGCTGTTGAAATACAAGAGCTCTTGCCTGCTCATTATCAACCTGTTTTTCCAACGAATTCTTAAGCCTGTCCAGAAATGTCACCTTGAGGCTGTTGCTTAAGACTAACAAAAGACTGCCTTTGCTTTCCAGCCTCTGGTACAGCTCGGAGGGTGTGCATTGCCAAATGCTTAATGTGATGTAATCCCTCCACAGCAATTAGCACCTGTTGAGCTGGGGTGAAGAAATCTCCCTCCCCCGTCAAGGCATTCACATTTACAGCCCGACGCGGGTTTCTCCGCTGCAGCAAGTTTTCAGTTGTCTGAATCTGTGCCAACCCCCTCCTTTTCGAGTCCTACACAGCGTCTCCCAGGAGACAGATACGACAAAGCCTCCTTGCCGCAGTTCTTGTCCCAGGGCCATAATGACAGGGAAAGCCCTTAACATATCTTCCTCTCCAGCTTTCCTACCTCACATCAAATAAGCACCCACATATCATGCGAATCAGGGAGAAACAGATCTGGCTCTTCCTTAAGATCTATCAGGCCAGGATCAAAAGGGTCGTCAGGACCTTCCAGCGAGGAGGCGGTGGGGACCCCCCACGGCAGTGATAATGAAGGAGCTGATGGCACGCGGGTTAGCCCGATGAGAAGCCAGCAGCTTCTTCATCCTCGGATGAATCAGAGGCAGCTATCACTTGCTTTATGTTCTTTCAGGACCAAAAAATAGTCAGTTCCACATAAGGCCTCCGGTCCCGCCTGGTGGCCTTGGTGCAGAGCGGCTGGCACCCCCAGTCATGCAAGTAACTCTGCAATTGCCAGTTCTTTTTCTTCAGGTGGCTCGGGCAGAGTGGCCCAGGTTACTTGAGGAGGCTTTTTCCATTTGTCGAGAACTAGGAAATCTTCCAGGTTCCATGTTCTCATTGGTACTTGTTCAATAATTCTTACCCCTGCTTTTTGGGGGATATTTTGAAGCTTTTGATTTTCTTCCATCTGCCTCTGTAACTGGAGGAGGACATGATTGGGCTGGCAATCAGTTATTGCAAATTGAGCCTCAGCTCAGATTAAATCATTAAACACCTGTTTTCAGGATACCTGTATGGGTCCTGATTGACAAGTCCATGGGGTGGGTCTTCTAGTTACAGGGAGGACCTCTGCCCATTCCAACATCCAGATATTGTGCCTGGACTGAAGGCGCTCTGTCTCCCCTAGATCAGCCACCAACTGGGCAGCTTGTTGGATAACATCCACCGAAGCCACTAAAGGGTTTAGTATGGACACCGGTGTACCATACTGTTGGGGAAGAGCTAGTTGTAACATGAGGACCCTCATCCCTAACAAAATCTTAACCAGGTCTGGACTCTCAAAAGCATCATCGTAAATTGCCTGCTTTGTTCCCAATTTTCTAATGTAATTTTGAAGTTCTTCCATTGAAGTCCACAGACCAGTATTTATCAGTACATCACTTTTCTTTGGCCACATGATTCCACACGCCACCATTACGCATTGAACTATTTTTTCAGTGTGTCCAAAAACCAAAGGCCTTACTCTAATGCTGAAGGTGAGACGGCTGGGGAGCACACACCACAGAGACTAGCAGTAAAAAAAAAAAAAAAAAGGGACTGTCTCGTGACTTGTGAACAGTTTTATCTTTCCTTCTAAATGGAAAATGGAAATTGAAAAGTTTAAGTCTTCTGGGATATGTAGTTCTTCTCTTCTGAGAACCAGGTACCCAGAAATATTGTCAATTCATGGAACTAGAGCATTAACTCCTTAACTCCCAGTGCTCTACATGATGTTATGATGTAGACTACTGATAACAAAAATCATAAAAACATGATAATCCTCTAGTTGGATTTTAGTTGGCTTGACTTTCTTTTTGACTTGGCTTAGCATTTTTGCTACTATTTGCCATGGAAAATGTCATGTACCCACCCATTAACCTGCTGTGGGGATTTGCAACCCACCCCTTCCACTCAGTGGTCCAAAACACAAACTCCAGGTCATTCAGAATGACACTCCCCACCCTTCCTGTGTTTCTGGGTACACATATTTGTTTTCACTTAATTGCCTCTGACTTTACAGATTCCCAAACAGCATAACTTGGCAAGCATCTATTTGTATGGACACTGGGTTCAGGGTCTCAGTTACATTTATCACCAAGCCTCTCTCCCCCCATCAAACCTTCCCATATACTCCATATCAGGATTCTGATTATCTAAGAGGCAATTGTCCAACCTGACTGCTTTTTCATCTTTTCTCAAGACTCATGTGTTTGGTACTTTGGCCTCTGTAGCTCGAGCTGCAACGGATGGCACTTGCCACTTATCATTCACTAGAGGTTCAACCTGTCCTTAAATTCAGGTTGAATGAGTCCATCTTCTTTCAGCAATCCAAACAACAACCTCCATAGTCAATAAAACCTGGAAGAGCCTGTCCTACTTGGGTTGGAGCTTGGCCTTCCTCCAAGTCTGGAGGAGCACCCAGTCTGCCAGGTCAAAACCTGTGAACAATAAACTCTAGTGGGGGGGGTTTGAGTCAATAGCCCCTGGTGTCTGAGAAGGAATAAAGAAAAAGACAGCCCAATTACACTGTTTTAGAAATACATCCTTTGTTTAAAATTGTGGGGCCCCATATTCCCTAACAAGGTAAGACAACCCCAAGAGTATTTCATATAAAGAGACCCCCAAATCCTTTTGGGGAGCAGTTCTAATCCTTAGCAATACCAAAAGTAAATATATAGTCCATGGCAGCTTAGATTCCACTACCAAACTACACAATTACATTTTTAGCGCAAGATCGCACCAAGGACCTAGTATAACTGTAATTATACAAGGTTATAATATGATGGACAGCCAGAGATTATAGAGGAATAACTCACCGACACCAAGGCTCACAGTTAAAATAGCTGCTCACCACAAAGAGCTACACACAAGAACAATGCCCAAAAGAGATATGGCCTTAGTGGTGGTCAGTCCTTAAATGGGATCTAGGAGAGGTGGAGTCAAGCTCCACCCCTTCCAGGAGCACAGATAAACAACCTTCACCTGTACTCCTGCAGCTGACTCATTACTTGCCTCAGATTCCCATGCAATTTACCTCTTTGCAGCATGAACCAATGATTATGTCACGGAGTTATCTAGATCAATCTGTGAGCAAGGAATCGCCTGTTGGTGCGGTACTGCCGTCTGTGCACTGTCTTTGTAGCAATCGGTACCTTCTGCTCTTTCAAAACCAGCTTGCAGAAGAATTTGGATTATTTGCTCTCCTTTTGTGAAAACTTCTGCTGTATTGCATGACACAACAATATCATCAATGTACTGCAGGTGCTCAGGAGCACCACCCTGTTCCGATACAGTCTGGATCAACCCATGGCAAATGGTTGGGCTATGTTTCCACCCCGGGGCAAACGATTCCAAGTATACTGAACGCCCCTCCAGGTGAAGGCAAACTGTGGCCTACAGTTTATGGCCAATGGAATGGAAAAGAAGGTGTTAGCAATGTCTGTGGTGGCATATCACTTGGCTGCTTTTGACGCCAGTTCTTACTGGAATTCTAACATGTCTGGCACAGCAGCACTCAGTGGGGGTGTGACCTCATTCAGGCCACGGTAGTCTACCGTCAGCCTCCGTTCTCCACTGGCTTTACGCACTGGCCATATGGGGCTGTTAAAAGGGTAGTGAGTCTTGTTGCTCACTCCTGGATTCTCTAGCTGACGAATCAACTCATGAATGGGGAGCAAGGAATCCCTGTTGGTGCGGAACTGCCGTCTGTGCACTGTCTTTGTAGCAATCGGTACCTTCTGCTCTTTCACTCGTAGCAGCCCCACAATGCTGCGTCTGATGCACGGACTCAGATGTGAACGATCCAAATCATTTATTACAAGTTCTCACATCACTTATATACCTTCACAAGTTTTCTTTTCCTAGCTTTCCCATTCGCCCATACAGTTCAACAGAACATTCCACAAACACTTCTTCAACCGTTCACACAGGAGTTTATCCAATCAGAGCCGCAAGCTGTTCTTTCTTCTTTTAGAGGTGTCCTTGGTTCTCATGCTGTTTATCTTGCTCCACAGCTGCTGCTCCATACAGTCCTTCTTGTATTCCCACAATTCCCCCTTTTTTATTAATTAACAAGTGTATGGAAACTGTTAATCACAGCCTGAACCTCTGATTAACCCTCTGAGGCAGGTGATGGCTCAGCTGCGGGAGCACAGGTGAAGGTAATTCAACTGTGCTCCCGGAAGGGGTGGAGCTTGACTCCACCTCTCCTAGATCCCATTTAAGGGCTGACTACCACTAAGGCAGCATCTCTTTTGAGATTGCTCCTGTGTGGAGTTCCCTGTGGCGAGCATCCATCCTTGCCGTGAAGCCTCAGAGTGGGTGAGTTGTTCCCTATAACCTCTGGATATTCATTTGTTACCACCTTGTATAATAACAACCATACAACAAGCTACTACCATACCATAGAATAATAACACTACTTATATTATTAACACAATCATTATAACTCAATCAAGGCCTCGATTGACAATACTCTAAAAGGTGAGAAAGGAGACAAGTCAAACATAGCATAGCAGCAGGAAATACTGTTAAATTCACTAAAAAGAACAAACACGTTTGCCCTGCAACCCAAGTTTCTGCAATCTGGAAATAAATCCCTAAGAGTCCCATTCTGTGTTAATCTGTAATCGGTTAGGAAAAGTCTTCAACTTTCATATACTCTGATATATTAATTTTAAATGATCACTAACATTTGTGCAACAAATGCTTTTAGGGTACTCATAACCATGCCTTTGGGCTAATAAATGATTGATGGTCGTGCAACTTTATGAAATTGAATGTCAGATAGAACCAGTATTAGTGGGCAAATGTACTAGAGTATCACTACGGGCGTTATTACTTATTGACCCTTGAGAAACAGCAAACTGCAGAAGAGGAGAAAGAAGGAACGTGTTGGTAGTGGATGCGATAGGCAGTGCCAGCAGGGCGTCCCCTGCTTCAAAGTGCACTTCCCTCTCTCACCCACCACAGACCCTCTCCTGCTTTTAGGGTCTGAGAGGGAATTTCCATTTGTACACCATATCCGCATGGCCAGTGCGTGATACAGAGCCCAAGTGGAACACCTGCTTGGAAAACGGAATAAGCTATCAAGGTCAGCTCTCTTAGCGTGCGCCTTTGTCTCAGGTGATGCATGGTCATATTTTTAAAATCCTGATTAGTGGGATGAAAGAGAGGCAATCATTCTATAATACAGGGTCATCCTTTTGCCAGGGATTCCTTTCCAGGTTTTGTCCTTACAAATTAAAAAGGCTAATTGATAGGCTAATACCATCATAACTGAGCATTGTTAATACATCAAAAGAGATATTCCTGTAGATTCAAGCTCTGATTACATCAAATCCTGTTTAATTCACATTTGATCTATTACTAAAATAGAAGAAGCACACAACAACCTAGATAATGCCTGATAATTCTAATTCTTGAGACTGCATCCTTCAAATTATCATCATGAGGGAAAATGATCGGTTTGTCTTTCGAATCTACTGAACAAGGATCAAAAAGTTCCTCTGGTCGCGGTCCATCCTTGTCTTTAACCAAGTTAAGCGCAGGCCGCAGAGACGCAGCAGCAGACAACGTAGACGCGGCGGTAGGCGGGAACGTCACGGCGAGCGGCGTGGGCGGAGCGGAGGACGGGAGCGCGGCCGGCGTCGCAGGCGGAGCAGAAGGCGGGAGCGGCGCGGCGAGGGTCGGAGGAGGAGCGTAGGGCAGCAGCGCGGGGGGAGTCCGGATTTCTCTTCTCCCCAGCCTGGGGAGGGGTCTGAGCCGCGGACCGAATCCGCGCAGGGGCTGCTTTCCGTAGCGAGGGGCAGCGCCGGGGATGAGAGGAAAGGCAATAGGGAACAATCGGAAAAAATTCTTCCTTGTCTAACTTGTTTAAGTCCTTCATTATTTCGTGCCAAACAGATAAAAGTTTAGCAGCCGTTCTGTCTTTAGCAATAGAAGCCTCCCAGAGTTTTGTGCCAATTTTGTCCCAAAGCTCTTCATCAAGAGAGAACTCAGTTTTCAGAAATTCAGGGACATTTTTGCTTATCCATTTAAGAAAAGTAACTAATGTTGAAGTAGATACAGGCTGATCCTGAAACTTTAAAACTAGCCGTAATACTTCGAGATGTACTTGTTGCTCCTTCGTTAGTGAACTCCCTATAGTTCCCGACTGCTCACCTTCTGTCCTGCAGAACGGTGCGGGCGCGCGCGAAACAATCTCTCCAAAGTTCAGTCGGGCGACGCTGCCGGACCGGGCTCGCTCAGCCTCGGCTTGATTTGCCTCACGTAGTGGGCGCCATTTGCTGCGTCTGATGCACGGACTCAGATGTGAACGATCCAAATCATTTATTACAAGTTCTCACATCACTTATATACCTTCACAAGCTTTCTTTTCCTAGCTTTCCCATTCGCCCATACAGTTCAACAGAACATTCCACAAACACTTCTTCAACCGTTCACACAGGAGTTTATCCAATCAGAGCCGCAAACTGTTCTTTCTTCTTTTAGAGGTGTCCTTGGTTCTCATGCTGTTTATCTTGCTCCACAGCTGCTGCTCCATACAGTCCTTCTTGTATTCCCACACCACAACAGATGGGTCTTCTGACAGGCCAGGCAAAACAGACAACTGCTTAATGTTGTCTGTATCTACAGCAGCTATTCCAAAGGCCCATTGATACCCCTTAGGATCCTTGAAATGCCCCCTTCTGAGGTAATCGATACCAAGTATGCATGGAGCCCTTGGGCCAGTCATAATAGGATGTTTTTGCCAGTCTTTACCAGTGAGGCTTATTTCAACCTCCAACACAGTCAATTCTTGAGAGCCCCCGGTCACTCCAGAAATATGGATTGATTCTGTCCCTTCATGACTCGAGGGCATTAGAGTGCACTGTGCACCAGTATCCACCAGTGCCTTATATTTCTGTGGTTCTGATGTGCCAGGCCATCGAATCCACACAGTCCAATAAACTCTATTATCCCTCTCCCTCCCCTGACTGAGGGCAGGGCCACTCTATTCATTACCTGTGGTAACTGGAGCAGCTGTACTGGCAATGGATCTGTTTTTTAATTCTCTCACCCGTGCTCGTAGTACTGGAGTGGCTTGGTCCTGCCACTTCCTCATATCTTCTCCATGGTCACGTAGGTAACGCCACAAGGCTATACGCGATGTAGTCTTACTGTTGTTCCTTGCTTGAGCTGGAAAGCGTTTGCGTTTAATAGCTGAAATTTTTGATGATACAGGTGAGGAGGAGGGTTCATCACCTTTAATTAACTGGATCCGAGTTTTCATTAGTTTGATCAGCTCCTTCATTAGACTCCCTTGATGATCCTGATCTTCATCAATCGTTTCTGATACTACTACAGGATCATCACGATTAACCAATAGAGACATTTGCTCTTCCATTTCATTCAGTCTGTCCATTACTTCTGAGATGGCTGAAATGGAGACGTGAGTTCGAGGTAACTGTTGCTCAAAGTTTTGAAGAGTAAGAACCAATTCAAAAACTAGGGGTCTTCTCTGTTGTTCCTTGTACCTTTGAAATGTTGCTGCTAGTGTAACGGCGTACCTCTCTGGTGCTGTCTTGGTGAGTTTCTGCCATATATCAGGCGTTGTCCTCACTCTCTCAGGATCCTGGTCTTGGCGAGGATCGACAGGATCAAAACTAGGGTTATACAACATTTCCACCACAGCTATTTCCCTCAAATACTGGATACCTTTTTCAATTGTATCCCACTTTTTCATCACAGGCTTTAGACCGTCCTTGAAGGGAAGCTTTTCCCTCACAGCTACTAACACTCACTCCCAGAGGGTGGCAGCCCCATCCAAGCATCTACTGATCCCTCTATCAATAGTTGGGTCTCTGGCAATGCCTCCTAATTGGCGAGCTTCATTCTCATCTAGAGACAAGCTGCTGGCCCCGCTGTCCCAACAGCGAAGCAACCAGGTAACAAGAGATTCATTCTGACACCATGTAAACTCCTTTCTTGAGCCTTGGATTTCAGACATCTTCAGAGGTCGACGAACAGTAATCGAGACTTCCTCCTCATCACTCTCCTCCTCACGCCTCTTAGTTTTTCCTTTTGCCGTTCTCGGTGCTGAGGGGGGCCCCTCTCTTGGACCTTCCTCTGCCTCCTCCTCCGCTTCTTTTTTCCGTTCTAGACGTGAGGACACCCGTTTCCATTTCTTGCCTTCCACAGGGGCAACTGACATTTTTACTGGTGCCTCCTGTGACTGATCAGATTTGACTTGAGGATTTCCCCCTTTGGCTTGAACCTCAGCTCGGAAACTCTCTCTTTCCGGAACAGTATTATATAGAGCATGGTAAGCACAAGCCAAGCCCCAAATAAGTCGTACCTCCTTAGATCTATCTAAGCTGCACCATCCCTGACTCAAATACTGGCTTAGTTTCTCGGGATCCCACAGGTGTTCAAGAGTGAAATCCCATGACATTGCTGGCCCCCACGCTTCTAAGATTTTTCCTAAACCTCTCCATATTCCCTGCCAGTCAGCATTCTCTGGTTTTGGAGGAGACTTCTGCATAGAACGAATGTATAGGAGTACATTCAGGGAGATTGATAACATGCACATGGATATGAACACGAGTATGAGTACTAACTCAGCTTTCGAAAAGCGTGTGGCAAACCGAAAAGACAGCCCGGAAACCGGATTGAACATCGTGTTGTTTGTAAAATTGGCTATTCCGTCTGGGATGTAGTTGTTTGTAAAATTAGCTATTCCATCTGGGATGTAAGTGTCAAAATCTAAATTATACCACACTGAATATAAGTACCAGGCAGGTGTCTCCATCAGTACCCTTATTTGGTTATATACGAACACAATTCCACAACAGTAAATCATGACATTATAATCGGCCAATACGTTGAGAAGATCATAATTGTTTTCAATACCTTAAACAGAGCAGCTATAATGAAGAGTGGATTCATAGCTGGTAGCTGCTAAGAAAGGAAAAAAAAACAAAAACAACCAAAGAACCAAAACAGAAGACACTCTGTACAGTGTCCAGAGTTTGGCAGACTGCCCAGACTACAATCTAATCTATGAAGATCAGGTAGCAATGCTTCTGCAGTCTCTGGCTTAAAGAAATCCTGGTGTTTTTTGCTTCTTCCCTACTAACTAACTTTTAACTAATGTTAAAAGCTTTAAAATTGTGCCCACCTTCTCCACCAAAAACTGTCATGGAGTTATCTAGATCAATCTGTGTCCGTGACAGGGGGGGCAGTAGGCCCGTGGGCCCCCAGCCCCTGACAAAGGGGAAGGGAAAAAGGGAAAGGGGTAGGGAGATGGGAGCTGGGCTCAAGGAAACAAACAGAGCAGCGGCAACGATCTAAGGAGGAAAACTTATTTTACTATAATACAATCTAATTGAAATTGAGGCTAATAAATCAAGTGAAATAAGAGAGAGAGAAAGAGAGGTTTCCGAAGACCGAGAAGCCTACTTTGAAATTGAAGGCGCCGCGGCTTGGAAGCACACCCACACTCGCTGCCAGGCAGTGAGAGAGAGAGCGAGCGTCGCTTCCGTGACGTATTGTCCTCTCTGACCGCGAGGTCCCCTGGTATGTGTAGTACTTCTTCTCTGTGCTCCACATGATGTTATGATGTGGAATACCAATAGCAAAAATTACAAAACCATGACATGATTAGGTGAGTTTTTCCTTATTACAGGGATCCAATGTGACGCTTATACAATTTCCCGTCGCAATATATGTTGACATAATTGAAGCAATGATTGATGAAAGTTCACGGTCTTCCATGGGCCAGTGCTTGATTGATGTTGCTGGAGGCAAGCAATCAAGAGGTGCATGTCCATTTGTGTTTCATCAGTCCCATTCCTTGCGGTGATTCTGGAAGTTCAAAGACTCAGGGGGAGTAATACAGATGTTTCAAAGGTACCAGGAGGGGAAGGTCTGCCCTCCAGGGTAGGATACAGGCCGTATTCCTATCCTGAGTCAATACTTCAGCTTGTACCGGAGCATGCCCCGGTCACCTATACCACACCCTTTGGCCAGATATCTGTGGTTGCATAACTATATCTGGCACCAAAGGAGGCATCTTGATCTGCCACAGGGACATGATGGGCATCCCTTTAGCAATAAAGATTGGAGTATTGACCACAATATCCATAGGCCATGTACCTATCACCGAGCAGGCTACTGGCCTCCCACCTCAAATAATCTCCCCCAAGGTGCCAGTAGACCACACTACTTGGGTTCTACCTGCACCTTCCAGGGCCGCTTTATCCTATGGATTCCTGGTTCTAAATTCTCAGGGGCAGGGAGCAGATGATTATTTTCATTACCAATCTGGGGTCTTACCTGATTATCAGTGCATGTAACTTGGATCCTAATTGGGGAGGCCCACGTTGTCTGTAGCATTTTTAGGGCACTAGGCCTGCCATCTCGAGCTCTTTCATTCAGGTCCCGCAGGGTTTCATAGAGTCTCTTTGTCCACCCCTGCAGGGACTGGGAGTCTGCCTTCAGGGCAGCCTTGAGAATACCATTATAACGTTCAATGAGGCCTGCCCCAGGTGGCCTCACCCAGTGGGTGAGTTGTTCCCTATAACCTCTGGATATTCATTTGTTACCACCTTGTATAATAACAACCATACATTTGGCGAGCCAGGCAGGAGAGAGAATGTCTTTTCTGTGGAGAATGTATAAATGGGTCAAGGGGGAGAACATCACCCCCTTAGACAAGATGATTCCGGGGCAGATCCCAGGGTTTATGGGTTCTCCCTATTATCAAATGGCTACTATAATTGAAAAATGGGGTCCCTTGAGGGTTATGGGGAATTTTTCTCCATTCCGCATGACGGAATACTTTGAAGGGCTAAGTAATGACATCTTGATTACGAAAGAACGGCGATTAGCTGCTTCTACAGTGGCATGGCCACTATTAACTGCTTTAAATCAAGCAGAAATTAGATCAAATGTATTGGAAAGTGAGAATCAATTATTAAAGGACCGTATTGGAAAATTGGAGCAAGAGCTTAGTATACTGACGGGAAAAAGACCCCTATTACACTCCCCAGTCTCTCAGGTCCGTAATATTTTGATAAATGATGATTCTGTATCTGAAACAATGGACCAGGCTAAACAAGGGGATGAAAATACTAAAACTGACTTGGAAGAACCTGTTATGACGGACGCATTACAACTCCGTCCTATTATAACACAAAAAACAAAAAAGGTCCAAGATAGACCAGCAGGGGTGCCTCCTGATCAATGGCCTCCTGCTGAAACTCATTTTCATGTCACGGCCCGACCATACACGGCCACGGAATTAATGGACTTGGTGCAGCGGTTTCGACAAAAACCCAGAGAAAGTGTGCCAACTTGGTTGCTACGCCTATGGGATTCAGGGGCGGAGAGCGTTACGGTCAGTGGGCCTGAATTATCGAAATTGGCCACTGTAACTGTCCACCCTGCCCTTAGGCAAAGATTATATGGCGGAACCCAGTTCCCAGAAGAAAACCATTCTATTCTGGATTGGTTGATGGCTGCATGCCGTATGGTCTGGCCAAATAAGTCAGATATACCGTTAAATGCAGGATTATGGTCCTCTATGGAGGACCTTCAGAATTATATCAGGGAGCTAGGAATGAGAGAGGCCATTTATGAAGATACTTTTGATAGCCCTGATATGGTTAGATTCTCAGGAGGGATGAGGGATCTAATCTTGCAACAGGCCCCTTCTCATATGTATGGCACTTTAGTGTCTATACTGAACCCTTTAGTAGCATCGGAGGCTGCAGTTCAACAGGCGGCTCAGCTAGTAGCAGATCTAGGAGAAACAGAGCGCCTATGAACTAAACGTAATATTCGAGTGTTAGAAGAAGCTGAAGTTATGCCGGTGGTTAAAACTAAGGGACCGGCTCCACGAGCTTCTCAGTCGGGACCCATAAGGGTATCCCGAAAGCAAATGTTCAATGATCTTATTAGGGCTGGCGTTCAATTTGCGAAAATTGATCGGCAGCCCAACCACATCCTCCTTCAATTGTGGAAACAGTTGAAGGATGATCAAAAATTTCAAAATTACCCTAGCAAATCAAGGGTAAGAATTATAGAAAGAAAACCATCAATAACATGGAATTTAGCAGACTTTATTGTTCCTAGTAAAAGAAAGAAGCCACCTCAGGTGTCTCGAGCCACAATGCCCGAACCACCAGAGGTGAAAGACTTGAACCTGGCTCAGTATATAGCATGACGAGGGACGTCAGTCCCCCTAGGGCCTCCAGACGGGACCGGAGGCCCTATGTAGAATTAACGATATTCTGGTCCCGAAAAAATATTCAAAGAGTTATGGCCCTAGTCGATACAGGGGCAGAAACATCAATAATTTATGGGGATCCAGCCAAATTTCATGGCAGTAGAGCGATGATTGGAGGTTTTGGGGGACAGACTATTCCAGTCACCCAAACCTGGTTAAAATTGGGGGTTGGGCGTCTCCCACCTCGGGAATATAAGGTATCTATTGCCCCAGTCCAGGAATATATTCTGGGCATAGATATCCTATGGGGTCTGGCTCTCCACACGACTGTGGGAGAGTTCAGGCTCCGACAAAGGTGTATTAGTGTCCGGGCGGTACAGGCAATACTAAGAGGCCATGCAAAGCATGAGCCTATTTGTCTGCCAAAACCGCGCCGGATTACTAATGTAAAGCAGTACAGACTCCCGGGTGGGCAAGAGGAAATATCGAGAACAGTGCAGGAATTGGAGAAAGTGGGTATCATAAGACCTGCACATAGCCCATATAATTCCCCCATATGGCCAGTGCGGAAGTCGGATGGAACATGGAGAATGACAGTTGATTACAGAGAACTGAACAAGGTCACGCCGCCTATTCATGCAGCCGTACCCAATATTGCCTCCCTAATGGACACACTGAGTAGAGAAATCAAAACATATCATTGTGTCTTGGATTTGGCAAATGCATTCTTCAGTATTCCGATTGCTGAAGAATCGCAAGATCAGTTTGCATTCACGTGGGAAGGCAGGCAGTGGACCTTTCAGGTCCTGCCTCAAGGGTACGTGCATTCGCCAACATACTGTCATAACCTAGTGGCGCGTGACCTGGCTAAATGGGAAAAACCAGATAATGTCAATTTATATCATTATATTGACGATCTCCTGTTAACATCCGACTCATTAGAAACAGTGGGGCAAGCAGCAGATTTGTTAACCACCTATCTAAAGGGAAGAGGATGGGCTATAAATCCTCAGAAGGTGCAAGGCCCGGGCCTCTCTGTGAAATTCCTGGGGGTAGTTTGGTCGGGGAAAACCAAAGTACTACCCAGTGCTGTAATAGATAAGGTTCAGGTGTTTCCAGTCCCTACGACACCAAAGCAGCTGCAGGAATTTTTGGGTATATTGGGGTACTGGCGCTCCTTTATACCTCATTTAGCGCAGCTGCTAAGACCATTGTATAGACTCACGAAAAAGGGGCAATTATGGGATTGGGGGAAAATAGAACAAGACGCTTTCCAACAGGCAAAACTGGCAGTTAAACAAGCCCAGGCATTGGGTATATTTGATCCTACCCTCCCAGCTGAATTAGATGTTCATGTTACTCAGGATGGTTTTGGCTGGGGCCTGTGGCAACGCCAGAGTTCTATTCGGACCCCTATTGGATTCTGGTCTCAGGTTTGGCACGGAGCAGAAGAAAGATATAGTATGATCGAAAAACAGTTATTGGCTGCCTATTCAGCATTACAGGCAGTAGAACCAATAACTCAAACAGCAGAGATCTTAGTCAAAACCACTCTGCCAATCCAGGGGTGGGTAAGAGATCTGACCCACCTTCCTAAGACGGGGGTGGCCCAAGCACAAACGGTGGCACGATGGGTCGCCTATCTCAGCCAAAGAAGTAGTCTGTCTTCGTCACCGCTGAAAGAAGAACTACAGAAAATCCTAGGCCCAGTGACATATCATAGTGATGCACCAAGAGAAACATTGGTCGCTCCACCAGAGAAGAGTCCCGTCCAGGAAGGAAAATATCCTATTCCTGAAGATGCGTGGTACACGGATGGATCCAGCAAGGGCAACCCAAGCAAGTGGAGAGCAATAGCATATCATCCCTCTACTGAGACAATCTGGTTTGATGAGGGGGACGGTCAGAGCAGCCAATGGGCAGAATTGCGAGCCGTGTGGATGGTTATAACCAAGGAACCCGGTGATGGTACTCTGAACATCTGTACAGATAGTTGGGCTGTATATCGGGGGCTTACTCTTTGGATTGCACAGTGGGCTACCCAGGAATGGACTATTCACGCCCGACCAATCTGGGGTAAAGACATGTGGTTAGACATATGGAATGCAGTTAAACATAGGACTGTATGTGTCTACCATGTCTCTGGTCACCAACCCCTACAGTCACCGGGAAATGATGAAGCCGACACACTGGCCCGAATTCGATGGATTGAGAGTTCGCAGTCCGAGAACATTGCCCGTTGGTTACACCAGAAACTGCGACATGCTGGACAGAAGATAATGTGGGCAGCTGCTAAAGCATGGGGACTGCCCGTACAACTATCTGACATCACCCAGGCATGTCGAGATTGCGACGCTTGCTCGAAGATGAGACCGAGATCGTTGCCCGAAACAACAGCCCATATTGCTAGAGGATACAGTCCTCTGCAGCGATGGCAGGTTGATTACATCGGGCCCCTCCCTCGGTCTGAGGGGGCGAGGTATGCCCTGACCTGCGTCGATACAGTAAGTGGGCTACTGCAGGCCTATCCAGTACCAAAGGCAAACCAGGCATATACAATTAAGGCACTCATGAAACTGATGTCTGCCTATGGGACGCCTCAAGTGATCGAGAGCGACCAGGGGACTCATTTTACTGGTGCAACAATACAGCATTGGGCAGAAGAGAACAACATTGAATGGCGATTCCACCTGCCATATAATCCAACTGGGGCAGGCCTCATTGAACGTTATAATGGTATTCTCAAGGCTGCCCTGAAGACAGACTCTCAGTCCCTGCAGGGGTGGACAAAAAGACTCTATGAAACTCTGCGGGACTTGAATGAAAGACCTCGGGATGGCAGGCCTAGTGCCCTAAAAATGCTACAAACAATATGGGCCTCCCCGCTTAGGATCCAAGTTACGGGCACTGATAATCAGGTAAGACCCCAGATTGGTAATGAAAATAATCTTCTGCTCCCTGCCCCTGAGAATTTAGAACCAGGAATCCATAAGGTAAAATGGCCCTGGAAGGTGCAAGTAGAACCCAAGTGGTGTGGTTTACTGGCACCTTGGGGGAGATTATTGGAGGTAGGAGGCTCAGTAGGCCCCTCGGTGATAGGTACATGGCCTACGGATATTGTGGTCAATACTCCAATCTTTATTGCTAAAGGGACGCCCATCATGTCCCTGTGGCAGATCAAGACACCCCCTTTGGTGCCAGATATAGTTATACAACCACAAATAACTGGCCAAAGGGTGTGGTATAGGCGACCGGGGCATGCTCCGGTACAAGCTGAAGTATTGACCCAGGATAGAAATACGGCCTGTATCCTACCCTGGAGGGCAGATCTTCCCCTCCTGGTACCTTTGAAACATCTATATTACTCCCCCTGAGTCTTTGAGCTTCCAGAATCATCGGAAGGAATGGGACTGATGAAACAGATGGACGTGCACCTCATGATTGCTTGCCTCCAACAACATCAATCGAGCACTGGCCCATGGAAGACCGTGAACTTGCATCAATCATCGCTCGAATTATGTCAATATATATTGCGACGGGAAATTGTATAAGCGTCGTGTTGGATCCCTGTAATAAGGAAAAACTCACCTAATCATTGGTTCATGCTGTGAAGGGGTGGAGTGTATGGAAACTGTTAATCACAGCCTGAACCTCTGATTAACCCTCTGAGGCAGGTGATGGCTCAGCTGCGGGAGCACAGGTGAAGGTAATTCAACTGTGCTCCCGGAAGGGGTGGAGCTTGACTCCACCTCTCCTAGATCCCATTTAAGGGCTGACTACCACTAAGGCAGCATCTCTTTTGAGATTGCTCCTGTGTGGAGTTCCCTGTGGCGAGCATCCATCCTTGCCGTGAAGCCTCAGAGTGGGTGAGTTGTTCCCTATAACCTCTGGATATTCATTTGTTACCACCTTGTATAATAACAACCATACAACAAGCTACTACCATACCATAGAATAATAACACTACTTATATTATTAACACAATCATTATAACTCAATCAAGGCCTCGATTGACAATACTCTAAAAGGTGAGAAAGGAGACAAGTCAAACATAGCATAGCAGCAGGAAATACTGTTAAATTCACTAAAAAGAACAAACACGTTTGCCCTGCAACCCAAGTTTCTGCAATCTGGAAATAAATCCCTAAGAGTCCCATTCTGTGTTAATCTGTAATCGGTTAGGAAAAGTCTTCAACTTTCATATACTCTGATATATTAATTTTAAATGATCACTAACATTTGTGCAACAAATGCTTTTAGGGTACTCATAACCATGCCTTTGGGCTAATAAATGATTGATGGTCGTGCAACTTTATGAAATTGAATGTCAGATAGAACCAGTATTAGTGGGCAAATGTACTAGAGTATCACTACGGGCGTTATTACTTATTGACCCTTGAGAAACAGCAAACTGCAGAAGAGGAGAAAGAAGGAACGTGTTGGTAGTGGATGCGATAGGCAGTGCCAGCAGGGCGTCCCCTGCTTCAAAGTGCACTTCCCTCTCTCACCCACCACAGACCCTCTCCTGCTTTTAGGGTCTGAGAGGGAATTTCCATTTGTACACCATATCCGCATGGCCAGTGCGTGATACAGAGCCCAAGTGGAACACCTGCTTGGAAAACGGAATAAGCTATCAAGGTCAGCTCTCTTAGCGTGCGCCTTTGTCTCAGGTGATGCATGGTCATATTTTTAAAATCCTGATTAGTGGGATGAAAGAGAGGCAATCATTCTATAATACAGGGTCATCCTTTTGCCAGGGATTCCTTTCCAGGTTTTGTCCTTACAAATTAAAAAGGCTAATTGATAGGCTAATACCATCATAACTGAGCATTGTTAATACATCAAAAGAGATATTCCTGTAGATTCAAGCTCTGATTACATCAAATCCTGTTTAATTCACATTTGATCTATTACTAAAATAGAAGAAGCACACAACAACCTAGATAATGCCTGATAATTCTAATTCTTGAGACTGCATCCTTCAAATTATCATCATGAGGGAAAATGATCGGTTTGTCTTTCGAATCTACTGAACAAGGATCAAAAAGTTCCTCTGGTCGCGGTCCATCCTTGTCTTTAACCAAGTTAAGCGCAGGCCGCAGAGACGCAGCAGCAGACAACGTAGACGCGGCGGTAGGCGGGAACGTCACGGCGAGCGGCGTGGGCGGAGCGGAGGACGGGAGCGCGGCCGGCGTCGCAGGCGGAGCAGAAGGCGGGAGCGGCGCGGCGAGGGTCGGAGGAGGAGCGTAGGGCAGCAGCGCGGGGGGAGTCCGGATTTCTCTTCTCCCCAGCCTGGGGAGGGGTCTGAGCCGCGGACCGAATCCGCGCAGGGGCTGCTTTCCGTAGCGAGGGGCAGCGCCGGGGATGAGAGGAAAGGCAATAGGGAACAATCGGAAAAAATTCTTCCTTGTCTAACTTGTTTAAGTCCTTCATTATTTCGTGCCAAACAGATAAAAGTTTAGCAGCCGTTCTGTCTTTAGCAATAGAAGCCTCCCAGAGTTTTGTGCCAATTTTGTCCCAAAGCTCTTCATCAAGAGAGAACTCAGTTTTCAGAAATTCAGGGACATTTTTGCTTATCCATTTAAGAAAAGTAACTAATGTTGAAGTAGATACAGGCTGATCCTGAAACTTTAAAACTAGCCGTAATACTTCGAGATGTACTTGTTGCTCCTTCGTTAGTGAACTCCCTATAGTTCCCGACTGCTCACCTTCTGTCCTGCAGAACGGTGCGGGCGCGCGCGAAACAATCTCTCCAAAGTTCAGTCGGGCGACGCTGCCGGACCGGGCTCGCTCAGCCTCGGCTTGATTTGCCTCACGTAGTGGGCGCCATTTGCTGCGTCTGATGCACGGACTCAGATGTGAACGATCCAAATCATTTATTACAAGTTCTCACATCACTTATATACCTTCACAAGCTTTCTTTTCCTAGCTTTCCCATTCGCCCATACAGTTCAACAGAACATTCCACAAACACTTCTTCAACCGTTCACACAGGAGTTTATCCAATCAGAGCCGCAAACTGTTCTTTCTTCTTTTAGAGGTGTCCTTGGTTCTCATGCTGTTTATCTTGCTCCACAGCTGCTGCTCCATACAGTCCTTCTTGTATTCCCACACCACAACAGATGGGTCTTCTGACAGGCCAGGCAAAACAGACAACTGCTTAATGTTGTCTGTATCTACAGCAGCTATTCCAAAGGCCCATTGATACCCCTTAGGATCCTTGAAATGCCCCCTTCTGAGGTAATCGATACCAAGTATGCATGGAGCCCTTGGGCCAGTCATAATAGGATGTTTTTGCCAGTCTTTACCAGTGAGGCTTATTTCAACCTCCAACACAGTCAATTCTTGAGAGCCCCCGGTCACTCCAGAAATATGGATTGATTCTGTCCCTTCATGACTCGAGGGCATTAGAGTGCACTGTGCACCAGTATCCACCAGTGCCTTATATTTCTGTGGTTCTGATGTGCCAGGCCATCGAATCCACACAGTCCAATAAACTCTATTATCCCTCTCCCTCCCCTGACTGAGGGCAGGGCCACTCTATTCATTACCTGTGGTAACTGGAGCAGCTGTACTGGCAATGGATCTGTTTTTTAATTCTCTCACCCGTGCTCGTAGTACTGGAGTGGCTTGGTCCTGCCACTTCCTCATATCTTCTCCATGGTCACGTAGGTAACGCCACAAGGCTATACGCGATGTAGTCTTACTGTTGTTCCTTGCTTGAGCTGGAAAGCGTTTGCGTTTAATAGCTGAAATTTTTGATGATACAGGTGAGGAGGAGGGTTCATCACCTTTAATTAACTGGATCCGAGTTTTCATTAGTTTGATCAGCTCCTTCATTAGACTCCCTTGATGATCCTGATCTTCATCAATCGTTTCTGATACTACTACAGGATCATCACGATTAACCAATAGAGACATTTGCTCTTCCATTTCATTCAGTCTGTCCATTACTTCTGAGATGGCTGAAATGGAGACGTGAGTTCGAGGTAACTGTTGCTCAAAGTTTTGAAGAGTAAGAACCAATTCAAAAACTAGGGGTCTTCTCTGTTGTTCCTTGTACCTTTGAAATGTTGCTGCTAGTGTAACGGCGTACCTCTCTGGTGCTGTCTTGGTGAGTTTCTGCCATATATCAGGCGTTGTCCTCACTCTCTCAGGATCCTGGTCTTGGCGAGGATCGACAGGATCAAAACTAGGGTTATACAACATTTCCACCACAGCTATTTCCCTCAAATACTGGATACCTTTTTCAATTGTATCCCACTTTTTCATCACAGGCTTTAGACCGTCCTTGAAGGGAAGCTTTTCCCTCACAGCTACTAACACTCACTCCCAGAGGGTGGCAGCCCCATCCAAGCATCTACTGATCCCTCTATCAATAGTTGGGTCTCTGGCAATGCCTCCTAATTGGCGAGCTTCATTCTCATCTAGAGACAAGCTGCTGGCCCCGCTGTCCCAACAGCGAAGCAACCAGGTAACAAGAGATTCATTCTGACACCATGTAAACTCCTTTCTTGAGCCTTGGATTTCAGACATCTTCAGAGGTCGACGAACAGTAATAGAGACTTCCTCCTCATCACTCTCCTCCTCACGCCTCTTAGTTTTTCCTTTTGCCGTTCTCGGTGCTGAGGGGGGCCCCTCTCTTGGACCTTCCTCTGCCTCCTCCTCCGCTTCTTTTTTCCGTTCTAGACGTGAGGACACCCGTTTCCATTTCTTGCCTTCCACAGGGGCAACTGACATTTTTACTGGTGCCTCCTGTGACTGATCAGATTTGACTTGAGGATTTCCCCCTTTGGCTTGAACCTCAGCTCGGAAACTCTCTCTTTCCGGAACAGTATTATATAGAGCATGGTAAGCACAAGCCAAGCCCCAAATAAGTCGTACCTCCTTAGATCTATCTAAGCTGCACCATCCCTGACTCAAATACTGGCTTAGTTTCTCGGGATCCCACAGGTGTTCAAGAGTGAAATCCCATGACATTGCTGGCCCCCACGCTTCTAAGATTTTTCCTAAACCTCTCCATATTCCCTGCCAGTCAGCATTCTCTGGTTTTGGAGGAGACTTCTGCATAGAACGAATGTATAGGAGTACATTCAGGGAGATTGATAACATGCACATGGATATGAACACGAGTATGAGTACTAACTCAGCTTTCGAAAAGCGTGTGGCAAACCGAAAAGACAGCCCGGAAACCGGATTGAACATCGTGTTGTTTGTAAAATTGGCTATTCCGTCTGGGATGTAGTTGTTTGTAAAATTAGCTATTCCATCTGGGATGTAAGTGTCAAAATCTAAATTATACCACACTGAATATAAGTACCAGGCAGGTGTCTCCATCAGTACCCTTATTTGGTTATATACGAACACAATTCCACAACAGTAAATCATGACATTATAATCGGCCAATACGTTGAGAAGATCATAATTGTTTTCAATACCTTAAACAGAGCAGCTATAATGAAGAGTGGATTCATAGCTGGTAGCTGCTAAGAAAGGAAAAAAAAACAAAAACAACCAAAGAACCAAAACAGAAGACACTCTGTACAGTGTCCAGAGTTTGGCAGACTGCCCAGACTACAATCTAATCTATGAAGATCAGGTAGCAATGCTTCTGCAGTCTCTGGCTTAAAGAAATCCTGGTGTTTTTTGCTTCTTCCCTACTAACTAACTTTTAACTAATGTTAAAAGCTTTAAAATTGTGCCCACCTTCTCCACCAAAAACTGTCATGGAGTTATCTAGATCAATCTGTGTCCGTGACAGGGGGGGCAGTAGGCCCGTGGGCCCCCAGCCCCTGACAAAGGGGAAGGGAAAAAGGGAAAGGGGTAGGGAGATGGGAGCTGGGCTCAAGGAAACAAACAGAGCAGCGGCAACGATCTAAGGAGGAAAACTTATTTTACTATAATACAATCTAATTGAAATTGAGGCTAATAAATCAAGTGAAATAAGAGAGAGAGAAAGAGAGGTTTCCGAAGACCGAGAAGCCTACTTTGAAATTGAAGGCGCCGCGGCTTGGAAGCACACCCACACTCGCTGCCAGGCAGTGAGAGAGAGAGCGAGCGTCGCTTCCGTGACGTATTGTCCTCTCTGACCGCGAGGTCCCCTGGTATGTGTAGTACTTCTTCTCTGTGCTCCACATGATGTTATGATGTGGAATACCAATAGCAAAAATTACAAAACCATGACATGATTAGGTGAGTTTTTCCTTATTACAGGGATCCAATGTGACGCTTATACAATTTCCCGTCGCAATATATGTTGACATAATTGAAGCAATGATTGATGAAAGTTCACGGTCTTCCATGGGCCAGTGCTTGATTGATGTTGCTGGAGGCAAGCAATCAAGAGGTGCATGTCCATTTGTGTTTCATCAGTCCCATTCCTTGCGGTGATTCTGGAAGTTCAAAGACTCAGGGGGAGTAATACAGATGTTTCAAAGGTACCAGGAGGGGAAGGTCTGCCCTCCAGGGTAGGATACAGGCCGTATTCCTATCCTGAGTCAATACTTCAGCTTGTACCGGAGCATGCCCCGGTCACCTATACCACACCCTTTGGCCAGATATCTGTGGTTGCATAACTATATCTGGCACCAAAGGAGGCATCTTGATCTGCCACAGGGACATGATGGGCATCCCTTTAGCAATAAAGATTGGAGTATTGACCACAATATCCATAGGCCATGTACCTATCACCGAGCAGGCTACTGGCCTCCCACCTCAAATAATCTCCCCCAAGGTGCCAGTAGACCACACTACTTGGGTTCTACCTGCACCTTCCAGGGCCGCTTTATCCTATGGATTCCTGGTTCTAAATTCTCAGGGGCAGGGAGCAGATGATTATTTTCATTACCAATCTGGGGTCTTACCTGATTATCAGTGCATGTAACTTGGATCCTAATTGGGGAGGCCCACGTTGTCTGTAGCATTTTTAGGGCACTAGGCCTGCCATCTCGAGCTCTTTCATTCAGGTCCCGCAGGGTTTCATAGAGTCTCTTTGTCCACCCCTGCAGGGACTGGGAGTCTGCCTTCAGGGCAGCCTTGAGAATACCATTATAACGTTCAATGAGGCCTGCCCCAGTTGGATTATATGGCAAGTGGAATCGCCATTCAATGTTGTTCTCTTCTGCCCAACACTGTATTGTTGCACCATTAAAATGAGTCCCTTGGTCTCTCTCGATCACTTGAGGCATCCCATAGGCAGACATCAGTTTCATGAGTACCTTAATTGTATATGACTGATTTGCCTTTGGTACTGGATAGGCCTGCAGTAGCCCACTTGCAGTATCAACAAAGGTCAGAACATACCTCACCCCCTCAGACTGAGAGAGGGGCCCGATGTAATCAACCTGCCATCGCTGCAGAGGACTGTATCCTCTAGCAATGTGAGCTGTTGTTTCGGGCAACGATCTCGGTCTCATCTTCGAGCAAGTGTCGCAATCTTGACATGCTTGGGTGATGTCAGATAGTTATACGGGCAGCCCCCATGCTTTAGCAGCTGCTCACATTATCTTTTGTCCAGCATGTTGCAGTTTCTGGTGTAACCAACAGGCAATATTCTCGGACTGCGAACTATCAATTCAACGAATTCGGGCCAGTGTGTCAGCTTCATCACTTTCCAGTGACTGTAGGGGTTGGTGACCAGAGACATGGTAGACACGTACAGTCCCACGTTTAACTACATTCCATATGTCTAACCACATGTCTTTACCCCAGATTGGCCGGGCATGAATAGTCCATTCCTGGGTAGCCCACTATGCAATCCAAAGAGTGAACCCCCGATATACAGCCCAACTCTCTGTACAGATGTTCAGAGTACCATCACCAGGTTCCTTGGTTATAACCATCCACACGGCTCACAATTCTGCCCATTGGCTGCTCTGACCGTCCCCTTCATCTAACCAGATTGTCTCAGTAGAGGGATGATATGCTATTGCTCTCCACTTGCTTGGGTTGCCCTTGCTGGATCCATCCATGTACCACGCATCTTCAGGAATAGGATATTTTCCTTCCTGAACAGGACTCTTCTCTGGTGGAGCGACCAACGTTTCTCTTGGTGCATCACTATGATATGTCACTGGGGCTAAGATTTTCTGTAACTCTTCTTTCAGCAGTGACAAAGACAGACTACTTCTTCGGCTGAGATAGGCAACCCATCATGCCACTGTTTGTGCTTGGGCCTTAGGAAGGTGGCCATCATGCCACTGTTTGTGCATGGGTCTTAGGAAGGTGGGTCAGATTTCTTACCCACCCCTAGATCAGCAGAGTGGTTTTGAGTAAGATCTCCGCCGTTTGGGTTATTGGTTCTACTGCCTGCAATGCTGAATAAGCAGCCAATAACTGTTTTTCAATCATACTATATCTTTCTTCTGCTCTGTGCCAAACCTGAGACCAGAATCCAATAGGGGTCCGAACACAACTCTGGCGTTGCCACAGGCCCCAGCCGAAACCATCCTGAGTAACATGAACATCTAATTCAGCATGGGAGGGTAGGATCAAATATACCCAATGCCTGGGCTTGTTTAACTGCTAGTTTCACCTGTTGGAAAGCATCCTGTTCCATTTTCCCCCAGTCCCATAGTTGCCCCTTTTTCACGAGCCTGTATAGTTGTTTTAACAGCTGCACTAAATGAGGTATAAAGGACCACCAGTACCCCAACAGACCCAAAAATTCCAGCAGCTGCTCTGGTATTGTAGGGTCTAGAAATGCCTGAACCTTATCTATTACAGCACTGGGTAGTACTTTGGTTTTCCAGGACCAAACTACCCCCAGGAATTTCACAGATAGGCCTGGGCCTTGCACCTTCTGAGGATTTATAGCCCATCCTCTTTCCTGCAGATAGGTGGGTGTATGGGAAACTGTTAATCACAGCCTGAACCTCTGATTAACCATCTGAGGCAAGTGACAGGTCAGCTGCGGGAGCACAGGTGAAAGTAATTCAGCTGTGCTCCCGGAAGGTGTGGAGCTTGATTCCACCTCTCCTAGATCCCATTTAAGGGCTGACCACCACTAAGGCCATATCTCTTTTGGACATTGCTCCTGTGTGGAGTTCCTTGTGTTGTGCATCCATCCTAGTTGTGAGCATCAATGTGGGTGAGTTGTTCCTCCATAATCTCTGGCTATCCATCTATTACAACCTTGTATAATTATAACTATACAGTGGTTAACAAATCTGCTGCTTGTCCCACTGTCTCTAATGAGTTGGATGTTAACAAGAGATTGTCAATATAATGATAGAAATTGACATTATCTGATTTTTCCCTTCTAGGTAGGTCACGTGCCACTAGATTATGACAGTATGTTGGCAAATGTATGTATCCTTGAGGGAGGACCTGAAAGGCCCACTGCCTGCCTTCCCACGTGAATGCAAACTGATCTTGTGATTCTTCAGCAATTAGAATACTGAAGAATACATTTGCCAAATCTAATGGTATGTTTTTATCTCTCTACTCAATGTCTCCATTAGGGAGGCAATATTGGGTATGGCCGCATGAATAGGCGGCGTGACCTTGTTCAGTTTCCTGTAATCCACTGTCATTCTCCATGTTCCATCCAACTTCTGCACTGGCCATATGGGGGAATTATATGGGCTATGTGCAGGTCTTATGATACCCACTTCCTCCAATTCCTGCACTGTTCTCAGTATTTCCTCTTGCCCACCTAGGAGTCTATATTGCTTTACATTAGTAGTCTAGTGTGGTTTCAGCAGACAAATAGTCTCATGCTTTACATGGCTTCTCAGTACTGCCTGTACCATCCGGACACTAATACACCTTTGTCAGAGCCTGAATTCTACCACAGTCCTCTGGAGAGCCAGACCCCATAGGATATCTATACCCAGAATATATTCCTGGACTGGGGCAATAGATACCTTATATTCCCAAGGTGGGAGACACCCAACCCCCAGTTATAACCAGGTTTGGGTGACTGGAATAGTCTGTCCCCTGTAACCTCTAATCATCTCTCTGTTACCATGAAATTTGTTAGATCCCTGTAAATTATCAATGTTTCTGCCCCTCTATCAACTAGGGCCATAACTCTCTGAATATTTTTCCGGGACCAGAATATCGTCAATTCTGCATAGGGCCTCCGGTCCCATCTGGAAGCCCTAGGGGGACTGACATCCCTTGTCATGCCATGAACTGAGCCAGGTTCAAGTCTTTTACCTCTGGTGGCTTAGGCATTGTGGCCCAAGACACCTGAGGTGGCTTTTTTCTCTTACCAGGAATAATAGAGTCTGCTAAATTCCATGTTATTGTTGGTTTTTCTGTAATTCCTACCATTGATTTTTCTAGGGTAATTTTGAAATTTTTGATCATCCTTCAACTGTTTCCACAGCTGAAGGAGAATGTGGTTGGGCTGCCAATCAATTTTTGCAAATTGAATGCCAGCCCTGATAAGATCAGGGATCATTTTCTTTCAGGATTCCTTTATGGGTCCTGACTGAGGAGCTTGTGGAGCCAGCCCCTTAGTTCTAATCACCAGCGTAATTTCAGCTTCCTCTAACACTCGAATATTACATTTAGTTCACAGGCGCTCTGTCTCCCCTAGGTCATCTACTAGCTGAGCTGCTTGCTGAACTGCTGCCTCTGATGCTACTAGAGGGTTTAGTATAGACACCAAAGTGCCATACATATGAGAAGGGGCCTGTTGCAAGATTAGGTCCCTCATTCCTCCTGAGAATTTAACCATGTCAGTGCTATCAAACATGTCATCATAAATGGCCTCTCTCATTCCTAGCTCCCTGATACAATTTTGAAGGTTCTCCATAGAGGACCATAATCCTGCATTTAATGGCATATCTGACTTACTTGGCCAGACCATACGACATGCGGCCATCAACCAATCCAGAATAGAATGGTTCTCCTCTGGGAACTGGGTTCCACCATATAATCTCTGCCTAAGGGCAGGGTGAACGGTTACAGTGGCCAGTTTAGATAATTCAGGTCCACTGACCATAACGCTTTCCACCCCTGAATCCCATAGGTGTAGCAACCAAGTTAGTACACTTTCTCTGGGTTTTTGTCAAAACCACTGCACCAGGTCCATTAATTCTGTGGCCATATATGGTCAGGCCGTGACATAAAAGTGGGTTTCAGCAGGGGGCCATTGATCGGGGGCACCCCTGCCAGTTTATCTTGGACCTTTTTTGTGATATAATAGGATGGAGTTTTAATAAGTCTGTCATAACAGGTTCTTCCAGGTCAACTTGAGTATTTTCATCCCCTTGTTTAACCAAGTCCGTTGTTTCAGATACACAATCATCATTTATCAAAACGTTACGGACTTGAGAGACCAGGGAACGTAATAGGGGTCTTTTCCCTGTCAGTATACTAAGTTCTTGTTCTAATTTTTCGATATAGTCCTTTAATAAAGGATTCTTACTTTCTAATACATTCAATCTGATTTCTGCTTGATTTAAGGCAGTTAATAGTGGCCATGTCACTGTAGAAGCAGCTAATTGCCTTTCTTTCATAATCAAGATGTCCTTATTTAGTCCTTTAAAGTACTCCACCATGCAGAATGGAGGAAAAATTCCCTGTAACCCACAGGGGACCCCATTTTTCAACTATAGTGGCCAGTTGATAATAGGGAAAACCCATAAACCCTGGGATCTGCCCCAGAATCATCTTGTCTAAGGGGGTGATGTTCTCCCCCCTGACCCATTTATACATTCTCCACAAAAAAGACATTATGTCTCCTGCCTGGCTCACCAAATGTATTGATGTAATTAAACAAGGTTGTAGTAGATGGATAGCCAGAGGTTCTAGCAGAATAACTCACTAACACTGAGGCTCACAGTTAAGATGGATGCTCACCACAAGGAACTCCACACAGGAGCAATGTCCAAAAGACATGTTGCTTTAGTGGTGGTCAGTCCTTAAATGGGATCTAGGAGAGGTGGAGTCAAGCTCCACCCCTTCTGGGAGCACAGCTGAATTACTTTCACCTGTGTTCCCACAGCTGACCCATCACTTGCCTCAGATGGTTAATCAGAGGTTCAGGCTGTGATTAACAGTTTCCCTTACAGACCTTAAAGGCCCCTGACCAAAGAATGATCCTAGGATGTAATAATGTATTTTGGTCGTTTTAAAGGAAGTGATATTTGTGTCCACAGCCACAAATATCTTCTTTTGTAGAAAGAGCTGATCTTGCAAGTTTATCTTGTTTTTGCAAGAACTTGTTTTGCAAGCAAGTGTTCCTCTTGGGCTCTGTATCACATGTTGGACATGTGGGTACTACATGCAAGTGGAAAAAGCCTTGCAGATCCTGGGGAGGATAAAAGCAGGAAAGAGGCTGTAGTGGGAGAGAGAGGAAAAGTTGAAGCAGGGGATGCCCTGTTGACACTACCTATCAAATCCACTGCTGGCATGTTCCTTCTCTATCCTTTTCAGCAGTTTGTTGTCTCTCAAGGGTTGGTAAGTAATAGTGTGCTTTTTTTAGGGAGTTTCTACTTGCCACTTACTGGGACTATCTAAAATGGATGCTTGTGTGTATGTATGTTGAATAAAACTCATAACCCCCTGTGCTGCTCTGAGTGTGTAGTTTGCTTGCCTCTGCTCCTGAGACATCCTGTCTCTCAGATCCAAACGTACCTTGAAACACTGGTTCATTCTACCTTCCCAGATGATGAGGGGTGCCATGGGGTGTGGAATTCCCAAGATATACCTAATCCTGTCATTAGACTTTGTAGAACCCAGAAGATGAAATGACTTCCCTGATAAGAATCTATATTCTCAACAATCCTGTACCTGGGGATTATTTGCTCCAGGATGATTTTAGGTAGTGACCGTGGCTGCAGCAGAACTTAAAAGAAAAGCCTCTACCCAACATGTTAGGTGATCCACCATGACCAATAAGTATTTAACCTTTCCACCTTGGGCAACTCAGTGAAATTGACCTAAACGCTTTGGAATGGTCTTAGCCCTGGGTTTCACCCACCTAAGGGTTGCTTCTGGAGGGCTTTTTTATTATTTTGATTTTTTGCAGATTATGCATTTCTCACAGACATCTTTAGCTACTGTATAAATTCCTACCCAGCCATATTTCTGCAATACAGCATCACACGTTGCCTGAACCCCCCACCCAAATGACTTCATTGATGTAGGATAGCTAAAGTTTCTCTTATCACTTGTGTATTCAACGTTTCTCCTTCATCAGGGAGTACCCACCTCCCTTCAAACTCCTTTGATCCTGACCTTCTAAAAGCCTCCTTTTCACTGAGTATCTGTTTTTCTGACAAAGAAGGTATCTTGGGTGTGAGATGATTCATGGTGACTTCTGGCTGTAAGGCTGCTTTTCAGGCCTTCTCGTCTGCAAGCCGATTCCTTAGGGTAATAGCTGAGTTCTCCTTCTGATGCCCTTTCACATAAACCACTGCAATTTCTGCAGGTAGCATTAAGTTTTCCAGGACTAGTCTAATAAGCTTCTCATGGATCAATTTCTTCCCTTTGCTATTAATCAACCCTCGTTCCTCTCCTATCTTTCCCAATGTGTGAATTACCCCATAAGCATATCTTGAATCAGTGTATCGTCTCTCTATCCCTTTTAGAAGTTTCAATGCAGTTATTAGGCAGCCAGCCTGTTTCTTTTATCTCACTCCTCCTCCCGTCTACAACTGCATAACCGTTTTTCCTTGTAGTACTCTTGAGGATCCATCTACAAACAGCATCTCCCTCTTTCCTAGGGGTACATCCTCTAAATCAGTTCTCACTTTAGTTTGGTATTCTATCAGGTCTAAGCAGTTATACTCTATAACTTATTCTTTTCACCCTTCCACAGGAAGGTTGCTAGATTTAAACATGATTCTGTGGTTAACAACAAATCATCTTTTTTCCATCGATGAACATTGTCTCGTAGTTTAAGATTGTAGTATCTGTCAACCAACATCCAGCTTTTTGTGTCAACATTGTTTTCACTTGGTGTGGAGTAACCACCACTAGGTGTCCTCCAAAGGTTAATTCTCTGCTTTCTTCTACCAGCATAGCAGTAGCGGAGGTTGCTTGAACACACTCAGGTGATCCCCTACAGACTGGATCTAACAATTTGAATAGGTTGGCTCCTCACTCCTAAAGTTGCTCCTCTATCAATGGTGACAAATAAAAGGGTTTATCCAAATCTGGGAGGGTCAGGACAGGCACTATGATCAGACTTCACTTTAACTCCTCTACTAACTAATTAGATTTCCTCCTCTGTCTAGCTGAGTTCATCCAGCTCTCCATCTAATAATTTAAGATATAACCCCTTGGTCTTTTGAGCATATGCTTCTATCCACAATCAACAATACTTGGTCAGTCCTAAAAACTTCCTTAATTCCTTCTCAGTTTTTGGCAAGGGAAACTCAACAATTCCCTGAATTCTGATTGGGTTTATTCTACATTTCCCTTTAGAAACCAGATGCCCTAAATACTTAACTTCTTTTTCCGTATACTGTAACTTGCTTTTAGATATTCTTAACCCCCAATTTCCCCCAAAATTCAGAAGTTCATTAGTTATTCCATCTGAATAAATATCATTCATATGTTCCATATGAACAAATATGAGCTTCAATTCTAATTATATTGTATTATAGTGTGTGATCTTGCATTCTGATATCTTATTTAGTAAATTAGTTTGTTTCTCCTCAGATTGTTGCCTCTGTTTTTAATTATTTGGGATCCCCTGTTTCTCTTTTCCGGAGGCATGGATCTACGGATCCCTTCACATCATGACATGTGGAGCACAGAGAAGAAGAATTAGACGTCCCAGAGGACTTCACAGTCAGAAAGGAAAATACGTCACGGAAGTGACACTCTCTCTCTCTCTCTCACTGCCTGGCAGTGGGTGTGGGTGTGTTTCCAAGCCGTGTGCCCTCAATTTCAAAGTAAGCTTCTCGGTCTTCAGAAAACTCTCTCCCTCTTATTTTAGTTAGCAAAATAAGTTTTCCTCCTTAGATCTTTGTCGCTGCTCTGTTTGTTTCCTTGAGTCCAGCTCCCATCTCCCTACACCTTTCCCTTTTCCCTTCCTGTTTTTGGGGGCCAGGGGGCCCATGGGCCTACTGCCCCCCTGTCATGGACATAGATTGATCTAGATAACTCCGTGACAGTTTTTGGTGGAGAATGTGGGCACTCTAAAGATTTTAACGTTAGTTAAAAGTTTGGGCAGTCTGCCAAACTCTGGACACTGTACAGTGTCTTTTTTTTTTCTTTTTTTTTTTCTCCCCCTTTTTAGCAGCTACCGGCTATGAATCCACTCTTTATTCTAGCTGCTCTGTTTAAGGGATTAAAAGCAATTACAATCTTCTCAACGTATTGGCCGATTATTAAACTCATGATTTCTTGTTGTGGAATTGTGTTCATATATAAACAAATAAGGGCACTGATGGAGACACCTGCCTGGTACTTAGATGCAATGTGGTATAATTTGAATTTTGACACTTATATCCCAGATGGAATAACTAATTTTACAAACAATTACATCCCAGATGGAATAGCCAATTTTACAACATGATGTTCAATCTGGTTTCCAGGCTGTATTCTCAGTTTGCCGCAGGCTTTTTGAAAACCGAGTTAGTGTTCATACACGTGCTCATATTCGTGTGCATGTTATTAGCATTTGTCACGGGGTTATCGAGATCAATCTGTGTCCGTGACAGGGGAGGGGGCAGTAGGCCCGTAGCCCCCCGGCCCCCTCGGAAAAAGGGAAAAAAGGGAAAAGGGGTAGGGAGATGGGAGTTCAAGGGAACAAACGGAACAGCGGCAACGATCTGAGGAGTAAAACTTATTTACTAACTATGATATCGGAATGCAAGATAACACACTATAATACAATATAATTAGAATTGAAGCTAATAAATCAAATATAATGAGAGAGAGAGGTTTCCGAAGACCGAGAGGCCTACTTTGAAGTTGAAGGCGCCGCGGCTTGGAAGCACACCCACACCCGCTGCCAGGCAGTGAGAGAGAGAGCGAGCGAGCGTCGCTTCCGTGACGTATTTCCCTCTCTGGCCGCGAGGTCCCCTGGGACGTGTAGTACTTCTTCTCTGTGCTCCACATGATGTTGTGATGTGGAATACCAATAGCAAAAATTACAAAACACAAAACCATGACATTCCACCCCTTATTCTACATCACTACATCATGCTTAAAAATACATATACGAATAAACAATACTTGAAAATGCATTACACACACAGGTCTATATACATATATATACATAGAATTACTGACTGCACTCCCCCAACATCAAATTCCCTTGTGGTACACATTGAACATCCCCATCCTTCTGCATCACCCACCAAGTGCACCCAGGTCCCTGGGCAAAAACAGTTCCACGGAGAGGTTTGCCCTTTCCAGAGGCTGGAAGGACCCACACTGCTTTTCCCAACATGTTCTTTACATGTACAACAGGGACCTTATCTCCCTCTACAGTATGTAGGGGGCTGGATTGGGTAGGACCATCACGATTGACAGATCCTCTGGTATTGACCAACCAGGTGGCTTCTGCCAAATGCTTCTCCCAGTTCTTAAATGTTCCACCACCCATTGCTTTCAACATGGTTTTCAACAACCCATTGTATCGTTCAATTTTACCAGAAGCTGGTGCATGATAGGGGATATGATAAATCCACTCAATGCCATGATCTTTGGCCCAAGTATTTACAAGGGAATTTTTGAAATGTGTCCCATTATCAGACTCAATTCTTTCTGGAGTGCCATGTCGCCACAGGACTTGTTTCTCAAGACCCAATATGGTGTTTCGGGCAGTAGCATGGGGTACTGCATATGTTTCAAGCCACCCAGTGGTTGCTTCCACCATGGTAAGCACGTAACGCTTACCATTGCGAGATCGTGGTAAGGTGATATAATCAACCTGCCACGCCTCGCCATATTTGTACTTTTGCCATCGCCCTTCCCCCCAGAGAGGTTTCATCCTCCTGGCTTGTTTAATTACGGCACATGTCTCACAGTCATGAATAACCTGTGCGATAGCGTCCATAGTTAAGTCCACCCCTCGGTCTCTGGCCCACTTATATGTTGTGTCCCGTCCTTGATGGCCTGAGGTCTCATGGGCCCATCGAGCTAGAAATAATTCACCCTTGTTCTGCCAGTCCAAGTCTATTTGAGCCACCTCAATTCTGGCAGCTCGATCTACCTGATGGTTGTTTTGTTGTTCTTCAGTAGCCCGACTCTTGGGCACGTGAGCATCCACATGGCGCACCTTTATAACCATATCTTTTGCTCGGGCAGCAATGTCTTTCCACAGTTCAGCAGCCCAAATAGGTTTACCTTTCCGCTGCCAGTTATTTTGTTCCCACTGCTGTAACCATCCCCACAAGGCATTCGCCACCATCCATGAGTCAGTATAAAGATAAAGCATTGGCCACCTTTCCCGTTCAGCAACATCTAAGGCCAGCTGGACAGCCTTTACCTCTGCAAACTGACTAGATTCTCCTTTTCCTTCAGTGGCCTCTGCAACCTGTCGCGTGGGGCTCCACACAGCAGCTTTCCATCTGCGATGCTTCCCCACAATACGACACGATCCATCAGTGAACAGGGCATATTCCTTCTCATTTTCTGGTAGTTCATTGTATGGTGGGGCCTCTTTAGCACGTGACACCTCTTCTGCTGGTGATGTTCCAAACTTTTTACCTTCAGGCCAGTCCATGATCACCTCTAAAATTCCTGGACGGCTGAGGTTCCCCATCCGTGCTCGTTGTGTAATCAGCGCAATCCACTTGCTCCAAGTGGCATCAGTAGCATGATGGGTGGAGGGAACCTTTCCTTTAAACATCCAGTTCAGCACTGGCAGTCGAGGTGCCAGAAGGAGCTGAGTTTCAGTACCGACTACTTCAGAAGCAGCCCGAACCCCCTCATATGCGGCTAAGATCTCCTTCTCAGTTGGAGTGTAGCCCTCTTCAGACCCCTTGTATGCTCGACTCCAAAATCCCAGGGGTCGGCCTCGAGTCTCTCCTGAGGCTCTTTGCCACAAACTCCAAGTGGGACCTTTCTCCCCAGCAGCAGTGTAGAGGATGTTCTTTACATCCTGTCCTGTCCGTACCGGCCCCAGGGCCACGGCACGGGCTATCTCCTGTTTAATCTGTTCAAAAGCCTGCTGCTGCTCAGGGCCCCATGTGAAATCATTCTTCTTCCGCGTTACCTGATAAAGGGGGCTTACGATAAGGCTGTAGTTTGGAACATGCATTCTCCAAAAGCCCACTACGCCCAGAAAAGACTGTGTGTCTTTCTTGCTAGTGGGTGGAGACATAGCAGCAATCTTGTCGATCACATCTGCTGGGATGTGACGACGCCCATCTTGCCACTTTATTCCCAGGAATTGAATTTCCTGAGCAGGTCCTTTCACTTTGCTTCGCTTAATCGCAAAGCCAGCACGTAAAAGGATCTGGATTATTTGTTCTCCTTTCTCAAAAACTTCCCTTGCGGTATTGCCCCACACAATGATGTCATCAATGTACTGTAAGTGCTCAGGAGCACCACCCTGTTCCAGTGCAGTCTGGATCAACCCATGGCAAATGGTAGGACTATGTTTCCACCCCTGGGGCAAACGGTTCCAGGTATACTGAATGCCCCTCCAGGTGAAGGCAAACTGTGGCCTACATTCTGCGGCCAAAGGAATGGAAAAGAAGGCATTAGCAATATCAATGGTGGCATACCATTTGGCTGACTTTGACTCCAGCTCGTATTGGAGTTCTAACATGTCTGGCACAGCAGCACTCAGTGGGGGTGTTACTTCATTCAGGCCACGGTAGTCTACCGTCAGCCGCCATTCTCCACTGGCTTTGCGCACCGGCCATATAGGGCTGTTAAAGGGTGAGTGAGTTTTACTAATCACTCCCTGACTCTCCAGTTGACGAATTAACTCATGAATGGGGAGCAAGGAATCCCTATTGGTGCGATACTGCCGTCTGTGCACCGTTTTGGTAGCAATCGGTACCTGCTGCTCTTTCACTCGTAGCAGCCCCACAACAGATGGGTCTTCCGACAGGCCAGGCAAAACAGACAACTGCTTAACACCTTCTGTGTCTACAGCAGCTATTCCAAAGGCCCATCGATACCCCTTAGGATCCTTGAAATATCCCATTCTGAGGTAATCGATACCAAGTATGCAGGGAGCCCCTGGGCCAGTCACAATAGGGTGTTTCTGCCAGTCTTTACCAGTGAGACTTATCTCAGCCTCCAACATAGTCAGCTCTTGGGAACCCCCAGTCACTCCATGAATATAAATCGATTTTGTCCCTTGGTGACTTGAGGGCATTAGGGTGCACTGTGCACCAGTGTCCACCAGGGCCTTATATTTCTGTGGTCGTGATGTGCCAGGCCACCTAATCCACACAGTCCAGTATACTCTATTGTCCCTTTCCCCCCCCTGGCTGGGGGCAGGGCCCCCCTATTTGTTACCTCGATTGTTCTCAGCGACTGGAGCAATCACCCTTTTGGAGAAGTTCACCTTGGTGGTCGATCTGTCTCGTAGTTCTTTCATTCGTGCTTGAAGTGCAGGAGTGGGCTGCCTATCCCACTTCTTCATATTCTCCCCATGGTCGCGCAGGTAGCGCCACAAGGCAAGACGCGATGTAGCCTTACTGTTGTCATTTGCCTGAGCACGAGGACGTCTCCTTCTGATGGCTGAGATATTGGATGATGCAGGTTGGGAGGAAACCAAGTTGATCAGCTCTTCCGGTAGACAGTTTTGGGAATTCTGGTTCCCGTCAGATGTATCTGGTACCACCATGGATCCATCTGCATTAAGCATGGTAGACAGTTCGTCCCTCATATCTTCTTGTTTGCTCTCCACTCTGTCTAGCTTTTCAACTACCTTTGTGATGGCCGAAACACAAGCCCGTAGAGGGGCTAAATGTAACTCAAAGTCTTGAAGTCTATTAACCAGTTCATTTACAAGGGGTCTTCTTACCCCTTTGCCATACATTGCTGCGAGTGTACTGGCATACCTTTCCGGTGCAGTCTTCGTGAATGTACGCCACATATTTGGTGTACACCTGACTTTCTCAGGGTCATGCTTTTGGTCTGGCTCGTCAGGGATGAAGTCGGAACTGTATAACATTTCCACTACGGCATGCTCTCTCAAATAACTGATACCTCTTTCCATATCAGTCCATTTCTTTTTCTCAGGCATCAGATCATCTTTGAAGGGGTATCTTTCTCTTACGGCTAACAGCATTCGCTTCCAGAGGGTGAAGGATCCATCCTGGCATGTACCAATACCCCTGTCAATGGCTGAGTCTCTACTAATGCTACCCAGTTGGCGAGCTTCTCTACCATCTAGCCACACACTGTTGGCCCCACTGTCCCAACAGCGGAGTAACCAGGTGACGATAGGCTCTTTTGGGTGTCGTGAAAAGTCTTTTCTCAGACCTCTAATTTCACTCATTTTTAGAGATCGATCAACAACAGTAACAATGTCTTGCTCACCTCCACCTCCTGCTCTTTCAGGACTTCTTGTTACCCTTCTGGGAGTAGGTGACCGTGATCTTACTGAAGGCCCCTCCCCTAGACTCAGGGCCGCTTTCCATGGATCGAGCCACTCTGGACCTCTTTCCTCCTCTTCTCTTACAGCGTCTGCTTCCTCTACTTTCTCCTCCTCCTCTTCCTCTACTCTCCTTTCCTCCTCTACTTTTCCTTCCTCCTCTTCCTTCTTCTCTAGCTGAGTTGAGACTCGTTTCGTTTTCCGTCCTCTTACAGGAGCAACTGACATCGATTCCAGTACCTCCTGTGGTTGAAGAACGATGGCAGGTTGGTCGGTTCTGATGCTCTCCCTCTCCAATTTGGCTCGAAGTCCATCTCTTTCAACTGTGAGAATTTTTAGCTCAGATTCAAGCATGGCTTGACAAGACTGAATTCTGCTTAGTTCATTTTGGAGGGTGTCTTGCTCAGTTCGGAGTACATCCCTCTCGGACTTGAGGGTATCTTGCTCAGACTGGAGGGTGTCTTGTTGAAGTTGGAGGTTGTCAAGTTTGGATTGCAGGGAGTCTTTCTCATTTTGGAGGGCATCTCTCTCAGACTGGAGTGTGTCTCGCTCGGATTGGAGGTCTTTTCTCTCGACTAGAAGACTTTCTTTCTGGACCTGGAGATTCTCCGCCTCGGTTTGGAGACTCTCTCTTTGGATTTGGAGACTCTGTTTCTCGACTAGGAGACTCCTTCTGGACCTGGAGATTGTCCCTCTCGGCTTGGACTCTCTCCTGGAAACTCTCCTTTTCGGCTTGTATTGTCTTCTGGAGACTCTCCCTTTCAGCTTGGAGACTCTCTCGCTGGAACTGGAGACTCTCCCTATCAGCTCTGAGACACTCTCTCTCAGCTTGGAGACTCTCTCTCACAATTTCAGAAACTCTATCGCTTTCTGGGATAGTATTGAATAAGGCCCGATAGGCATTAGCCAGGCCCCAGATCATTTGTGCCATTTGTGCCTCCTCAGATCTGCCTGAGCCACAACATTCCTGTCTTAAATAATTGTTTAAGCACTCAGGGTCTTCCAGGTGTTCAGGAGTAAAGCTCCATGACACCGAGGATGGCCATCTCTTTAAAGTCTCTCCCAAGCCTTTCCACACTCCCTGCCACTCGGTACTCTCTGGTTCTGGGGGAGACTTCTTCAAAATATGATAAATACAAATACTGAGTGAAATGATGAGTAGTGCATTCAGGGAGATTAACAGTATTAACAGTGTGATCAAATGGGCATTCAAAAACTGCATAAAGGATTCAAAGGGGAGACTGGGAGCCTGCTTAAAAATCACAAGTTCTGTAAAATTAGCAGCTCCTTCTGCAGTTGTATCCCACATTGTATGCAGGTACCAGGTAGGTATTTCTAAGAGTGTTTTCAATTGACTATATATACTTGTAGCTCCATAGAGAAAAGTGGCAAACTTAATCAGGGCCCAGTATGTTTTGAGCATCAAAAAGGAAACACCAATGGCATGCAGTCCCTTGAAAAGCAGTTTTACAAGAGAAAGCATTTTTTTTTCTTTACAGAAGCAAAATATCAGTGCTCAAAGTTTACAAATATCACCAGAATATTGGCAGTCCGCCTGGACTTTCAAGGCCAAGCTCTCAGTGAGCACCTGCAAAAGAGATAAACTTTCCCAACACAGCTAACGAAACTCTCCGAGAGCAGAGATTCGTTCTAACAAGCTACAAAGCAACTTTTTAAGAGCAGAGAGGGATTATTTCAAAAACCAGAAAACAAGCCCCAATATCTTATCTTAATATCTTATCTCTATCTATGCCCGCATTCTCCACCAAGAACTGTCACGGGGTTATCGAGATCAATCTGTGTCCATGACAGGGGAGGGGGCAGTAGGCCCGTAGCCCCCCGGCCCCCTCGGAAAAAGGGAAAAAAGGAAAAAGGGGTAGGGAGATGGGAGTTCAAGGGAACAAACGGAACAGCGGCAACGATCTGAGGAGTAAAACTTATTTACTAACTATGATATCGGAATGCAAGATAACACACTATAATACAATATAATTAGAATTGAAGCTAATAAATCAAATATAATGAGAGAGAGAGGTTTCCGAAGACCGAGAGGCCTACTTTGAAGTTGAAGGCGCCGCGGCTTGGAAGCACACCCACACCCGCTGCCAGGCAGTGAGAGAGAGAGCGAGCGAGCGTCGCTTCCGTGACGTATTTCCCTCTCTGGCCGCGAGGTCCCCTGGGACGTGTAGTACTTCTTCTCTGTGCTCCACATGATGTTGTGATGTGGAATACCAATAGCAAAAATTACAAAACACAAAACCATGACAGCATTCCTGAATGTACTCCAATACATTCATTATATGCGGAAGAAGTCTCCTCCAAAACCAGAGAATGCTGACTGGCAGGGAATATGGAGAGGTTTAGGAAAAATCTTCGAAGTGTGGGAGCCAGCAATGTCATGGGATTTCACTCTTGAACACCTGTGGGATCCCGAGAAACTAAGCCAGTATTTGAGTCAGGGATGGTGCAGCTTAGATAGATCTAAGGAGGTACGACTTATTTTGGGCTTGGCTTGTGCTTACCATGCTCTATATAATACTATTCTGGAGAGAGAGAGTTTCCGAGTTGAGGTTCAAGCCAAAGGGGGAAATCCCCAAGTCAAATCTGATCAGTCACAGGAGGCACCAGTAAAAATGTCAGTTGCCCCTGTGGAAGGCAAGAAATGGAAACGGGTGTCCTCACGTCTAGAACAAAAAAAGAAGCAGCAGCAGAGGAGGAAGCAGAGGAAGATCCAGGCGAGGGGATCTATCCTCAGCACTGAGAAAGGCAACAGGAAAAACTAAGAGGCATGAAGAGGAGAGTGATGAGGAGGAAGTCTCTATTACTGTTCGTCGACCTCTGAAGATGTCTGAAATCCAAGGCTCAAGAAAGGAGTTTATAAGGTACCCGAACGAATCTCTTGTTACCTGCCGCAGACTGGGGCTGGGTTCCCAGAATCTGAGCTGTTCGCTTATCGGCACGGGGGAGAGATGACAAGGTCCCAATATGAGTGCATTAAACTCCGTTTATTGCTTGTGGTCACACTACTTTTATAGTCTACTAGGCACACTTGGTTCAGGCTGATTGGTTTTATTACTCTTGGCTTTAATTGATTGGTTGTAAAACCCACCGCCTTTGTTTACTTCCCATGGCAACATACCATAGCTACGATCAGGATACCGTGTTCAGGGGTCTGCTCTTCCCCCTCATTCTACCCATATCTCAGTTCCCTCCTTAGTTGTTTCCCACCAGAGCAAGACCAGGCTGACCTTGTTTTTCGCAGCCAGCAGGTGTTTTTCAGCAGGCCGTACTATCCCACGGCCATGTACTCACTGCTGCCTATTCTGCCTTGCTCGTACAGTGCCCCCAGAGACCCATGGCCTCCTTGGTCTTTTAGCCATTCTGCAACAATTCCCCCTTTTTCTTTTTGTACGAGCAAGGCATTCTGTGTCATTCGTTCTATTCCCCTCATTATACACCCAGTGATTTGCAATAGAATTAGGAAAGCAACAATTTTGAATGATCACTAAAATTTGTGCAATGAATGCTTTTAGGGTGCTCATAATCATGCCTTCGGGCTAATAAATGATTAATGGTTGTGCAAATTTATGAAGTTGCATATCAGATAGAACCAATATTAAAGGATAAATATACTAGAGTATCACTAGGGGCATTATTACTTATTGACCATTGAAAAAGAGCAAACTGCAGAAAAGGAGAGGTGAAGAACGTGTTGGCGGTGGATGCAATAGGCAGTGCCAGCAGGGCGTTCCCTGCTTCAAAGTGCACTTTTCCTCTCTCACCCACCACAGGTTCTCTCCTGCTTTCAGGGTCTGAAGGGTATTCTCCATTTGTACACCGCATCCGCGTGGCCAGTGAGTGATACAGAGCCCAAGTGGAATACCTGCTTGAAAAACAGCATGGTCATATTTTAAAAATCCTGATGAGTGGGATGAAAAATGGGTAATCATTCTATAATACAGGGTCATCCCTTTGCCAGGGGTTCCTTTCCAGGTTTTGTCTTAGCAAATTAAGAAAAGGCTAATTTATAGGCTAATAGCATGAGTACAGGGTCGAGTTGGAACAGCATGAGCATTTTTATTTGCTTGCTCAGGCTGTTTACGGTCCCTTTGTATATGACCAGGCTTCCCACAATTGTAACATTTCATTCTTTGAGCTGTCCCTGCATTGTGTCGGGCTGCCAGCATTTCTGCTAGTAAGGCCATTTTATGACTTTCTGTGCCTACATCTTGACAGGCTTTAATCATGGCAGTAATGGATGGATCTGCATTCTTTAAGGATTGTAAAATCTTTTGACGGTCCATATTTGCATTTTCTATTGCTAATTGCTTAAGCAAAGCATTCCGGGTGGCCTGATTTTCTACTTGTCTTTCTAGCATATTTCGTAAACAGTCAAGAAATTTAATGTGGGGCTCGGCAGCCTCCTGCTTAAAATTAGGCAAATTAGTATCAGGTATCCAACCAATAGCGTGTAACACCAAAGTCTTAACTTGTTCAAGGCATTGCCTGTCCATCCGTGCCTGGGCCTGAGGTGTTGCCCAGACCCTCTCCCCCCTTCTTTTTTTCAGACCAATATGGGTAGCCTGATCTCGGTACACAGTGTATTGCATGGGAGACAGGATCGTTCGTAACAAGATTTTTCAGTCGTGAGGGGTCATAACATAACTGTCACCAACTGCAACCAAAAGATTGTATGTAAAGGCAAACTGAATTCCATAGTCTCTCACTGACTTCCTTAGCTTAGATGACGTAGACGCGGCGGAGGATGGCAACATCACAGCAAGTGACGTGGGCAGGGTGGAGGGTGGGGGGTCGCAATTTCCCTTCTCCCCAGCCTGGGGGAGGGTCAGAGCTGCAGATCAAATCCGGACAAGGGCTGTTTTCGGCACCGAGGGGCAGTGGCAAGGGTGGGAGGAAGGGCAATAGGGAATAGTGGGAAGAATTTCTTCCTTGTCTAATTTGTTCAAGCCCTTCCGTTATTTGATGCCAAACAGATAAAAGTTTAGCAGCCATTCTGTCTTTAGTAATAGAAGCCCCCCAGAGTTTTGTGCCAATTTTGTCCCAAGGCTCTCCATCAAAAGAAAACCCAGTTTTTGTCTGCAAAGAAGTGAACAACCATTCCAGCACCCTGATCCCCTCCCCCTTTTTCTTTTTGCACTGAGTCAGCATACCGATGACCTGCGAGTTGCCACAGAGAATAGTGAGATCAATTGGGAGGGCTTGATCGCCCCGGTCGACGGCGCGTTCTGCGATTTGCTGTCCGATACGTTGAATAACCTGTTGTTGTTCCGAGGACACCGAGACGCGAGTGGCAGGATCGGTGCTTCGTGGCAATGGGCGGAGCAGCTCAAGGTCCTCATTGGATTTCTGGCTACTGGTCGAAGCCACTGGAACTCACCCATAAGTTTTTGTATATCATTAAGGGTATTGAGAGTCGTGTGTAACTTCAGTTTTTGTGGCTGTATTTGCGATTGGGAAATACTCCACCCGAGATATTTCCATGGTGGCTCCCGCTGAACTTTGTCCGGCGCAATAATCAGTCCTTTGCTGTGCACGCTCTTTTTGAGGAAATTTTCTTGATCTCTCGTGAAGTGCATAGGCTGCGACATTAGTATGTCGTCCATGTAGTGATAAATTATCGCCTGTGGCCAAGCTTTCCGTACAGGTTGCAAGGCTTCATCAACAAACAATTGGCAGAGTGTGGGACTATTCTTCATGCCTTGAGGCAGGACAGTCCACTCATAGCGTGCTGCAGGTGCTTCTCTCTTTATGGAAGGAACAGTAAATGCAAATCAATGTGTATCTTTTGGGTGTATACTAATAGTGAAAAAACAGTCCTTAAGATCTACTATTAACAAATGCCATCCTTCTGGAATCATAGCTGGGTTAGGGAGCCCAGGCTGTAATGCTCCCATTGGTTGCATCTGCGCGTTGACAGCTCAGAGATCGGTGTTTCCCTGACTTCTTTTTAACCACAAAGATAGGAGTGTTCCAGGGGCTCGTAGATGGTTTAATATGCCCCTTTTTCAGTTGTTCTGCCACTAGGGTGACAGCATTCTCAAGGCTCTCCTTCCTCAGCAGTCACTGCTCGATCGGGAACTGTGTTTGCAGTACAATTTGTACAACACCTGTAGAGTCCGCATCAATAAGTCCCAGAACAGTCACCCCCCTTAAATCAGTTGAGGAGCGTCCCAATAATAAGCCTCCTACTAGGGAGTTATTAATGATCAATGGTCCTTTGACAGTTGAGGGGACTGTCATTGGTTTCTGGTCAATCAGGGTCACGTCTACCGTGGTTGCCAGGTCCAAGCCGTGGCTTCCGCTGGTTGCTGGCCATAGCTTGGGTGCGTTGTCAGGTCACGGCTGCTTGTGGTCGTTGTGGCAGTTGCTGGGTGGTCCCGATGAGGCGGTGGCAGACGTACTGGAGCCGCGATTGTTGTCATCGCGCAGCGGCTCTTTGCGCTCGATGGTACATTTCCCGGAACGCAACAAATCGAAGCGTCGTGGTTCGAGGAGTTCCAGTGTTGGCACCATACCCTAGCCTTACATTCCCTTATGTGCCCCCCCATTCCACACTTAAAGCACTTAAGCTCTCTACGCCTGATTGGTTGTTATTGCACTTCCCTGGGAGGTGCCAGTGGGGCCAATGCTGTGAATGTCTGGGTCTGTGCCTCTATTAATTTCCCTCCTAGCTCCCATACTGCCTCCACTAAAAAGGCATTCGGGCCAACCAGGACTCTACTCACACGTTCCAGCATCATCTCAATGGTGGCGTCTATGGGGAGCATAACTAGAATAGCTTTGGTGGACGAGTTACAGTTTTCCATAGCACACTGACGTAGCAAAGCCCCCTTCATCCAATCTGGTACGTCTGCTTTGATGGCAGGTCAGGCCATACTCGATCTGACCCTCCCCCCTCTGATGCTGCTGCAGTAGAGGGTTCCGGCTCCTTCATGGGCGCAGTGGGGCCGGAGTGCTCCAGCTCCATCATGTGTGTGGGTGGCCTGCCCCCTGCTGCTTCCGCAAGTGGTTGGACTAATACAGGCCCCCCATGGACGGAGCCGGAGTATAACCACCCCCCACTGAGAGTAAATGTTCAGTGCTAGAAGGTGTTCCTAACTGAGGAGCTGCTAACGCAGCCATGTCCTCTATTTTATGTCTTTAAACTGTTACTAACCTCCCGCCAAACCTTCATAAGCTTTGTTGTATTCTTAATAACTTGGACCCATAACAAGTCACCGTATTTTTGCCATTCTTCCACTACAGAGTATAACCCTGAGTGCTGGAAAAACCCGCACTCCTTCCCGTATGATAACAGGGCGGGAACTGACTTTAACGCCGTATTATCTATTCCCCGCTTTTCTAAAAAGCATAATAATAAGTTTTGGGCTACCTCTCCCTCCATGGTGCACTGCGATTCTGCGTCCCACTGACGCAATGCCCAACAGGGAAACCTGTGGACGTCCTCTTCTTCGTGCCCTCCGGCCCATGCAGACCCCTCTCGGTCGGTCTAGGCGCCTCTGCCCCCTGACGTGTATCCGTCAGTGCACCGTTACACTAGCAGCAATGTTTCAAAGGTACAAGGAACAACAGAGAAGACCCCTAGTTTTTGAATTTGTTCTTATACTTCAAAATTATGAACGACAGCTACCCCAAACACATCTCCATTTCAGCCATCTCAGAAGTAACGGACAGACTGAATGAAATGGAAGAGCAAATGTCTCTATTGATTAATCCCGTAGTAGTATCAGTAACGCTTGATGAAGATGAGGATCATCAAGGGAGTCTACTGAAGGAGCTGATCAAACTAATGAAAATCGAGATCCAGTTAATTAAGGGTCACGAACCCGCCTTCTCACCCGTATCATCAAAAATCTCAGCTATTAAACGCAAATGCTTTCCGGCTCAAGGATGGAACAACAGTAAGACTACATCGCGCATTGCCTTGTGGCATTACCTACGTGACCATGGAGAAGACATGAGGAGGAGGCATGACCAAGCTACCCCTGTACTATGAACACGGGTGAGAGAATTACAAAACAGATCAATCACCAGTACAGTTGCTCCACTTGCCACAAGTAATGAATAGTGGGGCCCTGCCCTCATTCAGGGGAGGGAGAGGGATAATAGAGTTTATTGGACAGTGTGGATTCAGTAGCCTGGCACATCAGAACCACAGAAATATAAGGCACTGGTGGATACTGGTGCACAGTGCACTCTAATGCCCTCGAGTCGTGAAGGGACAGAATCAATCCATATTTCTGGAGTGACTGGGGGCTCTCAAGAATTGACTGTGTTGGAGGCTGAAATAAGCCTCACTGGTAAAGACTGGCAAAAACATCCTATTGTGACTGGCCCAGGGGCTCCATGCATACTTGGTATCGATTACCTCAGAAGGGGGCATTTCAAGGATCCTAAGGGGTATTGATGGGCCTTTGGAATAGCTGCTGTAGATACAGACAACATTAAGCAGATGTCTGTTTTGCCTGGCCTGTCAGAAGACCCATCTGTTGTGGGGCTGCTACGAGTGAAAGAGCAGCAGGTACCGATTGCTACAAAGACAGTGCACAGACGGCAGTTCCGCACCAACAGGGATTCCTTGCTCCCCATTCATGAGTTGATTCGTCAGCTAGAGAATCCGGGAGTGAGCAGCAAGATTCACTACCCTTTTAACAGCCCCATATGGCCAGTGCATAAAGCCAGTGGAGAACGGAGGCTGACGGTAGACTACCGTGGCCTGAATAAGGTCACACCCCCACTGAGTGCTGCTGTGCCAGACATGTTAGAATTCCAGTAAGAACTGGCGTCAAAAGCAGCCAAGTGATATGCCACCACAGACATTGCTAACGCCTTCTTTTCCATTCCATTGGCCATAAACTGTAGGCCACAGTTTGCCTTCACCTGGAGGGGCGTTCAGTATACTTGGAATCGTTTGCCCCGGGGTGGAAACATAGCCCAACCATTTGCCATGGGTTGATCCAGACTGTATCGGAACAGGGTGGTGCTCCTGAGCACCTGCAGTACATTGACGATATTGTTGTGTCGTGCGATACAGCAGAAGTTTTCACAAAAGGAGAGCAAATAATCCAAATTCTTCTGCAAGCTGGTTTTGCTATAAAGCGAAGCAAAGTAAAAGGACCTGCCCAGGAGATTCAGTTCCTAGGTATAAAGTGGCAAGATGGGCGTCGTCACATACCAGCAGATGTGATCGACAAAATCACTACTATGTCTCCACCTAATAACAAGAAAGAGACACAGTCTTTTCTGGGCGTAGTGGGCTTTTGGAGGATGCATGTTCCAAACTACAGCCTCATTGTAAGCCCCCTTTATCAGGTGACGTGGAAGAAGAATGATTTTACATGGGGCCCTGAGCAGCAGCAGGCTTTTGAACAGATTAAACAGGAGATTGCCCATGCCGTGGCCCTGGGGCCAGTACGGACGGGACAGGATGTAAAGAACATCCTCTATACTGCTGCTGGAGAGAAAGGTCCCACCTGGAGTTTGTGGCAAAGAGCCTCAGGAGAGACTTCAGGCCGACCCCTGGGATTTTGGAGTCAAGCATACAAGGGGTCTGAAGAGTGCTACACTCCAACTGAGAAGGAGACCTTAGCCGTGTATGTGTGTATGAGGGGGGGTTCAGGATGCTTCTGAAGTAGTCAGTACTGAAACACAGCTCCTTCTGGCACCTCGACTGCCAGTACTGAACTGGATGTTTAAAGGAAAGTTTCTCTCCACCCATCATGCTACTGATGCCAATTGGAGCAAGTGGATTGCACTGATTACACAACGAGCACGGATGGCGAACCTCAGTCGTCCGGGAATTTTAGAGGTGATTATGGACTGGCCTGAAGGTAAAAAGTTTGGAACATCAGCAGGAGAAGAGGTGTCACACGATAAAGAGTCCCTACCATACAATGAACTACTAGAAAATCAAAATAAATATACTTTGTTCACAGATAGATCGTTTCGTATTGTGGGGAACCATCACAGACGGAAAGCTGCTGTGTGGAGCCCTACATGACAGGTTGCAGAGGCCACCAAAGGAAAAGGAGAAGCAAGTCATTTCACAGAGATAAAGGCTGTCCAGCTGGCCTTAGATGTTGCTGAATGGGAGTGATGGCCAATGCTTTATCTATATACTGACTCATGGATGATGGCAAATGCCTTATGGGGGTGGTTACAGAAGTGGGGGGTGGTTACAGAAGTGGGAGGAAAATAACTGGCGGTGGACGGGTAAACCTATTTGGGCTGCTGAAGTGTGGAAAGACATTGCTGCCCGAACAAAAGATATGGTTTTAAAGGTGCACCATGTGGATGTTCACGTGCCCAAAAGTCAGGCTACTGAAGAACAGCAAAACAACCATCAGGTAGATCAAGCTGCCAGAATTGAGTTGGCTCAAATAGACTTGGACTGGCAGAACAAGGGTGAATTATTTCTAGCTCGATGGGCCCATGAGACCTCGGGCCACCAAGGAAGGGACACAACATATAAGTGGGCTAGAGACTGAGGGGTGGACTTAACTATGGACGCTATTGCACAGGTTATTCATGACTGTGAAACATGTGCCATAATTAAACAAGCCAAGAGGATGAAACCTCTCTGGGGGGAAGGGCGATGGCAAAAGTATAAATACGGGGAGGCGTGGCAGGTTGATTATATCACCTTGCCATGATCTCGCAGTGGTAAGCGTTATGTGCTTACCATGGTGGAGGCAACCACTGGGTGGCTTGAAACATGCAGTACCCCACGCTACCACCCAAAACACCATATTGGGTCTCGAGAAACACGTCCTATGTCGACATGGCACTCCAGAAAGAATTGAATCAGATAATGGGACTCATTTCAAAAATTCTCTTGTAAATACTTGGGCCAAAGATCATGGCATTGAGTGGATTTATCATATCCCCTATCATGCACCAGCTTCTGGTAAAATTGAATGATACAATGGGTTGTTGAAAACTATGTTGAAGGCAATGGGTGGTGGAACACTGAAGCACTGGGAGAAGCATTTGGCAGAAGCCACCTGGTTGGTCAATACCAGAGGATCTGTCAATCGTGATAGTCCTACCCAATCCAGCCCCCTACATAATGTAGAGGGAGATAAGGTCCCTGTAGTACATGTAAAGAATATGTTGGGAAAAGCGGTTTGGGTCCTTCCAGCCTCTGGAAAGGGCCAACCTCTCCGTGGAACTGTTTTTGCCCAGGGACCTGGGTGTACTTTGTGGGTGATGCAGAAAGATGGGGATGTTCAATGTGTACCGCAAGGGAATTTGATGTTGGGGGAGTGGAGTCAGCAATTATATGTATATATGTATATCAACCTGTGTGTGTAATGCATTTTAAGTATTGTTTATTTGTATATATGTGTACGTATTTCAAGCATGATGTAATGATGTAGAATAAGGGGTGGAATGTCATGGTTTTGTTGTTTTTGCTATTGGTATTCCACATCATGACATCACGTGGAGCACAGAGAATAAGAACTACTCATCCCAGAGGACCTCATGGTCAGACAGGAAAATAGGTCATGGAAGTGATGCTCTCTCTCTCTCCTTCACTGCCTGGCAGTGGGTGTGGGTGTGCTTCCAAGCCGTGCACCTTCAATTTAAAAGTAGGCTTCTTGGTTTGGAAAACTCTCTCTCTCTTATTTTACTTGATTGATTAGCCTCAATTTCAATTAAATTGTATTATATTGTTATCTTGCATTTTGATATCGTAGTTAGTAAAATAAGTTTTCCTCCTTAGGTCGTTGCCACTGCTCTGTTTTTTTCCTTGAGTCCAGCTCCCATCTCCTACCCCTTTCCCTTTTCCCTTCCTGTTTTTGGGGGCTGGGGGCCCCATGGGCCTACTGCCCCCCCGTCAAGGACATAGATTGGTCTAGATAACTCTGTGACAGCATTCCACCTCTTCACAGTGTAAACCAATGCTTGAGCAGGTCAGGGGTAAGCTCCTTCTGTTTTAGCGATGTACATAGCAATGCACGTACAATACCTGTTGTAGGTGTGTAGGATGTTAAGGCACTGAAGGCAACTGTTGACAGTCTTTTTGTGGTTCTGTTGGACTAGTACTTGATGTGCCGTCTGGAGGCATATCTTCTTCAAGGACAAGTAGCAGTTGAGGTTCATGCTTGCCAGTTCCCAGCGGTTCAACAGTCTACCACCAGGTGTCATGATGTTTCCTCATGGATACTGGAGTGGTGTTGCTCCTACTGGTGGTCCTGTAAACTTAACAACCTCAAGGGTAGTAGTACAGATGTTTAATAGGTACGAGGAGGGGTAGTTCTGCCCTCCATGGTAAAACACAGTGTTTCTGTCTTGAGTCAGCACCTCTGCTTGCATCGAGGCATGTTCTGGCCTTTGGTACCTCACCCTTTGGCCTGATATCTGTGGCTGGATCTCTTTATAAGGTCCCAAAGGAGGGGAGAGGGGTTCTAATTTGCCACATAGACATGATTAATGCCCCCTTTGTGATGAAGATCAGGGTGTCAACTACTATCTCTGATGGCCATGTACTGACTATTGGAGAGTTTACTGATCCCCCAAACTCCAACTATCTGCCCCAAAGTGCTAGGAGACTGCACCATTTCAGTCCTACTTGCACTTTCCAAGGCCATTTAACCTTGTGTTTCCCAGACTCTAGGTCCTCAGAGGCAGGGAGCAGAAGATTATTCATGGTGCCAACTTCTGACTTGAGAGAGGTGTCCTTGTCTGTAATTTGTATCCTAAGCAGGGAGGCCCAAATTATCTACAACATTCTTAAAGCACTGGGTCTGTCATCTCTTGGTCCCTCATTCAAGTCTCACAGGGTTTCATAGAATCTCCTGGTCCACCCCTGCAAGGACTGTGAATCTACCTTCAGAGTGGCCTTCAGGATCCTGTTATATCTTTCTATTAGGCCTGATCCTGCTGGATTATACAGCAGGTGAAACCACCATTCGATGTTGATGTCTTCAGCTCACTTCTGCACAGCTGCACCCGTGAAATGCGTACCTTGATCACTCTCAATGACCTCAGGAGTCCCATATGACATCATTAACCTAGTTATTGGTTTAATGGTATAGGCTTGGTTTGCCTTTGCTACAGGATAGGCTTGCATCAATCCACTCGCTGTATCAACACGTTAGGACATGTGTTAGGGCATTTCTGGAGTATATGGAGGATAACTTGGGGATCTTGTTATACCTGGGGAAGCGGTATTGGGATTAGGAGTGAGGCGAGGGGCTCAGCTGAGGTGCATCTACACCAATGCACGCAGCATGAGCAACAAACAAGAGTTGGAAGCCATTGTGCGGCAGGCAAACTATGACCTAGTTGCCATAATGGAAACATGGTGGGATTGCTCCCATGACTGGAGTGCTGCAATGGATGGCTACAGACTCTTCAGGAAGGATAGGCAAGGAAGGAGGGGTGGCAGTGTGGCCCTCTATGTTAGGGAATGCTTTCATGTTACTGAGATTGTGACTGGGGACAATAAGGTTGAATCCCTATGGGTAAAGATCAGAGGAAGGGCTGACAAGGCAGACATCCTGGTGGGTGTTTGTTATAGACCGCCAAACCAGGATGAAGAGACAGATGAGATGTTCTATAAGCAGCTGGCACGAGCTGCACGGTCGCCAGCCCTTGTCCTCATGGGTGACTTCAACTTTCCCGACATATGCTGGGAGTATGGCACGGCGCAGAAGAAGCAGTCTAGGAGGTTTCTGGAATACATAGAGGATATGTATGCATATCCTCTGATGCAGCTGGTGAGAGAGCCTACGAGAGGAGCTGCCCCACTAGACCTGCTGTTCACAAACAGGGAGGGTCTGGTGGAAGATGTGGAGGTCAGGGGCTGTCTTGGACAGAGTGACCATGAAATGGTAGAGTTCTCAATTCTTGTTGGAGCCAGGAGGGGGAACAGCAAAACTGTTACCTTGGACTTTCGGAGGGTGGACTTTGAATTGTTCAGAAGACTAGTAGGGGGAGTCCCCTGGCATTCAGTCTTAGAGAGTAAAGGGGTTCAAGATGGCTGGTCGCTCTTCAAGAAGGAAGTCTTAAAGGTGCAGGAGCAGGCTGTCCCCCCGAGCTGCAAAATGTGCTGGCGGGGAAGAAGACCGGTGTGGATGAATAGGGAGCTATTCTTGAAGCTCCAGAAGAAAAAGAGAATCTACCTCCTGTGGAAGAAGGGACGGGCAACTCTGAAAGAATACAAAGAAGTTGTTAAGATGTGCAGAGAGAGAATCAGAAAGGCAAAAGCCCAGCTTGAACTCAACCTGGCTGCTGGGGTAAAAAGGAACAAGAAACATTTTTACAAATATATCAACAGTAAGAGGAGGACCAAGGAGAATCTCCGTTCTTTACTGGATGAGGCTGGGAATGTGACCACTGAGGATAAGGAAAAGGCAGAGGTTCTGAATGCCTTCTTTACATCTGTCTTTAAAAGTCAGACCAGTTATCCTCAGGGTACTCCACTCTCTCACCTGGTAGTCTCGGCTGGGGAGCAGACTAAACCCCCCATGATTCAGGAGGAAACAGTCAGAGACCTACTAATCCAACTTGACTGCCACAAGTCCATGGGGCCAGATGAGATTCACCCAAGAGTGTTGAGGGAACTGGTGGAGTTGATAGCCAAGCCGCTTTCCATCATCTATCAGTGCTCCTTGTTGACTGGTGAGGTCCCAGAAGACTGGAGGCTTGCCAATGTGACTCCCATCTACAAGAAGGGTTGTAAGGAGGATCCAGGGGACTACAGGCCTGTTAGCTTGACCTCGGTGCCAGGGAAGGTTATGGAGCAGATTGTCTTGAGGGAGATCATGCGGCATGTGCAGGACGACCGGGGAATCAGGCCTAGCCAGCATGGGTTCACGAAGGGCAGGTCCTGCTTGACCAACCTGATCTCATTCTATGATCTAGTGACCTGTCTGGTGGACAAGGGAAAGGCTGCTGATGTAGTCTACCTAGACTTCAGCAAAGCCTTTGACACTGTCTCCCACAGTATTCTCCTGCAGAAGCTGGCAGCCCGTGGACAGGTACACTCTTGGCTGGGTAAGGAACTGGCGTGGACTTTGCGAAGTCCCTCCGCCCCACTAGTCACGGAACTGGGCCGAACCAGCCCGTAAACCGTTGACAGGAGCACAGGCCTTATGAGGAGTGGCTGAGGGAGCTGGGATTGTTCAGTCTGGAGAAGAGGAGGCTCAGGGGAGACCTTATTGCTCTCTACAACTACCTGAAGGGAGGCCTCTTCTCTCGTGTAACTGGTGATAGGACTAGAGGGAATGGCTTCAAGCTGCGTCAGGGGAGATTCAGGCTGGACGTTAGGAAATACTACTTCTCTGAAAGAGTGGTCAGGCCCTGGAATGGGCCGCCCGGGGAGGTGGTGGAGTCACCCACCCTGGAGGTGTTCAAGGAACATTTGGACGTTGTGTTGAGGGACATGGTTTAGTGAGAAGTATTGGTGATGGGTGGATGGTTGGACTGGGTGATAATGTGGGTCTTTTCCAACCTTGGTGATTCTATGATTCTGTGATTCTATATCTGGCCCCTTCAGATCAAGGAAGGGGATCTGTATAATCAATCATCTGCCATCGCTGTAATGGGTTGTGTCCTCTAGCGAGATGGACTGTTGTTTCTGGCTGAGGTTTTTGTGAGCAAGCGTCACATTGAGATATGCTTAGACAATATCAGGTAACTGTATGGGCAGTCCCCATGCTTTAGTCACTGCCCACGTGATCTTCTGTCCTGCATATCGTAGTTTCCAATGTAGCCAGTGGGCAATGTTATCTGCTGATGTATTTTCCAGCCATCTAACTCGAGACAGTGTGTTGCTTCATCATTGCCCAGCGACTGCAAGGGGTGATGTCTGAAGACGTGGTATGCTTGTACAGTCCTGTGCCTAACCACATTTCATATATCAACCCACATATCTTTGCCCCAGATAGGTCGGGCATGGATTGTCTAATCCTGAGCAGCCCACTATGCAATCCAGAGCATGAGCTCTGGTAGACTGCCCAACTATCTGTGCAGAAGTTCAGTGTGCTGTTGCCCGGATCTTGAGTTATTATCATCCACACAGCTAGTAGCTTAGCCCACTGGCTACTCTGTCCATCCCCTTCTTCAAACCATATCATTTCGGTTAAGGGATGGTATGTGACAGCTCACCACCTACTTGGGTTCTGTCACGGAGTTATCTCTAGATCTATCTGTGTCCATGACAGGGGGACAGCAGGCCCACAGGCCCAGAAAAGACGAAGGGAGTTGAGGGTGTTGATGGTTTATGGGCCACTTCGGCTTGGTTCTGCGACCCACGGACCCACACCTTGGGAAAAGGGAAAGGGGAAAAGGAGGAAGGGTAGGGAGATGGGAGCTGGGCCTTGTCATGGTTTTGTAATTTTTGCTATTGGTATTCCACATCATAACATCATGTGGAGCACAGAGAAGAACTACACGTCCCAGAGGACCTCATGGTCAGAGAGGAAAATACGTCACGGAAGTGACGCTCACTCGCTCTCTCTCTCTCACTGCCTGGCAGCAGGTGTGGGTGAGCTTCCAAGCCGCGGCGCCTTCAATTTCAAAGTAGGCTTCTCGGTCTTCGGAAACCACTCTCTTATTTCACTTGATTTATTAGCCTCAATTTCAATTAGATTGTATTATAGTGTTCCGATATCATAGTAAAATAAGTTTTCCTCCTTAGATCATTGCCGCTGCTCTGTTTGTTTCCTTGAGCCTAGCTTCCATCTCCCTACCCCTTTCCCTTTTTCCCTTCCCATTTGTCAGGGGCCGGGGGCCCACGGGCCTACTGCCCCCCCCGTCATGGACACAGATTGATCTAGATAACTCCGTGACAGTTTTTGATGGAGAAGGCGGGCACAATTTTAAAGCTTTTAACATTAGTTAAAAGTTAGTTAGTAGGGAAGAAAGAAAAAAAAACAGGATTTCTTTAAGCCAGAGACTGCAGAAGCATTGCTACCTGACCTTCATAGATTAGATAGTAGTCTGGGCAGTCTGCCAAACTCTGGACACTGTACAGAGTGTCTTCTGTTTTGGTTCTTTGGTTTGTTTTTTTTTTTTCCTTCTTAGCAGCTATGAATCCACTCTTCATTATAGCTGCTCTGTTTAAGGGATTGAAAGCACTCATGATCTCAACGTATTGGCCGATTATTAATGTCATGCTTTCTTGTTGTGGAATTGTGTTCGTATATAACCACATAAGGGCACTGATGGACACATCTGCCTGGTACTTATATGCAATGTGGTATAATTTAGATTTTGACACTTACATCCCAGATGGAATAGCTAATTTTACAAACAACTACATCCCAGATGGAAAAGCCAATTTTACAAAGAACACGATGTTCAATCCGGTTTCTGGGCTGTCTTTTCAGTTTGCCACACGATTTTCGAAAGCTGAGTTAGTGTTCATACCCATGCTCATATTCGTGTACATGTTATCAATCTCCCTGAATGTACTCCATTACATTCATTCTATGCAGAAGTCTCCTCCAAAACCAGAGAATGCTGACTGGCAGGGAATATGGAGAGGTTTAGGAAAAATCTTCGAAGCGTGGGAGCCAGCAATGTCATGGGATTTCACTCTTGAACACCTGTGGGATCCCGAGAAACTAAGCCAGTATTTGAGTCAGGGATGGTGCAGCTTAGATAGATCTAAGGAGGTACGACTCATTTGGGGCCTGTCTTGTGCTTACCGTGCTCTATATAATACTATTCTGGAAAGAGAGAGTTTCCGAGCTGAGGTTCAAGCCAAAGGGGGAAATCCCCAAGTCAAATCTGATCAGTCACAGGAGGCACCAGTAAAAATGTCAGTTGCCCCTGTGGAAGGCAAGAAATGGATATGGGTGTCCTCACATCTAGAACGGAAAAAAGAAGAAGCGGAGGAGGAGGCAGAGGAAGATCCAAGCGAGGGGCCCTCCTCAGCACCGAGAACGGCAACAGGAAAAACTAAGAGGCATGAAGAGGAGAGTGATGAGGAGGAAGTCTCTTACTGTTCGGCGACCTCTGAAGATGTCTGAAATCCAAGGCTCAAGAAAGGATTTTACATGGTGTCAGAATGAATCTCTTGTTACCTGGTTGCTTCACTGTTGGGACAGCGGGGCCAGCAGCTTGTCTCTATATGGGAATGAAGCTCGCCAATTAGGAGGCATTGCCAGAGACCCAACTATTGATAGAGGGATCAGTAGATGCTTGGATGGGGCTGCCACCCTCTGGGAGCGAATGTTAGTAGCTGTGAGGGAAAAGCTTCCCTTCAAGGACAACCTGAAGCCTGTGATGAAAAAGTGGGATACAATTGAAAAAGGTATCCAGTATTTGAGGGAAATAGCTGTGGTGGAAATGTTGTATAACCCTAGTTTTGATCCTAACGATCCTCGCCAAGACCATGATCCTGAGAGAGTGAGGACAACACCTGATATATGGCAGAAACTCACCAAGACAGCACCAGAGAGGTACGCCGTTACACTAGCAGCAACATTTCAAAGGTACGAGGAACAACAGAGAAGACCCCTAGTTTTTGCATTGGTTCTTACTCTTCAAAACTTTGAACAACAGTTACCTCCAACTCACGTCTCCATTTCAGCCATCTCAGAAGTAACGGACAGACTGAATGAAATGGAAGAGCAAATGTCTCTATTGGTTAATTGTGATGATCCTGTAGTAATATTAGAAACGATTGATGAAGATCAGGATCATCAAGGGAGTCTAATGAAGGAGCTGATCAAACTAATGAAAATTCAGATCCAGTTAATTAAAGGTGATGAACCCTCCTCCTCACCTGTATCATCAAAAATCTCAGCTATTAAACGCAAACGCTTTCCAGCTCAAGCAAGGAACAACAGTAAGAATACATCGCGTATTGCCTTGTGGCATTACCTACGTGACCATGGAGAAGATATGAGGAAGTGGCATGACCAAGCCACTCCTGTACTACAAGCACGGGTGAGAGAATTACAAAACAGATCCATTGCCAGTACAGCTGCTCCAGTTACCACAGGTAATGAATAGAGGGGCCCTGCCCTCATTCAGGGGAGGGAGAGGGATAATAGAGTTTATTGGACAGTGTGGATTCGGTGGCCTGGCACATCAGAACCACAGAAATATAAGGCACTGGTGGATACCAGTGCACAGTGCACTCTAATGCCCTCGAGTCATGAAGGGACAGAATCAATCCATATTTCTGGAGTGACTGGGGGTTCTCAAGAATTGACTGTGTTGGAGGCTGAAATAAGTGTCACTGGCAAAGACTGGCAAAAACATCCTATTGTGACTGGCCCAGGGGCTCCATGCATACTTGGTATCGATGACCTCAGAAAGGGGCATTTCAAGGATCCTAAGGGGTATCGATGGGCCTTTGGAATAGCTGCTGTAGATACAGACAACATTAAGCAGCTATCTGTTTTGCCTGGCCTGTCAGAAGACCCATCTGTTGTGGGGCTGCTACGAGTGAAAGAGCAGCAGGTACCGATTGCTACAAAGATGGCGCACAGACGGCAGTACCGCACCAACAGGGATTCCTTGCTCCCCATTCATGAGTTGATTCGTCAGCTAGAGAATCAGGGAGTGAGCAGCAAGACTCACTCACCTTTTAACAGCCCCTTAGATCATTGCCGCTGCTCTGTTTGTTTCCTTGAGCCTAGCTCCCATCTCCCTACCCCTTTCCCTTTTTCCCTTCCCATTTGTCAGGGGCAGGGGGCCCACAGGCCTACTGCCCCCCCCGTCACGGACACAGATTGATCTAGATAACTCTGTGACAGGCCTAAAAGCAGAACAGCGGCAATGATCAGAGGAGGAAAGTTAATTTACTAAATATGATATCGGAATGCAAGATAACACAATATAATACAATCTAATTGAAATTGAGGCTAATAAATCAAGTAAAATAAGAGAGAGAGAGAGTTTTCCGAAAACCAAGAAGCCTACTTTGAAATTGAAGGTGCACAGCTTTGAAGCACACCCACACCCACTGCCAGTCAGTGAGAGAGAGAGAGCGAGCGTCACTTCCATGATGTATTTTCCTGTCTCACCATGAGGTCCTCTGGGACGTGTAGTTCTTCCTCTCTGTGCTTCACATGATGTTATGATGTAGAATACCAATAGCAAAAATTAGAAAACCGTGACATGCCTGCAGTGCAGAATAGGTAGCCAATAACTGCATTTCAACCATGCTGTATCTCTCTTCTGCTCCATGCCAAACCTGCGACCAGAATGCGATTGGGGTTTGAACAGAACTCGTGTGCTGCCACAACCCCCAGCTGAACCCTTTTTGTTCTATATGCATATCAAGTTCAGCTGGAAGGTTTGGATAAGATATACCCAGTGCCTGGGTCTGTTCAGCAGCTATTTTTCCTGCTGGAAGGCCTCTTGTTCCGTTCTACCCCAATCCCATACTTCACTTTTTTTTGTTAGTTGATATAGAGGTTTTAGGAGTTGCGCTAAGTGGAGTATAAAAGATCGCTGGTATCCTAATACACCCAAAAACTTCTGCAACTACTTTGGTGTTATGGGAACTGGGAATGCTTGGAGCTTATCTATGATCACTCTGGGTAAGACCTTGGTCTTACCTGACCAGACACCACCTAGAAATTTAACTGATAGCCCCAGTCATTGTACTTTCTGTGGGTTTATAGCCCACCCTTTCTCCTGTAAATAGGCAGTTAGGGAATTATAACTGTAGATCATCGATGTAGTGGTACATTTTAATGGTAGATGGTTTGTTCCTATTTGCCAAGTCACACACCACCAGATTATGACGAGAGGTAGATGAATGCACGTACCCCTGAGGCAGGACTTGAAAAGTCCACTGCCTGCCCTCCCATATGAATATGAACTGGTCTTGAGATTCCTTAGCAATTGGAATGCTGAAAAATGCATTTGCTAGATCCAGAATACAGTGATATGTTTCTATTTCTCTGCTTTATATATCCATGGAGAGGTGATATTGGCTACAGCTGCATGGATTGGCAGTGTGATTTTATTTAGTTCTTTGTAGTCTAATGTTCACCACATACAGTTATATGGGGGAATTATAGGGGCTGTGTACAGGTCTTATAATCCCTTCTCTCTCCAGCTCCTGCAGTCTTGGTGATTTCTTCTTGCCCACCCAAGAGTTTATATTGTTTTGTATTTGTGATCTGGCACAGTTGCGGCAAACAAATGGGCTCAAATTTTGCATGGCCCCTTAAAATTGCCTGCACTGCCTGGATGCTAATACATCTTTCTCTTAGTCTGAGCTCTCCCACATTGGTCTAGAGAGTCAGACCCCACAAAATGTCTATTCCCAATATATACTCTGGAACTGAGGCAATAGACACCCTGTACTCCGAGGGTGGGAGACGCCCAACCCCCAGTTTCAACCACATTTGGGTTACAGGAATCATCTGTCCCCTGAACCTACCTATCATTGCCTTAGTGTCTGAAAATTGATTTGGATCACCATATATAATCAATGTTTCTGCTCTGGTATCCGCTAGTGCCATAACCTGTTGAACATTCCTTTCGGGACCAATGAATCGTTAGTTCAACATAGGGCCTCTGGTCCCCCCCCTCTAGAGGCCCTAGTCCTGAGGGATTTGGGCTCTCCTTTCACACCATTAGCTTGTCAATCCCCAAGTCATTTTTCCTCTGATGACTTGGCCGCAGCTGCCCAACGAGGTTTATGCTTTTTTGACGGAACTATGAAATCCTCCAGATTCCATGTTTCTTGTGGAATCTGTTCTATGATTCCAACTCCTTCCCCTTTAGGAGAGGATTGAAATCTTTGTTTGTCAGGTAATTGCCTCCATAATTGTAATAGGATCTGATTATGCTGTCTGTTGATCTTTTTAAATGGAACTCCTGCTGTAATCAGGTCATTGAGCATTTGCTTTCTTGAGACCATGACAAGACCCTAATGGGCCCAGATTAGAATCCTTTAGGGACCAGTCTCTGAGGTCATGGATGGACCCCCAACCTCTCCACCACCATTTGGACATTGCACCTGGCCTGTAGGCACTCTGCCTCCCCCAGATCCACCACCAATTGAGCAGCCTGTTGTATTATGGCCTCTGAGGCCACTAGAGGGTTTAACATGGATACCAAAGTACCATACTGGTGCGGTAGGTCTTGTTGCAGGATGAGATCTCTCATTCCCGCTAAAAATTTCATCAGATCCAGACTTCCAAAGGCATCCTCATAGATTGCCTCTTTCATATCTAATTCTCTAATGTAGTTTTGTTAGTCTTCCATAGCCGACCATAAACCTGTTTTTAAACGTATATTGTTTTTATTTGGCCCTGTTACTCAGCATGCAGCCATCAGCCACTGAATTAATGAATTATTTTCTTTATTATGTTGGATTGTTGTATATAGTCTTCATCTGCAGGCAGGGTGAATAGCAATGGATGTCAGTTTTGAAATTACGGGTCCATTTACTACAACACTTTCTACCCCCATGTCAACGGTTTACGGGCTGGTTTGGCCTGGTTCCGTGACTAGTGGGGTGGAGGGACTTCGCAAAGTCCACGCCTCTGGAAAAGGGAAACAGGGGACCCCAAAATAATTAAAGAAAAGAACAGTGGCAATGATCTGAGGAGGAACAAACTAGTTTACTAAATATAATGAGAGAGTATCTGAAAAGAAAAAAGCTGTAGGCCTTACAGTAATGCTGAAGCAGCTCGCACAGTTGGGCAGCAGCGAGGAGAGACAAAGCAGAAGAGCGATAAAGGAAAGCGAAAAAGAAAACAGATGACCCAACAGCGCCTTATATGCGTTCCCCCCTGTGCAAGAATGATATCAGCACAGTGAACAGTGTTCTGGGGAACATAATGTCTTCTCTTTAGTACGTTGAACCGGGACATTAACACTTTAATTCCCAGTGCACTACATGATGTTATGATGTGGAATACTGATGACCATAAAACCATGACACCCCATGTCCCATAACAAGAACAGCTACACTGGTACGCTTTCTCTCAGTTTTTATCTAAACTGCTGCACTAGATCCATGAGTTCAGCTGCCATGCATGGGCACACCATTATATGTAATGTAGTCTGGGTGGTGGGCCACCCCCACCGGTCTATCTTGCATCTTTTGTTTTTTTGCATCATGTTAGGACAAATCTTGAAGGGAGCTGGCTCAAGTAGAGCCTCAAGATCCAACATTTTAGTTCCTTCATTTATAGAGTCTATTTTATGCAGGCTCTCTTGTTCAGGGTCCCCAGTACTTTCTAAAGAGATGTTTCAGACCTTTTGTAGGTAAATGAACAGATTCAGTTTTTCCCCCTGTCAGTATTGTAAACCATCTTTCAAGTTTTTCAACTCAGTCACATAGTAGATGATTTTCATTGGCTAGAGCCTCTTCAGACACATTCAACCAAATTAAAACCATCAACAGCAGCCATACCACAATGGATGCAGCCAACTATCATTCTCTAATAATCAGTATATATTTGTTAAAGCCATGAAAATACTCTGCCCTGCAGGCTGGGGACCCATGGATATTTCCTCTGTCCCACTAGGAGCCCCATTTTTCATTAGAGGCAACGATCCCATGATACAGGGGTATTAAGAATCTCAGGATGTGCCCCGGCAAGATCTCATTCAAAGGGGGGTGGCTTTTCCCCATCCAAACCACCCCATTATATTACTTAGAAAAGCTATTTTAGTATTTATACAGGCCTTATAACAGAGTATCAGGGTCCCACCAGGCTCACAAATAATATATGACAAAAGAAGGCAATGACAGCACCTTTGAAGAGAATACAGACACTACTGAACAACAATGAAAGAAAATTGGCCACACCCCTTCCAACAAGCAGAGACAACTCAAAAAAAGTACAGCTTCTACCCAAAGAAACACTATTTCTTCAGCTACTAACCCTTTAATGAGCATGAGGAGAGGGGGATCCATGCTCCACTTCTTCTAGTCACTCAGGTGCACTGTTTGTACCAGAGCTCCCTGAATTAGCCATGCTCTTTCACCTGGTGCTCAACCATTGGTTCAGGCTAAAACCTAGCAATTCTACTGCATTCTTCCCAATACACTACTGCTTGTCTCAGGAATATATTGTAACTGCCCTCAAACTTGTCTATCTTTAATTTTAAGTTCTGTAGGTACAAAAACTAACACTATAAATCCCTCTTCTCATATTCCTCTCACTGAAACTTGTTGAGTTGGTAATTGCATCCCTAGAGAAATATAATTCAAAGAGGTTCTATTTGCTCCTGTATCTACAAAGAAGGTCACATCCAGCTCTCAGGGCCCCACCTTAAGATTTATTAAGGGCTCTCAGTGAAACCTATAACAAAAGAACCCAACCCCACTCCTGATCCTCAAACACCATTGTATGGGAACTGTTAAATCACAGCCTGAACCCCTGATTGACCACCTGAGAAGAGCAATGAGTCAGCCATTGGAGCACAGATGAAGGCAATTCACCTGTGTGATGGGAAGGGGTGGAGCCTGGCTCCACCTCTCCTAGACCCCCATTTAAGGGCTGACTGGTAGCAAGAGATGGATTTCTTTCTGGAGATTGCTTCTTTGGGAGTTTTTCTTGTGAGCTTATACGGGTGAGTGGTTTCCATTTGTTTCTGATGATCTTTTTCTAACCATGTTGTTCCATGTATTTTTTGACTATGCACTTGGTATGCTGTGCTAGTCAAATATAGTAAAATATGTATAATGTGTTTTTTATTTGGAATCCTAGTAAGTGGGTCAGGAGTGAGAACATTACTCCCCCCAGGCAAAATGACCCTGAGACAGATCATCCCCCTAGGTATGAAGGGGGAGGGGGACAAAATGAGAGCCAATGGGGTTGAGTGAGTAGCTCAAGGCTCAATACAGAGCTTGATGGGTGATGAGGGTGGTGCTAAAGGAATGGTGAGGGGTAGGGGGAAGTTGTTTCCCTGAGGTGTCTGTACACTAATGTATGCAGCATGGGAAATAAACAGGAAGAGTTTGAGGTCTGGGTACAGTCACAAGGTTATGATCTCATTGTGATCACAGAGGCATGCTGGGACAGCTCACATGACTGGAATGTTGTCATGGAGGGCTATGTGCCTTTTAGTAAAGATCAGCTAGCAAGGCAGGGTGGTGGAGTTGCTCTTTATGTAGGAGAGCAGCTAGAATGTATTGAACCCCACCTGGGGGAGAGCGATGTAGCTGTGGAGAGCCTGTGGGTAAGAATCAAGGGGCAGGCTGGTAAGGGTGACACTGTTGTGGGTGTGTGCTACAGGCCTCCCATCAGGAGGAGGTTGATGTGGCCTTCCATAAGCAACTGGAAGTAGCATCACAATCCCAGACACTGGTGCTTATGGGGGACTTCAATTATCCAGGTATTTGTTGGATGAGCAACATGGACAGGCACATGTGGTCCAGATGGTTCTTGCAGTGTGTTGAAGACAGCTTTCTGATGCAGGTGCTGGAGGAACTGATGAGGGGAGGAGTGTTACTGGACCTTATCCTAACTAATAAGGAAGGGCTTGTTAAGGAAGTAAAGGTTGGGGGCAGCTTGGGTTGTAGCGACCACGAGATGGTGGAGTTCAAGATCCTGAGTGGAAGAAGCAAAGCAAAAAGCAGGATTGCTATCCTGGACTTCAGGAGAGCCAACTTTGATCTCTTCCAAGACCTACTTGGAGCTATCCCATGGGCCAGGGTGTTAGAAGGTAAGGGGGCCTGTGAGAGCTGGTCAGCATTTAAACAGCTCTTCTTCCAAGCTCAGGATTGATGTGTCCCTGTGAGCAAGAAATCAGGAAAGGGTAGTAGGAGACCTGTGTGGATGAGCGAGGAGCTCATGCGCAAGCTCAAAGGGAAGAAGGTCCATGAAATGTGGAAAAAGGGTCTGACCACTTGGGAAGAGTATAGAAATGTTGTCAGGGCCTGCAGGAAGGCTAAAGCCTGCCTGGAATTGAATTTGGCAAAAGTGATAAAGGATAATAAAAAAGGCTTTTTTAAGTATGTTAACAGTAAAAGGAAGACTAGGGAGAATGTGGGCCCCCTGCTAAGTGAGTGAGGGGGGTGTTCTGGTAACGGGGGATGCTGAGAAGGCAGAGATACTGAATGCCTTCTTTGTTTCTGTCTTCAGTGGAAAAGCTCTCCCTCAGGAATCCCTGACCCTGGAGGTTAGTGAGAGGGTCTGGGGAATGGGAGACTTCCCTTTAGTCATGGAAGAGGTGGTCTGTGAGTGACTACGCAACACCAATGTTCATAAATCCATGGGACCCAATGGGGTGCATCCACGGGTGCTGAGGGAGCTGGTGGAGGTGATTGCTGAACCACTCTCTATCATCTTTGAGAGGTCTTGGAGAATGGGGGAGGTGCCTGAAGACTGGAGGATAGCCAATGTCATTCCAGTCTTCAAAAAGGGCAAGAAGGAAGATCTGGGTAATTACAGTCCAGTCAGCCTCACCTCTGTCCCTGGAAAGGTGATGGAGCAGCTTGTGCTGGATGCCATCTCTAGACAATTGAAAGGAAAGAAGGTTATCAGGAGTAGTCAGCATGGGTTCACCAAGGGGAGGTCATGCTCAACCAACCTGGTAGCCTTCTATGATGTTGTCACTGGCTGGGTGGATGCAGGGAGAGCAGTGGATGTAGTCTACCTTGATTTCAGCGAGGTGTTTGATACTGTTTCCCATGACATCGTTATAACAAAGCTGAGGAAGTGTGGGATAGATGAGTGGACAGTGAGGTGGGTTGAGAACAAGCTGACTGGCAGAGCACAGAGGGTCGTCGTTGGTGGTGCAGAGTCTGGTTGGAGACCTGTAACTAGCGGTGTTCCCCAGGGGTTGGTGCTGGGTCTGGTCTTGTTCAACATTGTCATCAATGACCTTGACGAGGGGATAGTGGCCACCCTCAGCAAGTTTGCTGATTATACGAAGTTGGGAGGATTGGCTGACATGCCTGAAGGCTGCGCTGCCATTCAGCGGGAGCTGGGCGGTAAGAAACCAGATGAGGTTTAACAAAAGCAAGTGTAGAGTCTTGCACCTAGGGAGGAATAATTGCATGCACCAGTACAGGCTGGGGGATGACCTGCTGGAGGGGAGCTCTGCAGAGAGGGACCTGGGTGTCCTGGTGGACGACAGGTTGGCAATGAGCCAGCAGTGTGCCCTCATGGCCAAAAAGGCCAATGGCATTCTGGGGTGTATTTTAAAAAGAGCATAGCCAGCAGGTCAAGGGAAGTGATCCTCCCCCTCTACTCTGTCCTGGTAAGGCTTCATCTGGAATACTGTGTCCAGTTCTGGGCTCCCCAGTACAAAAAAGGCAGGGATCTCTTGGAAAGAGTCCAGCAGAGGGCCACAAAGGTGGTGAAGGGCCTGGAGCATCTCCCCTATGAAGAAAGGCTAAGTGAACTGGGTTTGTTTAGCCTTGAGGAAAGAAGACTGAGAGGGGACCTGATCCAGGTCTATAAATGTCTAAGGTGTGGGGGGGCAAAGTGGTGAGGCCAGACTCTTTTCAGCAGTGTGTGGAGACAGGACAAGGGGAAACAGCCAGAAACTGGAGCATAGGAAGTTCTGCACAAATGTGTGCAAGAACTTCTTTATGATGAGGGTGACGGAGCACTGGAACAGGCTGCCCAGGGGGGTTGTGGAGTCTCCTTTTCTGGAGATATTCGAGACCTGTCTGGATGCCTACCTGTATGACCTTATGTAGGGAACCTGTTTTGGCAGGGGGGTTGGACTCGATGGTCTCTGGAGGTCCCTTCTAACCCCTATGATTCTGTGATTTCTGGGATCCCTTTGTTATCAACTAGCAGCCATCATTGAAAAATGGGCTCCCCTACACATTATGGGAAATACTTCCCCATTCTGCTTGGCAGGCTATTTTCATGGGCTAAGCGAAAATAAATTGATTACAAAGGATTGGTAATTAGCTGCTGCTATGGAAACATGGCCACTGTTAAATGCTTTAAACCAGGCCAAAATGAGGGCCAATATCTTAGAAAATGAAAACCAGTTGTTATGAGATTGCATTGAGGAGTTAGGACAAGAACTCAGTATATTGTGGAGAGGAAAAAACAACTTTCCATTTTCTGGTAGGACAGGTCTGTAATATTTTTGATAGATAATGACCAGACTCCTGAATCAACAGTCGTGGTTGATCAGGAAAATAAAAATGCTAAATCAGATCTTGATGCTCTGCTTGCAACAGATCCCTTGGAGATCCATCCTATTAGAACTCAAAAAAAAAACCAAAAAAAAAAAAACAAAGATACAGGATAGACCAACAGAGGTGGCCCTGTGCCCAAACTCACTCACATGTGAGAGCCTGGTCATACATGGAGACTGAGTTAATGGACCTAGGATGACAGTTCAGACAGAAGCCTAGGGGAAGTGTACCAACTTGGCTTTTAAGATTATGGGACTCAGGGGCAGAACATGTTGTAGTCAATGGGTTAGAAATATCTAAATTGGCCACCATGACTGTGCACCTTGTCCTTAGGCAGAGATTAATATGCAGATGTCCAATATGCTAATGAAAACCATTCTATAATAGATTAGCTACTGGCAGTGTGCCGTATGGTGTGGCTGAATAAATCAGACATACTGCTACATATAGGGTTGTGGTCCTCCATGGAGGACCTTTAAAATCGCATCTGTGAATTGGGTATAAGAGAGGCAATCTATGAGGATACACTTGACAGCCCTGATACAGTTAGATTTTCAGTGGGGGTAAGTGATTTGACCTTGCAGCAGGCCCCTTCCCATCTATTTGGCACTTGAGTCTCTATACTTAACCCCCTGGTGGCCTGAGAATTGGTAGTCTAACAGGCTGCCCGGCTAGTGGCTGATCTGGGAGGCAGAGTGCCTGTGGACCAGGTGTGATATTTGAATACTAGAAGCTGAAGTCTTGACGGTAATTAAAACTAAGAGGCCAGCTGTATTAACTCCTCAATCGGGACATCTATGGGTTTCCTGAAGGCAAGTGTTTAATGACCTTATCTGGGCTGGGGTCCTATTTGCAGAAGTTGATTGCCAGCCCAATCATGTTCTCCTCCAGCTTTGGTAATGTTGAAGGACAAAAAAAATTTCAGAACTTCCCCCTAAGACCTAGGGTAAGAGTTATAGATAGATTACCAACAACAACATGGAATGTAGAAGATTTTTATAGTCCCTAGTAGGAAAAAGAAGCCCTCTCAGGTGTCTCAGGCCCTGATGCCTGAGCCACCAGAGAAAAGAGACTTGGCCATAGCACAATTTATGGTGTGATGGGGGATGTTAGTCCCCCTAGGGCCTCCACATGGGACCAGCAGCCCTATATAGAATTAAAATATTTTGGTCCTGAAAGAATACTCAGAGTGGTGGTGTTGGTGGACACAAGATCGGAAACCAATAATTTATGGAGATCTGACTAAATTTGATAGAGACAGAGCGATGATTGGTGGTTTTTTGGGGCAGACCATTCTAGTCACCCAAACATGGTTGAAACTGGGGGTTGGGTGTTTCCCACCTCAGGAGTATAAGGTGTCTATCACCCAGTCCAAGAATGCAACTTGGGCATAGATTTATGGGGTCTGGCTCTCCAGATAACTGTGAGAGAGTTCAGACTTGGACAGGGGTGTATTAGTGTCTGGGTGGTGCAGGCAGTGTTTAATGGCTGTGTGAATCATAGAGTCACTCAGGTTGGAAAAGACCTCAAAGGTCATCAAGTCCAACCACAGCCTAACCATAGTACCCTAACAACCCTCTGCTAAATCATATCTCTGAGCACCACATCCAAACAGCTCTTAAACACATCCAGGGGTGGTGACTTAACCTCCTCCCTGGGGAGCCCATTCCAGTGTTTAACCACCCTTTCTATAAAGAAATGTTTCCTATAGGCATGAGCCTATTTGCTTGCAGAAACTGTGCCAGATTATTCTAAGACAGTATAGGCTCCTGGGTGAGCAAGATCAAATAACAAGAACGGTGCAGGAATTAGAAAAAGTTGGCATTATAAGACCTGCATGCAGCCCATGTAATTCCCCCATATGGCCAGGGGTAAAGTAAGATGGAGCATGGAGGATGAGAGTGAATTATAGAGAATTCAAGAAGGTAACACCGCCTGTTCATGGGGCCATACCCAATATTGCCTCCCAAATGGACACATTGAGTAGGGAGATAAAAACCTACCTTTGTGCCTGTCATGGGGTCAAGAAAAATGGGGCAACTATGGGACTAGGGGAGAACAGAACATGAGGCTTTCTGACAGGGAAGACTGGTGCAGTTAAACAAGCCCAGGCATTGGGTATATTTGATCCTACCCTCCCAGCAGAGTTGGATGTTCATGTCACTTAGGATGGCTTTGACTGGGGCCTGTGGCAACACCGGAGTTCTGTTCAGACCCCCATTGGATTCTGGTCTCAGGTCTGGCATGGAGCGTAAGAAAGTTATAGTATGATTGAAAAACAGTTATTGGCTGCCTATTTAACATTACAGGCAGTAGAGCTGAAAACCCAAGCAGCTGAAATCATAGTTAAGACCACTCTACCGATTCAAGGGTGGGTGAAATATCTGTTCCACCTTTCTAAGATGGGGGTGGCATGATGGCATACCATCCCTCCACCGAGACAATCTGGTTTGATGAGGGGGATGGTCAGAGCAGCCAATGGGCAGAACTGGGAGCTGTGTGGATGGTTATAACCACCACCTTAGACTTCCGGAGGGCAGACTTTGATTTGTTCAGAAGACTAGTAGGGGCAGTCCCCTGGCGTTCAGTCTTAGCGAACAAAGGGGTCCAAGAGGGCTGGTCGCTCTTGAAGAAGGAAGTCTTAAAGGCGCAGGAGCGGGCGGTCCCCCTGAGCCGCAAAATGAGCTGGCGGGGAAGAAGACCGGCGTGGGTGAACAGGGAGCTGTTCTTAAGGTTGCGGGAGAAAAAGAGAATTTATCGCCTGTGGAAGGAGGGAAAAGCAACTCAGAATGACTACAAAGAGGCTGTTAAGACGTGTAGAAGGAAAATCAGAGAGGCAAAAGCACAGCTTGAATCTAAGCTGGCCGCTGGGGTAAAAACAAACAAGAAACTCTTTTATAAATACATCAACTGTAAGAGGAGGGCAAAGGGGAATCTCCAGTCTTTACTGGACGAGGCTGGGAATGTGATCACAGACGATAAGGAAAAGGCGGAGGTTCTGAATACCTTCTTTACGTCTGCCTTTAAAAGTCATCTCAGTTATTCCCGGGGCTCCCCACGCTCTGGCTTGGTAGTCTCGGCTGGGGAGCAGACTGAACCCCCTGTGATTCTTGAAGAAGCGGTCAGGGAATTACTACTCCAACTGGACTGCCACAAGTCCATGGGTCCGGATGAGATTCACCTGAGAGTGCTGAAGGAACTGGCGGAGGTGATCGCTGAGCCTCTTTCCGTTATCTTTCAGCGCTCCTTGTTAACGGGTGAGGTCCCAGAAGACTGGAGGCTTGCCAACGTGACTCCCATTTACAAGAAAGGTTGTAAGGAGGATCCGGGGAACTACAGGCCTGTTAGCCTGACCTCGGTGCCAGGGAAGGTAATGGAACGGATTGTCTTGAGGGAGATCACGCGGCAGGTGTGGGATGACCAGGAGATCGGACCTAGCCAGCATGGGTTTGTGAAGGGCAGGTCCTGCTTGACCAATCTGATCTCCTTCTATGATCCTGTGACCCGTCTGATGGATGAAGGAAAGGCGGTTGATGTGGTCTACTTAGACTTCAGCAAAGCCTTTGACACTGTCTCCCATGCTATTCTCCTGCAAAAGCTGGCAGCCCGTGGCTTGGATGGGTACACTCTCAGCTGGGTAAGGAGCTGGCTGGAAGGCCGGGCCCAGAGAGTGGTGGTAAATGGAGTCAAATCCAGTTGGAGACCAGTCAAGAGTGGTGTTCCCCAGGGGTCGGTGCTGGGGCCTGTCCTCTTCAACATCTTTATTGATGACTTGGATGAGGGCATTGAGTGCACCCTCAGTAAGTTTGCGGATGACACCAAATTGGCAGGGAGTGTCGATCTGCCTGAGGGTAGCGAGGCCCTGCAGAGGGATCTGGATAGACTGGTGAGCTGGGTTGAAGCCAATGGGATGAAGTTCAACAGGACCAAATGCCGGGTCCTGCACTTTGGCCACAACAACCCCAGGCAGCGCTATAGGCTTGGGGCGGAGTGGCTGGAGGACTGTGTTGAGGAAACAGACCTGGGGGTACTGATTGATGCTCGGCTGAACATGAGCCGACAGTGTGCCCGGGTGGCCAAGAAGGCCAACGGCATTCTGGCTTGCATCAAAAACAGTGTTACTAGCAGGAACAGGAAGGTAATTGTCCCCCTGTACTCGGCATTGGTGCGGCCGCACCTCGAGTACTGTGTTCAGTTTTGGGCCCCTCACTGCAAGAAAGACATTGAGGCCCTGGAACTTGTTCAGAGGAGGGCTACGAAGCTGGTGAGGGGTCTGGAGCACAGGCCTTATGAGGAACGGTTGAGGGAGCTGGGATTGTTCAGCCTGGAGAAGAGGAGGCTCAGGGGAGACCTTATAGCTCTCTATAACTTCCTGAAGGGAGGTTGTGGTGAGCTGGGGGTCGGCCTCTTCTCTCGTGTAATCAGTGATAGAACTAGAGGGAATGGTTTCAAGCTGCGCCAGGGGAGGTTCAGGCTGGACATTAGGAAGTATTACTACTCGGAAAGGGTAGTCAGGCATTGGAATGCACTGCCCAGGGAGGTGGTGGAATCACCGACCATGGGAGTGTTCAAGACACGTTTGGATGTTGCGTTGAGGGGTATGATTTAGCTGGGAAGTATTGGTAATGGTTGGACTGGATGATCTTCTAGGTCTTTTCCAACCTCGATAATTCTGTGATTCTGTGATAACCAAGGAACCTGGTGATGGCATCCTGATCATCTGCACAGACAGTTAGGCTGTATTGTATTGGGGTTGTTAGGATGTATTGTACTGGGGGCTCACTCTTTGGATTTCAAAGTGGGCCACCCTGGAATGGACTGTCCATGCCCGACCAATCTGGGGCTGAGGTATGTGGTTAGACTTATGGAATGCAGTTAAACACAGGCGTGTATGTGTCTACCATGTTTCTAGTCATCAGCCCCCTACAGTCACTGGGAAATGATGAAGCTGACACTGGCCCAAGTTTGATGACTTGAGAATTCACCATCTGAGAACATTGTAAACATCTGGTTACATCAGAAGCTACAGCATGCTGGACAAAAGACAAGGTGAGCAGCTGCTGAAGTGTGGGGGCTGCCTGTACAGCTATCTGATGTCACCCAGGCATGCTGAGACTACGACGCTTGCTCTAAGATGAGACTGAGATCATTGCCTGAAACAACAGCCTACCATTGCTAGAGGATGCAGTCCTCTCCAGCGATGGCAGGTTGATTATGTCAGGCCCATCCCTCAGTCTGAGGGGGCTAGATATGCCCTGACCTGCATTGACACTGCAAGTGGGCTACTGCAGGCCTATCCAGTGCGGAAAGCAAACCAGGCATATACCATCAAGGCATTTACTTAACTGATGTCTGCCTATGTGACACCTGAAGTTATCATGAGTGACCAAGGGACTCATTTTATCAGTGCCATGATACAATGCTGAGCAGAAGAGAACAACACCAAATGGCAATTCCACCTGCCATATGATCCGATGAGTCAGGCCTCATTGAATGTTATGATGGTATTCTTAAGGCTGCCCGGAAGACAGACTCCCAGTCCCTGCAGGGGTGGACAGAGAGACACTGAAACCCTAGGGGACCTGAATGAAAGACCTCAAGATGGCAGACCCAGTGCCCTGAAAATGCTACAGACAAACATGGGCTTCCCTGCTTAGGATATAAATTATGGGCTTTGATAATCAGCTAAGACTCCAGATTGGCAACGAAAATAATCTTCTGCTCCCTGCCCCTGTGAATTTAGGTCTGGGTTCCCATAGAATAAAATAGCCTTGGAAGGTGCAGGTAGGACAAAAGTTATGTGGCCTACTTGCACCTTGGGGAGACTATTGGAGGTGGGAGGCTCAGTAGTCTCTCCTGTGATAGGTATGTGGCCTGCTGATATTGTGGTCAACTCTCCGGTCTTCATTGCTATAGGTACCCCCATCGTGTCCCTATGGCAGATCAGGGCACCCCCTTTGGTGCCTGATATAGTTATACAGCTGCAGATATCTGGCCAGGCAGTATGGTACAGATGGTTGGGGCATGTCCTGGTACAAACTGAAGTGTGACCCAGGATAGAAATATGGTCTGTATCTTGCCTTGGAGGGCTGATCTTACCATCTTGGTACCCTGTCAGATCATGTGTGACACCTGGTAATGGTCTACATGGGACTGATGGAGCATAGGATGGACCTGCACCTCATGCCTCTAGTAACATCATCAAGCACTGGCCCATGAAAGAACATGAACTTTCACCAATCATTACTTGTCTTAAATTGTGTCAACATACATTGCAATGGGAAATTGTATGGGCACAATGTGTTGAATCTCTTTATTAGGGAAGACTCACCCTTTAGTTAACTCAATCATTGGTTCAAGCTGTGAAGGGGTAGAGTATATGGGAACTGCTGAATCATGGCTTGAACCTGATTGACCACCTGGGGTGAATGATGAGTCAGCCCTGGGAGCACAGGTGAAGGCAGTTTGCCTGTGTGATGGGAAGGGGTGGAACCTGGCTCCACCTCTCCTAGACCCTGTTTAAGGGCTGACTGCCAGCAGGGAAGGATGTATTTTTTGGTGTTTGCTCCTCTTGGAGTTTTCCCTGTGGGCCTGTGTAGGTGAGCATTTTCCGTTTGTTTCCGATTATCCTTTTGTAAGTTTTTGAAGTACACCTTTCTGTATGTTTGTTGTCTATACAGCTATAACCAGTTTTTCCTTTTTCAGCTCCTGGCATTCTCTCTGAATATGTTTGGGTTGTACACGTTTACCGAACATCTTTGGCAATTCCTGACTTGACTTTAGGGGTCCTTTCCAAGATTGCTTTTGTCCCTGATCAGTGTCTCTTCCTCTCACTCCTTTCTCCCTTCCTCCTTGTTCTCCTGTCTGGGTGTTTCTTCCTCTCACCCTCTGTTGAACCATGGACTCCATTCTCTGTTTATCTATTTGGTCCACAGTAGAAACTATCATTTTAAGTTTTTTGCTTTTGTTTCTCTTCCTCTATTTTTACTTAAGCCTTTTGTGCTTCTTTCAGAAGATCCTATAAGGATCTCTTACTCCATCTACCTTCTGGATCGATCTCTGGGTATCTGGTCAGGCTTTGTTTTCAAAATCAACTTTCGACAAGCCCCGTGTGACAGGATCCTCAGGGTTCATCCTTGAATATCATCTCTTCCTGTCCCATAGTCACTCTAAAATGTCACTCTGTGTGTCATCTTTGCCCTGTTGTATTTTGAGGGCTTTAACAATTTTGAGATGTAGGGACCCCTTCTCTAATTCCTTTTACAGTTAACTCCCTTAAGTCCCTTATATTTACTCAGTGTTGAGGGTTATTGCTATCCCAATTGGGGTCTACTGTGGGGGACTTTTGTTCTGCAGGTATGTTTCCATCACTGGGGGATTTTTCTTCTCCCATTCCTTCTTTGCTGCTCTCCTTGTAATTCACCTTTCTTTCCTCATAAGTAACATACTTAATTTTGACATCATTTCTGCACATGGATAAATTTTTAGGACCCAATTTTTATTCAACTGTTCTACCAATCTAATTGGATTCTCAATTAGGAATTTCATTTATTTCTTTGAACTTTTAACCTCAAATGAATGTTTTCCATGTATTTTTTTCAGTGCTAGTATAGTAGCAGGATGGGAACCAGTGAATGGAAGGAGTCAGAGCAGATGTCAGGGGAAAGGGGAAGGCACACAGGGAGGAGGAGGATGAAACATGATTAGAGGCAAGTGCATGCATGCTAAGGGGAAGGAAAGAAAAAAACCACACAAAAAGACAGAAACCCAAATAGGCTGAAGAGTGTGAGGTCACTGACATTATGTTCACTTCACCCAGATGGTGGCCTTTGTAATGCTACAGAAGTTGAGCCCAAGGCTTGTTCTCTCCTCAGGAGGAATTTCATCTCACTCCTCTCATCCTGTAGGGAATGGGACAGCCTTGAAAACTGTTTAAGGGCCTCGATGAGCTCAGATGCATTCACGGCTTTTGCTGAAGTCACTGGAAGCAGGATGCAGTTGGAGTCTGTTGAAATGTTAAGTAGCTTGTGTGGGGTTTATTATAAACACACTTGTCTTTGAGCTTCATTTGTACAAAAACAAACTTCTGAAGGGATTTCTGAGATGAGCTGTTAACAATGTAGTTATGCTTGATATAGCTTCTGCTTTTTAAATGGAATCTGGCTACGAAGTATTAAGTTGTCTCCTTGGTGTATTCAAGTAATACTTGGGTTTGAAAATAAATTAATAAATCCAATTTAACTGTTCTCCAAGGCTTTCCAATATGCCACACCTTTTGTTGAATAAATAAATTTCTCTCTTGGACAGTGCTGAATATATTGATGCTTAATAAGAATAAGCATTTGTAATTGACTGTGTTTGGGGAGTGAAGCTTGTTGATGTCTAATAGGAAGTTATAATTTGATTTTAAATTAAGTTTTTAAAAACAGTGTTAGCTTTACTTACTCTCATGGCAAGTTTCACATGCTTTTAAAAAAAAAAAAAAGCCTTGCTGTACTGTATTTAACCACTGTGCAGTAGTAATCTGCGTTAGTGTAGTATATCTCATGTTCTGTACTGTATTGTAACTTATTTTGTTGAGGTGTTTATGTATTTTGCTATTACTTCCCCATTCCATGATGCTCAGAATATTTGGGGACTTGTAACCTTAAGGACCAGGCTCTGTTTCTGGGGGTTTCTGTATTAAGGCATACTCACATGCAGAACTAGTCTAGGAATGAATGTAATGTGATCTGGGTATCCATTTTGCATTCTAAGTAAGCAAAAGAATACTTGAATGTGAAAACTTGATTATCCTGGAAGAACCATCTGCATTTCTTTTTTTATTCAGTCTGTCATGAAGATTGCATAGTTCAGACATATATACTACAAGAGATTTAGAGAATAAGGCGTATTCTTAATGAGCAAATGAACTGTTGCTATAGAGCATTTTCAGATGTCTCCATGCTTCTGTTAAAGTTCACACTGATGAAGAGACAACTGATTTAGAGGAAAATTCTTCCATTTCAAAATTGTTGCTGGAGACCCTGATGATTTATGCTTGCTGTGTTATATAGCGTCGGGGAACAGGTACAGGTACTCAAGTAATGGGATGCATGAAATTTCAGTGCAAATTAGTCTTCTGTAAATTAGAGCTCCATGAAGAGAACATGTAAAACAAGTTTTCAAGTGTAGCCAAGTTACTGAAGTAATTGCAGTTAAAAATATCATCTCTATTAGACTGGGGAAAGAAACCACAACAAAACAACTCAAATAGTTCTTGCTGGATCTCTGAGATACAGATGTTTAGAAAATGAATTATATTATCAGGAATACTTCCACTGGGTTTTGAGTGTGGAAGTATGTGTTTATAAAATGTTTCTAACTAATGCACTTGTTTGGTATGTGTAATATAAAGCTGGAAGATACATTAACTCCTGGTAGAAAAGTTAAAAGAGAAACTTGGGTACTTTCCTGCTGTAACTTTGTGAACTCCTGTTGTTTTTTTTTTTGTTTTTTTTTTTTTGACTGATGCTCCTGTCTGATGAGCCATGTGTTGTGAACTCGGTGTTTTCTAGTACAAAAGGCTCACTTAATACCTTTTAATTGAGAATGTTGGCTTTGGTAGTCTTTCAACTGTTTCAGATGGGCCAGATTGCGAGTTGGGAGTTCAGTCTCCCTAGTGCTGGGAATTAAGCAGTGTAGCCTTTGAAGGGAGGAAAGAGTATTGCAGTGTAGAAGTTGGCAATTAGTTATTGAGTGCTACGTATTTAACAAAAAACATAATGTAGCAATTTGTTTTTAAATCAGGTGCTCTGTGGATGTGTATAGTCTTAAATCCTCACTGCAAGTTGGAACAGAAGACCAGTTGGCTAAAACAGCTGAAAAAATGGAACTGTGTGGATGTTTGTCCATGGGAAGATGGAAACCGTGGAAATGAGCTGCCCAATTTAACTAATGCTTTGCCTCAGGGTGCAAATGCTAACCAAGGTAAGCCTTAACATATACACTAACTGCAATATATAACTTGTATCTTATGTACATGCGGAATTACACAATCTTTCCTGGGATAAGTAACCTAGGAAATCTTCCAAGTTCCTTGTTGTTAGTCAGTAATTCTTAGCCCAGCTTCTTTGGGGTGATTTTGAAATTTTTGATTGTCTGCCTCCATAGCTGGAGGAGGACGTGATTGGGCTGGTGATGGATTTTTGCAAGTGGAACTCCAGCCTGGGTTATGTTGTTACACATTTGTTTTTGGGATGCTCGTATGGGTCCTGATTGAGGATTCTGTGGGGTGGGTTTCCTGGTTTTAGTTACGGAGAGAACCTCTGTCCCTTCCAAAGTTTGGATACTGTGCCTGGTCTGAAGGTGCTCTGTCTCCTCTAGGTTGGCCACCAATTGGGAAGCCTGTTGGATAATGGCCTCCAAGGTCACTAAGGGGTTCAGCATGAATGCCAGTGTGCCATACTGGTAGGGAGGATCTTGTCATAATATGAGGTCCCTCATCCCTGATGAAAACTTAACCAAGTCTGGATTCTCAAAGGCATTGTCATATATTGCCTCCTTCATTCCTAATTCTCTAATTTAATTTTGAAGTTCCTCTAATTGAGGTCCATAGACACATATCATAGAATCACTCAGGTTGGAAGGGATCTCAAGGATCATCAAGTCCAACTGCAGCCTAACCATAGTACCCTAACTCTAACAACCCTCTGCTAAATCATATATCTGAGCACCACATCCAAACAGCTCTTAAACGCATCCAGGGACAGTGACTCAACTGCCTCCCTGGGGAGCCTATTCCAATGTTTAACCACCCTTTCTGTAAAGAAGTGTTTCCTAATGTCCAACCTAAACTTACCTTGGTGCAACTTGAGGCCATTTCCCCTCGTCCTGTCACCAGTGAGAAGAGACCAGCCCCACTCTCACTGTAAGCACCTTTGAGGTACTGGAAGAGAGTAATAAGGTTTCCCCTCAGCCGCCTCTTCCCCAGACTAAACAGCCCCAGCTCCCTCAGTCTCTCCTCATAGGGCTGATTTTTTTTCTAAGCCCTTCGCAAGCCTTGTTGCCCTTCTCTGGACCTGCTCTAGTACCTCCAAGTCCTTTTTGTACTGAGGTGCCCAAAACTGAATGCAGTACTTGAGGTGAGGCCTTACCAATGCTGAGTACAGGGGCAGGATGACTTCCCTTGTCCTGCTCACCACCCTATTCCTGATACAAGCCAGGATGCCATTGGCCTTCTTGGCTGCCAGGGCACACTGCTGGCTCATATTCAGCTGACTGTTCATCAGTACACCAAGGTCCCCTTCCATCAGGCAGCTTTCCAGCCACACCTCCCCAAGCCTGTAGGGCTGCCTGGGGTTGTTGAGGCCAAAATGCAGGACCTGACACTTGGCCCTATATTTATCAGAACATCACTTTTCTTTGGCTATGTAATTCTACACACCACCATTACCCATTGTTTTACAGAATGGTTTTCATCATTATGTATGACAGTAGCATATAGCCTTTGTCTGAGAGCCAGATGTGTGGTAATAGATGCCAGTTTAGAAATCTCAGTCCCATTAACTAACACACTTTCAGCCTTCATGTCCCATAATTTCAACAGCCAAGCTGGTATGCTCTCTCATGGTCTTTTCTTAAATTGTTGGAACAAATCCATGAGCTCAGCAGCTGTGTACAGGCATGCCATTACATATAATGTGGTATATGCAGGGGGCCACTCTTCAGGTGCCAATCCTGCTGGTCTGTCTTGGATTTTTTTTTTTTTGTCTTCTGAGTTATTAGTGGTCTTATTTCTAGAGGATCTGAGGTTCCCAGATCATCTAGTTAGCTTTTAGTTTGCTTGGCCTTCTTGGGTTCAACTAGGATCCAAGGATCCTGCTGATCTAAGTCTTTTTCCCTTTCTACTGATATGGGTCTTAATTTCAAAGGTGAAATTCCATTTAAAGGTGGGGTAGCTTTCCCTAACAAAGACTTAATTTTATTTCCCAGCTGTCTAATATGAACTTTCAAAAACTTTTTCATCTTTTAAGCTTTCTTCCGAGGAATGATATGCATTAATAGTGAGAAGCAGCAGCCATGCCACAGCAGGTGCTGTTACTTTTCTTTCCTTGGTTGTAAAGATGTTTTGTCCAAATTTATACCGGGAATCAGCCATTTTTTATGGGGATTTAATAATTGGACCATTGTCCCTTATAGGTCCACATTCTTCAATAATCCAAGAAGCACTTAGCCACGGGGAACTTAAGATTCCTGGGATTTTCCCTGGGAGTTACTCTTTTGGTGTATTTAGAGTCCCAGTGACCATCCAATGCATAATTTTTTTTTTTTTTTAAAGGTAATCCATCATAAATAAGTACCTGGCTGGCTCATGTTACAACAAAGGCGTGAGGGCAGAAGGACTGGCATAATAGAAAGGTGCTATAAAGGAAGGGAAGAAGATTGTTCACCCATACCAGAAGATTCCAGGTTCACAGGGGAAAGCTTCACCAAAGACAGATTTCCTGAAACACATCCTTCCCCAGTGGTAGTCAGCCCTTAAATGAGGGCTAGGAGAGGTGGAGCCAGTCTCCCCCCCTTCTGGTAACACAGGTGAATTGCCTTCACCTGTGCTTTCAGGGCTGACTGGGTCCTTTCCCCAGGTGCTCAATCAGTGGTTCAGGCTATGACTCAACAGTTCCCATACAGGATCTCAGCAGAAACTCCTTTGTTTTCATCTTATGGGTCTTGCCAGCAGATAATAGGGAGGGAGCAGGGAGGAGGTGCCTACCTGCATCCTGTTTTTCATGGGGTATGATGGTATTATGCCCTAGTTCTCCCATACCAAGCTGGAGTTTTTGGTAATGGGTTGGATTTTCCGCCAATAAACAGTCCTGAGCTCTCTCTTCTGGAGTCAAACAGTTCTGAAGGAAATGGTTTCAAGTGTCTGCAGAGTTGTGTTGATTGCCACATGGCAACACCCACTACTCACGTCCTCAATAAGTCAGTTAGAGACATTACCACAATAAATATCTCAGATACCAATAATAAATATAAATAATAAAAATATAAATTATTAAAATTAATAATAAAACAACAGCACCAATAATCTGAGGAGGAAAGTTAATTTACTAATTATAACAGCAGAAATACAAGTTATTTGGGATTTAAGCTAATAAACCAAATAAATGAGAGTGTCCAAAACTGAGGGCCTTACTCTAAAGCTGAAGGCAAAACAGCTAGGGAGCGCACACCACAGAGACTAATAGTAAAAGAAGGGGCAGTCTTGTGACTTGTGAGCAGTTTTATAATTTCCTCTAAATGGAAAACAGAAATGGAACAGTGAATGTCTTCTGGGAGATGTTCTTCTCTTCTGAGAATTAGAAATATCAACAGTTCATGGAAATTGAGCATCAACTCTTTAACTCCCATTGCACTGCATCATGCTATAATGTTGACTACTAATAACAAAAATCATAAAGCCACAACACTCATTGAGGATTGAACAGCCAAATTTATTCTCACTAATACTGTCCTTGCAGAAAAGACAGTTTTTTTTTGTTGGGTTTTTTTTTTTTTTGGTGCTGAGGCTGTGATATTTTCAAACCAAGTATTTAACTTTACTTAGATCTTTGACATGTTTCTGGCCCAGTTAGGCACAATTCCATGACTAAATGTTGCAGGTAGACCTAAGGACATGCCCCAAGATAAAGGGCGAAAGGGGTAAGGTAGGGAGATGGGCCTAAAAGCAAAACAGTGGCAATGAGCTAAGGGAGAAAACTTATCTTACATTCTGGTATCATAGTAAGTAAATAACTACAAAATATAATACAGTGTAACTGGAAGTAAATCTAATAAATCAAATAGGAGACCAAAAGTTAAAAATGAAAGACCTCACTCTAATGCGAAGGTGAGACAGCTATGGAGCACACCACAGGGGTGAACAGTAAAAGTAGGGGCAATCTCATGGCTTGCAGTTTTATTATTCCCTCCGAATAGGAAAGGGAAATGGAAAAGTCCTCTGGGTTCTGTAGTTCTTCTCTTCTGAGAAACAGGTACCCAGCTATACAATCAATAAGTAAACAAAAGTTAAACAGATGTTTGGTTAAGAAAGATTATTGTGATGGAAAGATTATTTATAATAAATGGAAATCCTCACTGATGTTGAAGGCTTGCAGTGAAACTCCACAAAGGAGTGATCTCCAGAGAGAAATCCTTCTTCAGTGGCAGTCAGCCCTTAAATGGGATCTAAGAGAGATGGAGCCAGGCTCCACCCCTTCTGGTAACACAACTGAATGCTTTCACCTGTGCTTCTGCAGCTGACTCATTGCTTGCCTTGGGTGGTCACTAAGAGGTTCAGGCTATGATCAACAGTTTCCCATATGCTCCACCCCTTCACAGTGTGAACCAATGATTAGGTGAGCTTTCCGCTATTACAGAGATCAGGCACATTGCAACGCTTATACAATTTCTCATTGTGGTGTATGTTGACACAATTTGAGCGATGATTGGTGAAGGTTCATGTTCTTCTATGGGCCAGCGCTTGATGGTGTTACTGGAGTTATGTAATCATGAGATGCAAGTCCATCTATGTTTCATCAGTCCCATGTAGGTCATCACTGGGTATTGCACATGATGTGACAGCAACATTGGAATGCTTTGAGGATATTTTGTTCCTTCCGGTGGTCCTGGAGGCTCAAAGACTCAGGGGAAGTAATACAGATGCTTCAAAGATATTAGGAGAGGAAGATCTGCCCTCCAGGGCAAGATACAGGCTGTCTTTCTATCCTGGGTCAACACATCAGCTTGTACCAGGACATGCCCTGGCTGCCTGTACCGTACCTTCTGGCCAGATGTCTGTGGCTGTATAACTATATCTGGCACCAAAGGAGGTATCTTGATCTGCCAGAGAAACATGATTGGGGGGGGTCCCTTTAGCAGTGAAGACTGGAGTGTTGACCACAATATCTGTAGGCCACGTACCTATTGCCGAAGGGACTACTGAGCCTCCCACCTCCAACAATCTCCCCCAAGGTGCAAGTAGGCCACACCACTTGGGTCCTACCTGCAACTTCTAAGGCCATTTTATCCTATGGGTTCCCAGACCTGAATTCTCAGGGGCAGGGGGCAGAAGATTATTTTCATCACCAATCTGGGTCTTAGCTGATTATCAGTGCCTGTAATTTGTATCCTAAGCAGGGAGGCCCACGTTGTCTGTAACGTTTTCAGGGCACTAGGTCTTCCATCTCAAGGTCTTTCGTTCAGGTCCCAGAGGGTTTCATAGAGTCTCTTCGTCCACCCCTGTGGGGACTGGGAGTCTGTCTTCAGGGCAGCATTAAGAATACCATTATAAGGTTCAATCAAGCCTGTCCCTGTTGGATTATATGGCAGGTGGAATTGCCATTTGGTGTTATTTTCTTCTGCCCAGTGCTGTATCATGGTACCAGTAAAATGGATCCCTTGGTCACTCTCAATGGCTTGAGGTATCCCGTAGGTAGACATCAGTTTAGTAAGTGCTTTGATGGTATATGCCTGGTTTGCTTTCTGCACTGGATAGGCATACAGTAGCCCACTTGCAGTATCAACGTGGGTTAGAGCATATCTCACCCCCTCAGACTGAGGGAGGGGCCTGATATTACCAACCTGTCATCGCTGGAGAGGATTGCATCCTCTAGCGAGGTGGGCTGTTGTTTTGGGCAATGATCTCAGTAGTCTCATCTTAGAGCAAGTGTTGCAGTCTCAGCGTGCCTGGGTGATGTCAAATAGTTGTATGGGCACAACCTATGCTTTAGCAGCTGCCCACATTATCTTTTGTCCCACATGCTGTAGTTTCTGGTGTAACCAACAGGCGATGTTCTCAGATGGTGAATTCTCAATTCACCAATTCGGGCCAGTGACTTTTTGGGCAGACATGGTAGACACGTACAGTCCTGTGTTTAACTGCATTCCATATGTCTAAACACATGTCTTTACCCCAGATTGGTCAGGTGTGGATAGTGCATTCCTGGGTGCCCCACTGTGCAATCCAATGAGTGAACTCTCAGTACACAACCCAACTATCTGTGCAGATGTTCAGGATGCCATCACCAGGTTCCTTGGTTATAACCATCCACACGGCTCCCAGTTCTGCCCATTGGCTGCTCTGGCCATCCCCCTCGTCAAACCTGATTGTCTCAGTGGAGGGATGGTATACTATCGCTCTCCACTTGCTCGGGTTGCCCTTGCTGGACCCATTTGTGTACCAGGCATTTTCAGGAATAGGATATTTTCCTTTCTGAATGGGACTCTTCCCTGGTGGAGCAACCAATGTTTCTTTTGATGCATCGCCATGTTACGTCACTGGGCCTAGGATCTTCTGTTATTCTTTCAATGGCATTGAAGACAGACTACTCCTCTGGCTAAGATAGGCAACCCATCATGCCACTGTCTGTGCTTGGCCACCCCCGTCTTAGGAAGGTGGGTCAGATCTTTCACCCAACCCTGAATCGGCAGAGTGGTCTTAATTATAACTTCAGCTGTTTGAGTTATTGGCTCTACCGCCTGTAATGCCAAATAGGCAGCCAATAACTGTTTTTCAATCATACTGTATCTTTCTTCTGCCCCGTGCCAAACCAGAGACCAGAACCCAATAGGGGTCTGAACAGAACTCTGGTGTTGCCACAGGCCCCAGCCAAAGCCATCCTGAGTGACATGAACGTCCAACTCTGCTGGGAGGGTAGGATCAAATATACCCAATGCCTGGGCTTGTTTAACTGCGCCAGTTTTCCCTGTCGGAAAGCCTCGTGTTCCGTTCTCCCCCAGTCCCATAGTTGCCCTTTTTTCTTGAGTCTGTACAGCAGCCTCAGCAGCTGCATTAAATGATATACAGAAGGAGCACCAGTACCCCAGTATACCTAAAAACTCTTGCACCTGCTTTGTTGTTGTAGGGATTGGAAATGCCTGAACCTTATCTATGACAGCACTGGGTAGTACTTTGTTCTTTGCTGACCAAACTACCCCCAGGAATTTTATGGACAGGCCCAGACCTTGCACCTTCTGAGGATTTATAGCCCATCTGCTTTCTTGCATATAGGTGGTTAACAAATCTGCTGCTTGTCCTACTGCCTCTAATGAGTTGGATGTTAACAGGAGATCATCAATATAGTGATACAAATTGACGTTATCAGGTTTCTCCCATTTAGCTAGGTCACGTGCCACTAGATTGTGACAGTATGTCAGCAAATGCACGTACCCTTGCAGCAGGACCTGAAATGTCCACTGCCTGCCTCCCCATGTAAATGGAAACTGGTCTTGCAATTCTTCAGCAATTGGAATACTGAAGAACACATTTGCTAATAAATCTAGGACACAATGGTATGTTTTTACCTCTCTGCTTAATGTGTCCATTAGTGAGGCAATATTAGGTACGGCTGCATGAATAAGCGGCGTGACCTTGTTTAACTCTCTGTAATCCGCTGTCATTCACCATGTTCCATCCAACTTCCACACTGGCCATATGGGGGAATTATACGGGCATGTGCAGGTCTTATAATGCCCACTTTATCTAATTCCTGCACTGTTCTTGATATTTCATCTTGCCCACCTGGGAGTCTATACTGCCTTACATTAGTAATCCGGTGCGGTTTTGGCTGGCAAATAGGCTCATGCTTTGCATGAACTGAGCTAGTATCAAGTCTCAGGCCACAATGCCCAAGCCACCGGAAGCACAAGACACCTGAGGTGGCTTCTTCTTTCTATTAGGAATAATGAAATCATCTAAATTCCACATCATTCTTGGCACTCCATCTATAACTCTTACTCTTGGTTTCTTAGGGTAATTCTGGAATTTTTTATTATCCTTTAGCTGTCTCCACATCTGAAGGAGGATGTGGTTAGGCTATTGATCAATTTTGGCAAATTGAACACCAGCCCAAATGAGATCATCGAACATTTGTTTTCACAAGACCCTTACAGGCCCCGATTGAGAACTCCGTAGAGGTGGCCTCTTGGTTTTAACTACTGGAAGCACCTCTGTTTCCTCTACCACTCGAACATTGCGTCTGGTGCGCAGATGCTCTGTCTCCCCCAAATCAGCTACTAATTGGGCATCCTGTTGAATCACAGCCTCTGAGGCCACCAGGGTGTTTACTATGGAGACTAAGGTCCCATATAGATGGGAAGGGGCCTGTTGTAAGATTAAATCTCACATACCTGCTGTAAACCTTACTGTATCTGGACTGTTGAACGAATCCTCGAATATTGCTTCTCTTATGCCCAGCTCACGAATATAATTTTGAAGGTGTTCCATGGAGGACCACGATCCTGTGTTTAATGGAATGTATGATTTATTTGGCCAAACCATGCAGCATGCTGCCATTAACCAGTCTATTATCGAATGGTTCTCATTATTATATTGAACAGCAGCATACAATCTCTGCCTGAGGGCAGGATGTACCATTATGGTGGCCAATTTTGATACTTCCGGCCCATTAACCATGACACCTTCTGCCCCTGAATCCCATAATCTGAGTAACCATGTAGGTATGCTTTCTTTTGGCTTCTGCCGAAATCACTGCACCACATCCATCAGTTCTGTCAGTGTATATGGTCTAGCTGTTACATATAAATGTGTTTGGTCAGGGGGCACCCCTGCCAATCTATCTTCGTACCTTCTTTGTCTTTTGGGTTATAATAGGACAGATTTCCAAGGAATCCATTGTAAGTGGATTTTCTAAGTCTGATTTAGCGGTTTTATTTTCCTATTCAACCAGGTCCATTATTTCAGAGGTGTGGTTATTATCTATTGAAATATTGCAGACCTGGCCTATTGGAGGATGTTAAATTGGTCTTTCCCCGTTAATACACTAAGTTCCTCTTCTAGCTTTTCAATATGATCTTTCAATAATTGATTTTCACTTTCTAAACTGCCGGCTCTTATCTCAGCCTGATTTAAGGCATTTAACAGTGGCCATGCCGCTCATGGGTAAGGCTGTGCAAAGGGAGCTATCTTTTATACACCTAAAATAACCAAAGACATTTTTCTACCTTTCCACTATAAATGAACTTTGAAGCCAGTGTTCTCATAGTATAAGAACTCACATTTGCCTTCCCTAAAAAAAAAAAAAAAAATTAAAAAAAAAAAAAAATGTTTAAAGGAAAATCTTGAAAGAACTTCCAAAATTACCAGTTACTCATTCTGGAATACATATATATTTATTTTGTGCCTGAAATAAAAGCAAATAAATCTTTATAGCAGTAATTTTCTCCACATACATTCCTCTGTCCTATTTCTGAGACGTTGTACAAGATCACAAAATCACAGAATTGTTGAGGTTGGAAGGCAGCTCTGGAGATCTGCTTAGAGCAGGATCAGCTATAGCAGGTTGTCCAGAACTGCGTCCAGTTGGGTTTTGAATAACCCCAGAAATTAAGACTTTACATCCTCTCTTGGCATCCTTTTCCAATGTTCAACCACCCTCACAGTAATAAAAGTCTTTTCTTATGCTCAGGTGGAAACCTGTGTTTCAGTTTGCATCCATTGCTTCTTGTCCTGTCACAGGCTACCACTGAGAAGAGTCTGGCTCTTTCTTTTTTTACATTCTCCTATCAGATACTTATACATACTGGTAGGATCCTTCTGAGCCTTCTCTTTTCCAGGCTAAACAGACTTAGCTGTTTGTCACGGGGTTATCCCTAGATGCAAGTCCGTGACAGGGGGGCACAGGCACTGGGAAAAGGAAAGAAAAAGAGAGACAAAGGACCGAAAGAAAAAAAAAAAAACAAAAAAACAAGGAAGGAGCTTTGCCCCACAACCCAGCCAGCCCCAGACCACACACTTTGGGAGAGGGGGAAGGGCAGAGAACCAGCAGATAGTTTTAACAAGGAGAAAACACAATGGCAACACAATGGGGTTCTTCTGTCTAGGTCTTCGTATCTATTCGTTGTTGCTACCAGTGAAATGGCATACCTCTCCGGTGCTGTTCTTGTGAGCTTCCGCCATATTTTGGGTGTACTCGTCACTCTCTCAGGATCATGGTCTTGGCGTGGATCATTAGAAACAAATGTGGGACCATACAGCATTTCCACTATGGCTGTTTCTCTCAAATACTGGATGCCTTTCTCAACAGCATTCCATCTTCTCAGCCCAGGCTCCAGCTCGACTTTGAAAGGATAGCTTTCCTTCACAGCCAATAACATTCTTTCCCAGAGGGTGGCGACTCCGTCCAGACATCTACTAATCCCTCTGTCAATAGCTGAGTCTCGGGCAACGTTTCCTAGTTGGCAAGCTTCATTACTATTAAGGGACATGCTACTGGCCCCGTCATCCCAACACCAAAGCAACCAGGCGACAACAGTTTCATTCGGGTATCTCATAAACTCCTTTCTTGTGCCTTGGATTTCAGTCATTTTCAGGGGTCAGCAAATAGAGGTAACAGTGACTCCCTCCTCATCACTCTCCTCTCCATGCCTCTTGCTTTTCTCCGTTGCCTTTCTCAGTGGTGGTGGTTTTGAGGAGGGCCCCTCACCTGGATCTTCCTCTTCTTCCTCCATTTCTTCTTTCCATTCCAGACATGAGGACACTCGTTTCCATTTCTGGCCTTCCACAGGGGCAACTGACACTGATACTGGTGCTTCCTGTGATTGATCAAGACTGACTTGGAGGTTTCCCCTTTTGGTTTGGATCTCAGTTTGGAAACCCTCTCTCTCCACAATAGTATTATATAGAGCTTGGTAAGCACAAGCCAAGCCCCAAATAAGCCGTCCCTCCTCAGATCTTTCTGAGCTGTATCATCCCTTACTCAGATACTCGCTTAGTTTCTGAGGATTCTACAGGCGTTCGAGAGTAAAATCTCATGACACCGGGGGTCCCCATGCTTCTAACCTCTTTCTTAGACCTCTCTATATTCCCTGCCACTCAGCATTCTCCGGCTTTGGGGAATGTACTATTCAATATATTCATCAACATCTTGGATGAGAGAATAGTGTACACTGTCAGCAAGTTTGCTGATGACACAAGACTGGGAGGAGTGGCTGACATGCCAGAAGACTGTACTGCCATCCAGCGAGACCTAGACATGCTGTAGTTGGGTGAGGAGAAATTTAATGAAACATAACAAGGGCAAGTGTAGAGTCTTACATCTGGGTAAGAACAACCCCAGGTACCAGTATAGGTTGGGGACTGACCTGTTGGAGAGCAGCATAGGGGCAAGGCACCTTGTGTCCTGGTGGACAGCAGGATGACCATGAGCCAGCACTGTGTCCTGGTGGGCAAAAATGCCAACGACATCCTGGGGTGTATTAGAAGGGGTGTGGTTAGCAGGTCAAGAAGGGTTCTCCTCCCCCTCTACTCTACCCTGGTGAGACCACATCTGGAATATTGTGTCCAGTTCTGGGCCCCTCAGTTCAAGAAGGGCAGGGAACTGCTTGAGAGAGTCCAGCACAGAGCCACAAAGATGATTAAGGGAGTGGAGCACCTCCTTTAAGAGGAAAGGCTGAGGGAACTGGGTCTCTAGCTTGGAGAAGAGAAGACTGAGGGGTGACCTCATTAATGTTTATAAATATGTAAAAGGTGAGTGTCAGGAGGATGGAGTCAGGCTCTTCTCAGTGACCTCCAGTGATAGGACAGGTAAAAGAAATTCTCAAACGATCAAAATAGACTTTAGGGCTCTGGGAAGCCTGCTGAAGGGATCAGGAGCACAAGTAGTGTTCTCCTCTGTCCTCTCAGTTGGTGACCAGGATCCAGACAAAAGGAGGAGGACAGACATGCTGAACGAATGGCTTTGCAAATGGTGTTGCACTCAGTGCTTTGGGTACTGTGACTTGGGACACAGCCTTGAGAAAGGGGGAATGCTGACAGCGGATGGGAGCTGACTGACTAGAAGAGTCACAAATATTCTTGGGAGCAAACTAGCTGGGCTGGTTAGTAGGGCTTTAAACTAGATATGATGAGGAAAAGGGGTGAACTGGGCAAAACAAAAGCATGTGGGAAAGCTATCACCTTGGGAGATGGTAGGGGAAAACCCCAGACTTGTCCTGGAGATATTAGAAAGGACTCCCCCAAGAAAGCAACAAGGCCAATAGCCAAGCTGAAGTACCTCAATACCAACGCACACAGCAGGGGAAATAAACAAGAGAAGCTAGAAGCCACAGCACAAACAGGAAAGTATAACCTAATTGCTGTCATTAAAAAACGGTGGGATGAATCCCATGATTGGAATACCCTGTGTAAAAATAAACAAATACACAATTCACAGAACAACATGGTAAGACTTGTATTTTACAAGTCATATAACTAGAAGGATTATCACAGTGGAAAGAGATAATAAAAAACAAATTAAAGCACTCATCCATATCCTAGACTAACAAAAAAACTCCAAAAATAGCAATCTCCAGAAAGAATTCCTTCAGCAATGGCAGTCAGCCCTTAAATTGGGTCTAGAAGAGGTGGAGCCAGACTCCACCCCTTCCAGTCACACAGGTGAATTGCCTTCACCTGTGCTCCCAGGGCTGAGCTGGTCCTTTCCCCAGGTGATCAATCAGTGGTTCAGGCTGTGACTCAACAGTTCCCATACACTCCACCCCTTCACGGCATGAACCAATGATTGAGTTAACTAGAGTGTGAGTCTTCCTTAATACAGAGACCCGACACATCGTGACGCTTATACAATTTCCCGTTGTGATGAATGTTGACACAATTTAAGACGAGTGATGATCAGTGTATGGTGAAAGTTCATGCTCTTTCATGGGCCAGTACTCAGTGGTGTTACTGGAGGCATGTGGTCACATGGTGCAGGTCCATCCTATGCTCCATCAGTCCCACGTAGACCATTACCAGCTGTCGCACATGATCTGACAGCAACACTGGAACGCTTTGATGGCATTTCATTCCTTCTGGTGATCCTAGAGGCTCAAAGACTCACGGGGAATAATATAGATGTTTCAGGGGTACCAAGATGGGAAGATCTGCTCTCCAGGGCAAGATACAGGCTGTACTCCTATCCTGGGTCAACACTTCAGCTTGTACTGGGGCATGCCCTGGCCACCTGTACCGTACCTTCTGGCCAGATGTCTGCGGCTGCATAGCTGTATCTGGCACCAAAGGGGTGTCCTGATCTGCCATAGGGACATAAAGAGGGTCCCTTTAGCAATGAAGATTGGAGTGTTGACTACAATATCAGTAGGCCACGTACCGATTACCGGAGGGACTACCAAGCCTCCCACCTCCAATAATCTCCCCCAAGGTGCAGGTAGGCCACAACACTCAGGCCCTACCTTCCAAGGCCATTTTATTCTATGGGTACTTGGAACTAAATTGTCAGGGGCAGAGAGCAGAAGATTATTTTCATTGCCTATTTGGGGTCTTTCCTGACTATTGGTGCCTGTAATCTGGATCCTAAGCAGGGAGGCCCATGTTGTCTGTAGCATTTTCAGGGCACTGGGTCTGCCGTCTCAAGATCTTTCATTCAGGTCCCACAAGGTTTCATAGAGTCTCTTTGTCCACCCCTGCAGGGACTGGGAGTCTGTCTTCAGGGCAGCCTTGAGAATACCATTAAAACATTCAATGAGGCCTGCACCCCGTAGGATCATACAGCAGATGGAATCACCATTAGACGTTATTTTCTTCTGCCCAGTGTTGTATCATCTGTATAGTTGTAATGATACAAGGTGTAATAGATGGATAGCCAGAGGTTATATAGGAATAACACACCAATGCTGAGGCTCAGAGCTAAGACAGATGCTCACCAACATTGAGGCTCGCTACAAAGAACTCCACACAGGAGCAATCTCCAAAAAGAGACACTGCCTTAGTGGTGGTCAGCCCTTAAATGGGATCTAGGAGAGGTGGAGTCAAGCTCCACCCCTTCCGGGAGCACAGCTGAATTACCTTCACCTGTGCTCCTGCAGCTGACCCATCACTTGCCTCAGATGGTTAATCAGAGGTTCAGGCTGTGATTAACAGTTTCCCATACACTCCACCCCCTCACAGCATGAACCAATGATTAGGTGAGTTTTTCCTTATTACAGGGATCCAACGCGACACTTAAACAATTTCCCATCGCAGTACACGTTGACATAATTCAAGTGATGATTGATGAAAGTTCACAGTCTTCCATGGGCCAGTGCTTGATTGATGTTGCTGGAGGCAAGCAATCATGAGGTGCACTTTGTCCGGGTCTTGGTTGAAACCACAACACCAGATCCATTAATTCTGTGGCCGTGTATGGTCAGGCCGTGACATGAAAGTGTGTTTCAGCAGGGGGCCATTGATCAGGGGGCACCCCTGCCGGTCTACCTTGGACCTTTTTTGTTTTTTGTGTTATAATAGGACGGAGTTGTAATAAGTCCGTCATAAGAGGTTCTTCCAAGTCAACTACAGTAATTTCATCCCCTTGTTTAACCAGATCCGTTGATTCAGATACACGGTTGTCGTTTATCAAAACATTACGGACCTGGGAGACCAGGGAACATAATAGGGGTCTTTTCCCTGTCAGTATACTAAGTTCTTGTTTTAATTTTTCGATACAATCCTTTAACAATTGATTTTCACTTTCTAAACTGCCGGCTCTTATCTCAGCCTGATTTAAGGCATTTAACAGTGGCCATGCCGCTCTAGAGACAGCTAACTGCCATTGTTTCATAGTCAGAATAGCCTTGTCTAATCCTTGAAAATATTCCACCATGTGGAATGGGGAAATATTCCCCATAACCCGCAGGGGACCCCACTTCTCAACTATAGTTGGTAATAGGGAAAACCCAGAAACCCTGGGATCTGTACAGGAATCATTTTATTTAAGGGGGTGATGTTCTCCCCTCTGACTCATTTATAGATGCTCCACAAAAAAGACATTATATGTGTATATTTTAGTCTATTTGGCCTGCCTGGCTCACCAAATGTACAATCAATAAGTAAACAAAGGTTAAACAGATGTTTGGTTAAGAAAGATTATTGTGATGGAAAGATAATCTATAATAAATGGAAATGCTCACTGACATTGAAGTCTCACAGTAAAATTCCACAAAAGAGCAATCTCCAGAAAAAGACCTTTCCTCAGTGGCAGTCAGCCCTTAAATGGGATCTAGGAGAGGTGGAGCCAGGCTCCACCCCTTCCGGTAGCACAGCTGAATTGCTTTCACCTGTGCTCCCGCAGCTGACTCATTGCTTGTCTCAGGTGGTCACTAAGAGGTTCAGGCCGTTATCAACAGTTTCCCATATACCAGAAAATCAGTAGTCCACGGAACTGGAGTTCTGGAACTGGAACTCTAACTCCCAGTGCGCTATGTGATGTTTTGATGTGGAATACAGAAAACAAAAATCATAAAACCATGACATTCCACCCCTTATTCCACATCACTACATCATGCTTAATGTATATATACAAACAATAATTAATATGCATTAAACACAAACACACACACGCACACACGTACATAAATGGAATTACTGACGGTACTCCCCCAACATCAAATTCCCTTGTGGTACACACTGAACATCCTCATCCTTCTGCATCATCATCCACCAAGTGGACCCAGGTCCCTGGGCAAAAAAAGTTCCACGGAGAGGTTTGCCCTTTCCTGAGGCTGGAAAGACCCAAACTGCTTTTCCCAACATGCTCTTTATATGTACTACAGGGACCTTACCTCCCTCTACAGTATGTAGGGAGCTGGATTGGGTGGAACCATTGTGATTGATCAATCCTCAAGTATTGTCCAACCACGTGGCTTCTGCCAAATGCTTTTCCTAAGGCTTAAATGTTCCGCTACACATTGTTTTCAGCATAGTTTTTAACAACCCATTGTACCGTTTGATTTTACCAGAAGCTGGTTCGTGATAGGGGATATGATAAATCCACTCAATGCCATGATCTTTGGTCCAAGAATTTACAGGAGAATTTTTGAAATGAGTCCCATTAACTGACTCGATTCTTTCTGTAGAACCATGTCGCCACAGGACTTGTTTCTCGTGACCTAATAGGGTGTTTTGGGTGGTAGCACGGGGTACTGCATATGAGTCGTTACTGACAACTGACCCCGGGCTGGACCCCGTCCGGAGAGAGACACAGTCATGGATGTCATGGAGTCTACTCTCGATTTATAGCTGTGTCACACTGCTTATATACTGGCAATGGCTTCTGCGCAGGCTCATTCCGTACGCCCAATAACGCAACTCCACGCGCACATGCCCCTTCCCACTCCCAAAGTCCTCCCTTGCATAAATCATGTCGTCACGGGGCTCTCAGCAAGACGCTTCGTCACATCCCTGTTCCGTGGTTCTGCTTCAGCTGCTTCGGCTGTTGTTATCTAGCAATTCTTGTGCGATCGCTCAGGTCCGTCCCCCGGTTGACCTTGTTCCACAACATCTCCCACCTTCCTTAGCACACAGAAACTAAATAACAAGCAATACAATGACTAATATGATGGCCCCCATCGCAAGTACATTTTCAAACCATCGGGGGGTGCCGCAGACTGAGGCTGGGTTCCCGGAATCTGAGCTGTTCGCTGATCGGCGCGGGGGAGAGATGACAAGGACCCAATATGAGTGCATCAAACTCCGTTTATTGCTTGTGGTCACACTACTTTTATAGTCTACTAGGCACACTTGGTTCAGGCTGATTGGTTTTATTACTCTTGGCTTTAATTGATTGGTTGTAAAACCCACCGCCTTTGTTTACTTCCCATGGCAACATACCATAGCTACAATCAGGATACCGCTCTCAGGAGTCTGCTCTTCCCCCTCATTCTACCCGTATCTCAGTTCCCTCCTTAGTTGTTTCCCACCAGAGCAAGACCAGGCTGACCTTGTTTTTCACAGCCAGCTGGTGTTTGTCCACTGACAGCAGGCCATACTATCCCACGGCCATGTACTCACTGCTGCCTATTCTGTCTTTCTCGTACAATGCCCCCAGAGACCCGTGGCCCCCTTGGTCTTTTAGCCGTTCTGCAACAGGGGGGCACCGAAAAGGTTGGACAGGAACCCCCAACTATTGTCCACTCTAATTTTAAACACGGACTCAGCAATGTCCTTGGCTTCCAGCCGTATCTTATCAATAGCTGACGTTGCGTTCGCACCAAAATCAAGACAGCAGAATCCTTCCATCCCCAGCTGACTTTCCATGTCAGCGCAGCCTAAGCCTTGGAGGTGTTAGTCAGGTTCGCGTATTGTTGCCAGATATTCCCCGACAGCTCAGGTGGTATCAGGATCAGTGCTCCCATCGTCAGCCTGATGGTAACCATTAGCAGAAGTATTTGATGACATCCGTGGCTGAACAAGTCACGCGGGAATCAAGTTGGTCCCTGTACCTGTGGAAACACAAGCATACCCTTGGCCCCATGTAAGGAGGTTGGCTGGGCCCCGCCAGATAGAAGATTCAGGCGCCCAACACCAGGCCCCTGAGGGGTGACACCACTGTTGCTGGCCAGCTGGTTGAGCACTACCAGCATCCATTGCAATATCGCGGTCAGATGACCCTTGCCTCCCCCCTCCCTTAACCGCGTAAGCTGCAATTTCAACGTCTGATGCGTGCTTTTGACGATCGCTTGGTCAGTGCTGTTGTGTGGGATGCCAAGCGTATGGCGTACCCCTCAACTCCTACAATAGCAGAATTAAGGTCTTTTAATGGCCATTCAGAGGGCCAATCACTTGACTTAATGATGGTAACATCAGCTCCAGTATCTACTAGGCCTAATAACTGTCGTCCGTTTACTAAACATGGTAACAGTGGTTTGTCTTTTGTCACTTGTGTAGTCCACAAACACAGCAGGTTTGTCCGTGCTCCCAAATCCACCAGTTTGGTCCCTGATGCCAGGTTCAGTCAAAGAACAAAAAGGGATTAATCGCACTAATTTTTGGCCTTTGGAAATGAAGCAGAGGGGGAGGGTGCCCATGCCATTATTTTAATCACCCCAGTGTGATCAGCATCAATAAGTCCTGGTAAAACAAAAAGTCCCACCCGTGTAACAGAAGAATGTCCTAATAAGAGGGCGCTACGCCCGTCCCCAAGGGGCCCGTGACACCTATTGGAATGGGAGTCACAGTGCTGTCAGTCTGCGTCACTGACTGGGCGGTGGCCAAATCCACTCGTGCGCTGCCAGCGGTGGCTGGTCTGAGTGGGCTGGCCAGGCAGTGGCCGACCGATTCGGGACCGTATTTGCTGTCATAGCGTGCGGTCATGCGCTTTTCTTCCTGTTTCCCAGCAGATCGCAGGGCCATGCGGCAACAGGGAATTTGGATCGGCATTCTTTCGCCCAGTGTAGCCCCCTCCTTCATTGGGGACAGGGTCAATCTGGGATAGCACGAGCAGTTTTATTTGCTTGCTTAGGCTGTTTACAGTCCCTCTGTACATGACCGGGCTCCCCACAATTGTTACACTTCACTCTTTGAGCTGTCCCTGCATTGTGTCGGGCTGCCAGCATGTCTGCTAGCAAGGCCATTTTATGACTTTCTGTGCCTACATCTTGACAGGCTGTAATCATGTCAGTAATGGATGGATCTGCATTCTTTAAGGACTGTCTACTTGTCTCTCTAGCATATTTTGTAAATGGTCAAGAAATTTAATGGAGGGCTCGGCAGCCTCCTGCTTAACTGATATAATTGAGGCATTAGACAAATTAGTATCAGGTATCCGACGGATAGCACGCAACACCAAAGTCTTAACTTGTTCAAGGCATTGCCTGTCCATCTGTGCCCGGGTCTGAGGTGTTGCCTGGACCCCCTCTCCCATGAGTTCCTCCATGCCAATACGGTTTAAGTTAGGCAAATTATTCATAGCCTGGATGGTAGCCTGATCTCGGTATTCAGTCATCTCCTCTGCACTGCTCCAAAGCACTGTGGTACGCTGTAGAAAAATTTTTCTTTCCTGCATCATTCAAATTATCATCATGAGGGAAAATGATAGGCTCGTCCTCCAGATCTACTGGACCAGGATCAAAAAGTTCCTCTGGTTTTAGTCCGCCCCTGTCTTTAACCAAGTTACATGCAGGCTGCAGAGACGCTGCAGCAGACAACACAGACGCGGTGGGGGACGGCAGCGTCACGGCGAGCGACGTGGGCGGGGCGGAGGGCGGGAGCAGCGCGGCCGGCATCGGGGGCGGAACGTAGGACAGCAGCGTGGGGGGTGGGTCGCGATTTCTCTTCTCCTCAGCCTCGGGTGGGGGGGTGCTGAGCCACGGATCGACAAAACAGGCAGGAGCTGTTTTTCGTACCAAGGGGCAGCGGCGAGGGTGGAAGGGAGGGCAATAGGGAACAGTCAGAAGAAATTCTTCCTTGTTGAATTTGTTTAAGCCCTTCCATTATTTGGTGCCAAACAGACAAAAGTTTAGCAGCTGTTCTGTCTTTAGTAATAGAAGCCTCCCAGAATTTTGTGCCAATTTTGTCCCAAAACTCCCCATCAAGAGAGAACCCAGTTTTCGGAAATTCAGAAACATTTTTACTGCAACCTGGAAATAAATGCCTAAGGGTCCCATTCTGTGTTAATCTGTAACTGATTAGAAAAAAGCCTTCAACTTTCGTGCTTTTGTGCAGCAAATGCTTTTAGAGTGCTCACAACCATGCTTTTGAGCTAATAGATGATTATTAGTCGTACAACTTTATGAAGTTGCATGTCAGATAGATAGAATCAATATTAGTGGGCTAATGTGCCAGAATGTGTTGGCGGTGGATGTGATAGGGAGTGTCAGCAGAGCATCCCCTGCTTCAAAGTGCACTTTACCTTTCTCACCCACTGCAGATTCTCTCTTGCTTTTATTCCTCTCAGGGTCTGAAGGGTATTTTCCATTTGTACACCATATCCGCGTGGCCAGTACACGATACAGAGTGGAACACCTGCTTGGAAAACAGAATAAGCCATCAAGATTAGCTCTCTTAGCATGCGCCTTTGTCTCAAGTGATGCATGGTCGTATTTTAAAAATCCTGATTAGTGGGATGAAAGAGAGGTAATCATTCTATGATACAGGGTCATCCTCTTTGCCTGGGATTCCTTTCCAGGTTTCGTCTTCACAAATTAAGAAAAGGCTAATTGATAGGCTAATAGCGTCATAACCGAGCATTACTAATACATCAAAAGAACTATTCCCGTAGATTCCAGCACTGGTAACATCAAATCCTGTTTAATTCACATTCGACCTATTACTAAAATAGAAGAAGCACACAACAACTTAGATAATACCTAATAATTCTAACTCTTGAGACTGCATTGGTAACACAGGAAAATCACCCACTATGTCACAGCAATAGTAGCGTTATTTGCAATATAACAAGTTACAAAGCAATACCAGTAAGTAAGAAGCCCATAATCCCAGTCACTATGAAGGCTGGACGCTATTTTCTGCCTTGAGATGAGGCCAAACATATCGTGCTGAAACCCACGTAGGGCCAGTCCCTGACGGTCTTGAGACACCGGACAGACCAGCGGCTCAGCGCTATCTGCCGGGCTTAAGAACACATCCCCTTCAAGAGCACAATTTTTCATTGTCAACTACCAGTGGTCTATCGGGTCTGTCGGAGTAGCCCCCTGACTGCACTCGCTCCTCCTTTCCATAGTTTGAGCCAAGTTCTTAGAATTAACTGAAAAGTGTTGCAGTTCTGCTAGTCGGTAGGTCCTCTGATTCTTCCCTCCCCTGTGCCCCATCTCCTCTGGATTCATCTGTCTCCCGGGGCGGACCCTTAGTGGAAGGCATGCTGACGTCCACCGGGGCGTATGCAGGAGGAGCAGAGGGGCGGGGGGGTGGGGGATCCAGAATGATCCCCGGAGCACACGGGTCGCCATCCACAAACAAAGAGTCTGAGGGCCTCCCCTCACCAATTGGGAAAGCCCGCAAATCCTCCTGCAAAGCCCCACCAGACTCCACTGCTCCATCCCGCCGGACCGGCAGCTCAGCTGAAATCACCTCTACACTAACCCCGAACTCATCCGAGTCCACTTTGCCGGCACACGTCCCCCTAGGGGACCTGCACACAGCCTCTGCTGCAGCTGCCCAGAAGCTCCGCACCTCTCGGATCTTTTGGAGGCAAGCACGTAAAACCCCCACCACTGGGATGTGCTGGAACTCCATCTTACTCCCTGTCCCAGCAGATGACAGCAATTCCACCCCTGCCACCTGGACTTTCTCCAAGTCCATTGCCTGCACAGCAGAGCCTATTAACCCCTTCTGAATCATCCACTGGATGAGCCCCTCTGTGCTGCTGGAGGAGAGCGAGACATCTTCCTCCCGAGCACACACCTTCAGTACCATAACTGGATCCTTGACAGATTCTGTCGACATGGTTAGGTCTGGGAACCCTGAGCGCCGCTCGCACCGGTGCACCGTTCACATCGCAATCACTGCGGTATCACTGCTATCACATCACAATCACTGCGGTATCACTATTATCACATCGCCATACCTATTATCACGTCGGGGTCACCATTTGTCGTTACCGACAACTGACCCCGGGCCAGACCCCATCCGGAATGGACCCCGTCCGGAGAGAGACACAGTCATGGATGCCATGGAGTCTACTCTCGATTTATAGCTGTGTCACACTGCTTATATACTGGCAATGGCTTTCGCGCAGGCTCATTCCATACACCCAATAACGCAAACCCACATGTGCATGCCCCTTCCCACTCCCAAAGTGGGAATAAATCAGGTCGTCATGGGGCTCTTGGCAAAACGCTTCATCGCATCCCTGTTCCGTGGTTCTGCTTCAGCTGCTCCGGCTGCTGTTATCTAGCAATTCTTGTGCAATCACTCAGGCCCGTCCCCTGGTTGACCTTGTTCCACAACAATATGTTTCAAGCCACCCAGTGGTTGCTTCCACCATGGTAAGCATATAACGCTTACCATCACGGGTTCGTGGCAACCTGCCACGCCTCCCCATATTTATACTTTCGACATCGCCCTTCCCCCCGAAGAGGTTTCATCCTCTTGGCTTGTTTAATTGTGGCGCATGTGTCACAGTCATGAATAAGCTTTGCAATAGTATCCATAGTTAAGTCCACCCCTCGTTCTCTAGCCCACTTGTATGTTGCAACTCTTCCTTGATGGCCCGAGGTCTCATGGGCCCACCAAGCTAGAAGTAATTCACCCTTGTGTTGCCAGTCCAAGTCACAAATAATGTCATCAATATACTGCAGGTGCTTGGGAGCACCACCCTGTTCCAGCACAGTTTGGATCAACCCATGGTAAACGGTTGGGCTGTGTTTCCACCCCTGGGGCAAACAGTTTCAAGTATACTCAATGCCCCTCCAGGTGAAAGCAAACTGTGGCCTACATGCTGTGGCCAAAGGAATGGAGAAAAAGGTGTTAGCAATGTCAATGGTGGCATACCACTTGGCTGCTTTTGACTCCAGGTCGAGCTTCTCAGGCTCACAATCTCCCTGACACTATTGCTTTGATTATTTTCCATACACAGTGGTTCCCAACCTGTTGTTTTTGATGTACTGTCATTGTGAAGCAGGTGGGCAATTTTCTTAAGGCACGTTCACTTTGTTCTGTACTAGGCTCTCCCTCCTCCCTGCACACCTGCCTTATCTTGTTCCTGTACTCAGTCCTACCCATGTGAAAACGCCCCACTAGTGGAAGAAAAACAATCTCCCCGTCAGTGCTCACTGAACTAGTGGAAGAAAAATGACTCACCTAACTGCTTCACTGTTTCACAGGAGGGTTCAGTAAAGGCCTACACCACATACAGAAAATGTTGGTCGCACTACAAAGGCCTATTCTACATACCAGAAGCACTTGCTTCACTGCAAAAACACAATCTATCTCCCTCAATTCCCCCCTTTTTTTTTTCTTTTTAACCTCTTGTGTTTTTTGCATCTAACTATGAAGTCTCCCTGATACAAGAGAACTATCTTCCTAGCCTAGCTTCACTACTTGATTGTAATAATCTACCACATTATCTGTTTTGCTATTTTCCAAACTCTAATATATAGAATTATTATCAAAAGTAAATAAATCAGACATAGAATTAAAATCACCACAATAGGATGCAGCATCTTGTTAAAAAGTCTGGTTGCAGTGGGTGACCATCCAAAAAGAACATCCCACCAGTTCCATTATTCAATGTACTTCCTTGACATCATGATGTACTGTGATCAGAGTTCTTTGTTCATTCTCTTTGGATTGCTTCAGTTGTCATGGTTTTGTAATTTTTGCTATTGGTATTCCACATCATAACATCATGTGGAGCACAGAGAAGAAGAACTACACGTCCCAGAGGACCTCGCGGCCAGAGAGGGAAAATACGTCACGGAAGCGACGCTCGCTCTCTCTCTCTCACTGCCTGGCAGCGTGTGTGGGTGTGCTTCCAAGCCGCGGCGCCTTCAATTTCAAAGTAGGCTTCTCGGTCTTTGGAAACCTCTCTTTCTCTCTCTTTTATTTCACTTGATTTATTAGCCTCAATTTCAATTAGATTGTATTATAGTAAAATAAGTTTTCCTCCTTAGATCGTTGCCGCTGCTCTGTTTGTTTCCTTGAGCCCAGCTCCCATCTCCCTACCCCTTTCCCTTTTTCCCTTCCCCTTTGTCAGGGGCCGGGGGCCCACGGGCCTACTGCCCCCCCTGTCACGGACACAGATTGATCTAGATAACTCCGTGACATTCAGTAACTGTTTCAGGTCCTTGTGTTGTAACAACTTCTTCACCATTGTATTATTCATTCCAATATGAACTGGTAGTAAACCTTGGATCAGCGTGTAAACTGATTGTAGTAGCCTATACGAGGTGACATCTGAGACACAGCTGCACATTCTGTGTTGTTCTCGACCTGACATCCCATGGAAACAGTTTCCCCTTCATTTCCGGTCACTGATGAAATCTGTCGATGTTCGTTCTCTTCCGTTATTTTCCATTCCTGTCTGGGAACTGTGTTATTATTTCTCAGTATCACTGTAGACAAGACTGGCACTCGCCCTACTTGAACAGCATAGGCAGCCGTCCATGGCCACCCAGTAGTATATGGGTGCCACTAACCTTGGGTATCAACCATAAAATCAAATATCAGTTCTGAACCTTTATATCCCCATTTGCAGTATATAAATAACGGTTTCGTATAGGTGAAGGTATACCAACAGTCTTGTTCTAGCTCTGTCATCTTGTAACAATAAAAATCTTCATTCTTAGGATTTTCCGGTTTAACCCCATCAGTGTAAAAGGCTTCAATTTCAATGGGTCTGTGATAAGCAGATCCATTTATCACTCAGCAGCCAATTTGTATTTTCTCTCCTGGTACTGTGTGAAGTCTGGCCATTGGATAGGTATCATTTCATCCCCACTCCTGCTCTGAATACATTTCACCCCCGTGCATTGCTACAGTAGCCAGGTTCAGATCCTTATTACTGGCATGCATTCCCACGATTCCACTGCAATTGACAAGGTCAAGTGACCAGGGCCACTCAGGAGCCCTGTCGGTCACAAATGACCCGAGTGATCTTGATCCTGAGGAGAAGACATCTTCCAACGAGAAGAATGTCATGGTGGGAACAGGGGTGGTTATGAGGGTGTCTATTTTGAATGTAAGCAACAGTCCGAAGTTCTGGCCAGACCAGTGACAAACTGCAAATACCGGATCTGTTAGTGTGAAGTTATGCCAGCAACTTGGTCTTTGGTTGGCACAGGACACCTGCCGCATTCAGCATCCTATTAGGATTTCTTCTCCAACCCTTCCAATTAGGGAGATTACTTGCTTAGATTTATCTCAGGCCCATTCCTGTTTTGTATATACTTTGTTTCCATGTAAAACTACAGTGGTCAAACTTAAATCCCTATTTTTAACATTGTCTGGATCACTAAGTGTACTCGCGGTGTATCGTGTATATCCACGCTGCCATGGCCATGTTAGCTCTCTTTGACTACTGACTTTTCCTATAATAATTAATAGAAATATTGCCTCCTTCACTGTGAATTTAGTTTGTCCAATTATTTATGTATTTTTTTTCTTCCAATTTATAATTTAAAAACAACAGATTGGTTTACAATATCTTGTTCTAATACTCTTTCTTAATAGAAACTTGGAAATTTTGGTTTACAAATTAGCAACCCAAATATGAATGCACAAACAATCAAAAATATTAACAACCCTGTTCGAGGACACTCGAATTCAATATATGTCAGTACCTCTTCCCAGTTACAGGTTATATTCATTAGTCTGTTAATCCTTGCTTCCCGGTGATTCTTCTGTTTCCTCAATGTTGGAATGTGCAGAGGCTTTTACCCAGGTGTAGTGAGTCCAACCTTTCTCTGCTGTCCTCACTGCTGTTTCAGTGATCAGCAGCACCTGGAACGGTCCTTCCCACTTGGGCTGAAGCTTCGACTCCTTCCAGGTGCGTATTAGGACCCAGTCTCCCACACGGAATGAATGCACCGGAGATTCCAGAGGTGAAGTTTGAGCCAACAGTCCACGTTCCTTGAGGAATAACAGAGAAGCAGACAAACCGAGTGTATAGTTCTGAAGAAACTTGTCCTTGGTTTTGAGAGTGGGCATCTCACCACTCCCTCCCGAGAACAGTAGCCCAAACAACACTTCGTATGGTGATACTCCTAAGTCCTTTCTAGGAGCTGTTCGTATTTTGAGAAGGGCTAAAGGTAAACACTTTATCCATGGTAATTTGGTCTCTAAAATCAATTTTGACAAGTGCTTTTTCAAGGTCTGGTTCATTTGTTCTACTTTTCCTGAAGAGGGGGGATGTCATGGAGTATGAAACTCCCACTTTATTCCTAAAGTTCTCATTAGCTCCTGTACAACATGTGAAGTAAAGTGGCTTCCCTTATCTGAGTCTATATTCTGCACAATCCCATATCTAGGGATTAATTGCTCCAAAATTGTCCTTGTTACTACACTAGCGACTGCTGACGCTGAGGGGTAATCTTCTACCCAACCCGACAAGTGATCTACTAATACTAACAGATACTTGAACCTTCCTACCTTCACAGGTTTGACCCGACCAACTACTAGGCAACTTTCCCATTTCTGCTACTTTCCCTTCTGCTCCTTCAACAACGGCATAACCATTGCACCGCTTTCCATTTATCACTCTAGATGATTCATCTATAAACAGAATTTCCCCTTCAAAGGTACATCCTGTAAATCCAACCTTATCTTTGTCTGAAAACTTATTAAGTCCAGACAGTTACGTTCTACATCCATGGTGTTCTCACTTCCCTTAACTAGGAAGGAAGCAGGATTTGTGACAGAACTTGTAATTATAATCAAATCATCTTTTTCAATCAGTACTGTTTCATATTTAAGTATTCTAGAATCTGTCAGCCATCTCCCGGCTTTCTGAGTGAGAATCGTTTTTACCTGATGAGGGGTGACAACAATCAATTGCCCCCCGAAGGTCAATTTCCTGCTTTCTTCTACCAATAGGGCAGTTGCCGCTACTGCCTGAACACATTCAGGCCAACCTCGAGATACAGGGTCTAATAGCTTAGACAAATAAGCAATAGGTTTTCTTTTGTCTCCCCATTCTTGTGTTAGAACTCCTAAAGCAGCTCCTTCACTGACAGTTACAAAGAGGTGAAGTGGTTTCTTTAAATCAAGCAGTTCTAACACAGGTACTGTGATTAAGTCCTGTTTCAGTACTTCTACTAATTCTTTTTCCTCTTCTGCCCATTTCAATATGTTGGGTTCATCCTCTGATAGTTTGAGATACAATCTCTTTGTTTTCTGTGCATATGCTTCTATCCATATTCTACAGTATCCAATTAAACCTAGAAACTTTCGCAATTCCCTCTTTGTTTTAAGCAGAGGAAACTGCACAATGCCTTGAATTCTTTTAGAATTTATCCTCCATTTCCCCTCAGAAATCACATACCCAAGGTATCTGACTTCTTTTTCCACAGACTACAATTTCTTTTTAGACAATCTTAGTCCATGTTCTCCTAAAAAGTTCAGGAGTTTATTTGTAATCTCTTTCACTTTGAACTCCTCTGCCCCACAAATCAGCAAATCATCCACATACTGTATTACGCTAAAGCATTTATGTTCATGTGGGATCTGACTCATTAAGGTATAGGGGTTAGGAACCACGGGACGTCTCTTGAGAACTATTTCATTAATTTTTCTCAGATCTTGCACCAGCCGATAAGTGCCATCTGCCTTCTGTACCAGCAGAATTGGGGTATTATAAGGCAACATGCAAGGTTCCAGGAGACCATCCTTAACCAATGTCTGTATTACAGGCTTTAAACCCATTCGCCCTTCTAAGGGTATGGGGTATCACCGTTGTTTTACAGGTTCACTCCCTTCTTGGACAGTTATTTTTAAGGGAGTAATTGCGAGTCCACCCCGGTTTCCTTCCCCTGCCCACACCTTTTGATTTATTTCTTTTTCATCAGCAGCTGTTAACACATTCATTGACACTTTTATTCCTGTTTCACAAGTTTTCAACTGTAATCCTAATTTAACTATTACATCTCTCCCCAATAAGTTGGTCTCTGCTCCCGGCACATATAACAATTGCCCCGTAATTATTTTATCTTTTCATTTTAATTCTGTGCTAATCATTCCTCTTTCCTCCCTGTTAAGCAACATACTCAGGATGGACATCGTCTCACCCCATGAGTAACAATTTGGCCCCCCAAATTGATCAAACTGTTCTGCTAATCCAGTAGGATCTTCCATTAAAGGTTTCATTTCCCTTTTAAAATTTCTCACCTCTCCACTAGTGAGAGGGGCATTCACATACCCTATTCCTGTTAACATTGGAACTTCCCTGAAAGGGTACATAGGAGTGTTAGCGGAGTTAGTAGAGTTAGTGGAGTTAGTTTCAGGAAAGGGAAAATTTATAACATTTCCTTTTGCGTTGCTCCAATTCTTTCCTAAGCTGGCGGAATTTTTCCTTTTAGGTTCAGCACTAGTCACAGAGCTCTGTTCAGGTGGGCTGTTGGGGGGTGGTGATCAAGGCCAATGCCCTCCACCCTGTGAGCTGTCTCCAGCTTTTCTCCTGCAATTACAGGACTTGGCTCAGAGCCAGGATTGAAAAAGGGGGGGGAACGCTGTTCCCCCATAGGGACAGCTCGGAGAGGAGGTGGGCTGTTTAAAGGATCCTATCTGGAATTTCTCTGTTTTTCACTATCTATGGAATTTCATCAAGCCATGATTAATTACTGTACTCCCTAAATCCAGCAAGCAGCATATGCGGACTCATTCTCCAAACAAAACAAAACAAAATAATTAATAGTTTTACTGTTTACGTGCACGTTTGAAGCCTGACAAATGCGATCCTCATCAGACACGTATTTTGGCCAAAATACTGATTCCCCTACAATCTGCTCTTTAGGCCATACAGTAACACAACACCTAATCATTTTCTGTTTATCCTTATCCCTGGTTTTAGAATTTCTCTTCCAATTTTTCAACATATCTCCTAAAGGACTTATAGCAGGCACTGCTCCGGGGGCCCTCTCTCTGTCCCCCACCTTGGGACTCTTATTCCCCATTTCTCTCAGCAACCTATGGTCACGCTACTGCAGGAACCGCTCTCCCGCAGTGTCGCGCACACCAATTCTCGGTTCTGGAAAATGAGGTGTACCGTCCGGCAACCCTTTTGCCGTCTGCTCACATACAACATAAGAGTTCCTGAACTCAACCTCCAAGGCAGTACTTAATCACACAAGATTGTTCTTACCTTGGTCTGTGCACAGAGTTGCCAGGAATTATCAGGTCAATCTCACAACACCGCAGTGCCTGCTGTCCGTCCCTATCCCACAGCTGTTCACAGATCTTGCCTCTTTGAAAACAGTCTTGGGTCTGCAGTCGGCTCCGCGATGAATCGCCGCCACCAACCCACAGGGCCGCAGAAATCGGAGCGGGGTGCACCGTCCTGCGCTGTAGAGGTGGAGGTCCACCGCAGGCGATGCTGGATCCCGGACGAGCCCCCAAATTGTGAGAAACGCTCAAGTGAAAATTTTCGGGTGAGGCAAGGACCTTAGTGATAGCAGCAAAGTTTATTCGTTATTGCAATAACGGGCGCACACCCCCTGTTGGCAAGGGAGAAATTGCACACCGACCAGTGAAATCCATCCCGTTATATACCCTAAACCCGACGCAGGTAATGCTCCCCTGGCACTCACTCATTGGTCGAGCTTCTCAGGCTCACAATCTCCCCGACGCTATTGCTTTGATTATTTTTCATACACAGTGGTTCCCAACCTGTTGTTTTTGATGTACTGTCATTGTGAAGCAGGTGGGCAATTTTCTTAAGGCACGTTCACTTTGTTCTGTACTAGGCTCTCCCTCCTCCCTGCACACCTGCCTTATCTTGTTCCTGTACTCGGTCCTACCCATGTGAAAACGCCCCACTAGTGGAAGAAAAACAATCTCCCCCTGTCAGTGCTCACTGAACTAGTGGAAGAAAAATGACTCACCTAACTGCTTCACTGTTTCACAGGAGGGTTCAGTAAAGGCCTACACCACATACAGAAAATGTTGGTCGCACTACAAAGGCCTATTCTACATACCAGAAGCACTTGCTTCACTGCAAAAACACAATCTATCTCCCTCAACAAGGAAGCAAGGTAGACAGTTCCTCCATCATATCATCCTGTTTACTCTCTGTTCTATCCGGCCTTTCAGTTACTTTGGAAATGGCTGAAACAGAAGCTCTGAAACAGAGGGGTTAAATGTTGCTCAAAGTCATGAAGTCCAATAATTAGTTCATTTAAAAGGTTTCTTCTTTGCCCTGTGCCATACTTTGCTACTAGTGTACCAGCGTACTTATCTGGTGCTGTTCTTGTGAATTTACGGCACATATTTGGTGTACACCTGACACTCTCAGGATAATGCTGTTGGTGGGGATCTTCAGGAATGAACATTGGGGTCATGTATCATTTCCACGGTGGCTCATTCTCTCAAATAATGGATGCCTTTTTCCATAGCAGCCCATTTCTTTATCTCAGGCATCAGATCGACTCTGATGGTGTATTTTTCCTTTATTGCTAACAGCATCTGCTTTCAGAGGGTGAAGGCCTCATCCTGACATCTACTAATACCTCTGTCAATGGCTGAGTCCTTAGCAATGCTACCCAGTTGGTGAGCTTCTCTACTATCTAGTGACACGCTGTTGGCCCCATTATCCCAACATCTCAGTAACCAGGTGACAAATGGGTTCATTTGGGTGGCGTGAAAAGTCTTTTCTCAAATCTCTAATTTCAATCATTTTCAGAGGTTGAGTAGTAATGGTGACAATGTTTTCCTAACCTCCTTCTCTTTTAGCCCTCCTTGGTGTCCGTGACTGTGGTCTTGTTGAGGGCTTCTCCCCTGAAAGTAGGGGCCACTCCCCTGGATTTTCTTCCTCTACTTTCTCCTCTTCTCTTATAGAATCTTCTTCCTCTTTCTTCCGTTCTAAATTAGGCGACATTTGTTTCAATTTTTGTCCTCTTACGGGGGCAACTGACATCGATTCTGGTGCCTCCTGTGATTGATCAGGTTGTTCAGTTTTGATGTTCTTTCTCTCTAGCTTGACTCGGAGAGTGTCTTGTTTGGTTTGGAGGGTGTCTTGTTTGGATTGGAAGGTATCTCACTCAGATTGGAGATTCTTTCTTTTGGACTGGAAATTCTCACTCTCCAGTTGGAGTTTTTCCTTCTCAGCTCGGAGACTCTCTTGCATGATTTGGAGATTCTCTTTCTCAATTAGGAGTCTCTCTTTCTGGACCTGGAGATTCTCCTTCTCAGTTCAGACTCTTTCTGGGAAACTCTCCCTTTCAACTTCTTGGAGACTCTGTAGCTCAGTTTCAGAGACTCTCTCCCTCTCTGGGACAGTACTGAATATGGCCTGATAAGCATAATCCAGGCCCCAAATAATTTGTGTCTCCTCAGATCTGCCTGAGCCACAACATTCCTGTCTCAAATATCTGCTTAGGTTCTCAGGATCTTACAGGTGTTCAAGAGTAAAGTTCCATGACACCAGTGATGCCCATTTCTCTAAAGTCTCTCCCAAGTCCCTCCACACTCCCTGACACTCAGCATTCTCTGGCTTTGGGGAAGGCTTCCTCAAAATATTATAAATACAGAGACTGAGTGAAATGGTGAGAAGTACATTCAGGGAGACAGACAACATGATCATTGGATGAGCATTCCAAAAACGCATAAAGGATTCAAGGGAGAGCCTGGGAGACTGTTTAAAAATCACAAGTTCTGTAAAATTAGCAACTCCCTCTGGAGTTGCATGCCATGTTGTATGCAGATACCAGATAGGTATTTCCATCAGTGTTTTTAATTTGTCATATATATATATATATATATATATATATATATATATATATATATCTCCATAGAGTGGCAAACTTAATTAAGGCGCAGTACGTTCTGAGCAAGAGAAAAAATGATGGAATGCAATCCCTTGAAGAACAGTTTTACAAGAGAAAGCTTTTTTTTTTTTTTTTCTCTTGACCGAAGCAAGCCGGCAGCACCTAGAAAGTTTACAACTATCCCAGAATATTAGCAGTCCTCCTGGACTTTGAGGTCTTGTTTTCAGTACAGCACCTGCAGTACAGATAAGCTTTCTAACAAAGCTCTTTGCGAGTCATCTCATGACCCGTCAACAGTTTTATCTTTCCCACTGAACAGAAAAGGTAAACAGAACAGTGAACGGTCCTCTGGGATATGTAGTTCCCTTCTGAGACAGGTATACCTAGAACTATCGACAGTCCATGGAACTGGAGCATTAACTCTTTAATTCCCAGTTTACTACATGATGTTATGATGTGGAATACCGATGACAAAAATCATAAAACCATGACAAAGCAGCGCGCGATGTTCTCGGATAGTAAATCCTCAATCCATTGGACTCGAGCCAGCATGTCAGCTTCGTTGTTTCCCAGTGTCTGTAGAGGTTGGTGGTCAGAAAAGTGGAAGACGTGTATGGTCCTGTGTATAACCACATTCCATATGTCTAGCCACATATCTCTGCCCCAGATTGGTTGGGCATGGATAGTCCATTCCTGGGTGGCCCACTGTGCAATCCAAAGAGTGAGCCCCCAGTACACAACCCAACTATCTATGATTTCAGCTGTTTGGGTTATGGGCTATACCGCCTGTAATGTGGAATAGGCAGCCAATAACTGTTTTTCAATCATACTATATCTTTCTTCTTCTCTGTGCCAGACCTGAGACCAGAATCCAATGGGGGTCTGAACAGAACTCTGGCGTTGCCACAGGGCCCAGTCAAAGTCATCCTGAGTGACATGAACGTCCAACTTGGCTGGGAGGGTAGGATCAAATATATCCATTGCCTGGGCTTGTTTAACTGCCAGTTTTGCCTGTCGGAAAGCCTCATGTTCTGTTCTCCCCCAGTCCCATAGCTGCCCCTTTTTCTTGCATCTGTACAGCAGCCTCAGCAGCTGCGCTAAATGAGATATACAGGAGCACCAGTACCCCAATACACCTAGGAACTCCTGCAGCTGCTTTGGTGTTGTAGGGACTGGAAATGCCTGAACCTTATCTATGACAGCACTGGGTAGTACTTTGGTCTTTTCTGACCAAACTCCCCCCAGGAATTTTACGGACAGGCCCGGACCTTGCACCTTTTGAGTATTACTGCAGAGATGAACAGAAAGGGAAGAGGGGTCGTCTTGTGACCTGCAAACAGTTTTATCTTTCCCGCTCAACTGAAAATGGAAACTAAAAGTCCTCTGGGGTATGTAGTTCTTCCCTTTTAATAACCAGGTTCCCAGAAAATTGGCAGTGCATGGAACTGGATCATTAACTCTTTAACTCCCAGTGCACTACATGATGTTTTGATGTGGAATACTGATAACAAAAATCATAAAACCATAACAGTCTTCTAACTTTGCATTTGGTCCTTCTAAATACTTATTGTGTGAAAATTAAATGTTCTTTATCATCAGAAAAATTCGGGAGGAAAACTTTCCAACTCCAGTGTGGTGTTAGAAAGCCAGCATTCCTTTATTTTCACAATATATACCGGGCAACTTTACAAATCAAGCACACGCTCTCGATGTTCAGGTTCTACATTTAAAACGTTAAGACATACATATGCAGTACATTTCCCAGAAATGGCATACATATTCATTCTTTTCCAAGAACTCATTAATATATGCTAATTTCCCTTTGGGCATTTGTGGTCACATGTGGTGGTTGTAAGACCACTTACTTCCTCCCCTTTATTTCATCTTCCTGTCAATGGTTTACGGGCTGGTTTGTCCCGGTTCTGTGACTAGTCAGTGCTTGCATCAAAAACAGTGTTACTAGCAGGAACAGGGAGGTAATTGTCCCCCTGTACTCGGCATTGGTGCGGCCGCACCTCGAGTACTGTGTTCAGTTTTGGGCCCCTCACTGCAAGACATTGAGGCCCTGGAACGTGTTCAGAGGAGGGCTACGAAGCTGGTGAGGGGTCTGGAGCACAGGCCTTATGAGGAGCGGTTGAGGGAGCTGGGATTGTTCAGCCTGGAGAAGAGGAGGCTCAGGGGAGACCTTATAGCTCTCTATAACATCCTGAAAGGAGGTTGTGGTGAGCTGGGGGTCGGCCTCTTCTCTTGTGTAATCAGTGATAGAACTAGAGGGAATGGTTTCAAGCTGCGCCAGGGGAGGTTCAGGCTGGACATTAGGAAGTATTACTACTCGGAAAGGGTAGTCAGGCATTGGAATGCACTGCCCAGGGAGGTGGTGGAATCACCGACCATGGGAGTGTTCAAGAAACGTTTGGATGTTGCGTTGAGGGGTATGATTTAGCTGGGAAGTATTGGTAATGGTTGGACTGGATGATCTTCTAGGTCTTTTCCAACCTCGATAATTCTGTGATTCTGTGATTCTGTAGTGCGGTGGAGGGACTTCGCAAAATCCACGCCTCCGGAAAAGGGAAACAGGGGACCACAAAATAATTAAAGAAAAGAACAGCGGCAACGATCTTAGGAGGAATAAACTAATTTACTAAATATAATGAGAGAGTATCTGAAAAAAAAAAAAAAGCTGTAGGCCTTACAGTAATGCTGAAGCAGCATGCACAGTGGGGACGGGCAGCAGCGAGGAGAGACGAAGGAGAAGAGCGATGAAGGAAAGTGAAAAGGGAGGTCAGATGCCCAACAATGCCTTATATGCGTTCCCCCCTGTGCAGGAATGATATCAGCACAGCGAACAGTCTTCTGGGCAACGTAGTTTCTTTTTAGTATGTTGAACTGGGACATTAACACTTTAATTCCCAGTGTACTTACATGATGTTATGATGTGGAATATCGATGAGCACAAAACCATGACACTTCCTCTTCACCATGGTGCCCTTTGGTCGACCTCCAGCTGTTTTTTCCCCAGTTTGGCAAATTTCCATTGCTTGTTATGCCATAATGTGCAACTTTCTATCTTGGTGCACTATAACTCAAAAGAGTATATGTGAAATCCATGAAAAAATGTCTTTGCACCTTGTGGATGCAAAGATAAAAGTAGTCTATTGTGACTTCAGTGCTTCCGTGATGCAGGATTGTTGAGAAAAATAAAACTGTTCACATACCAAACAAAGTTAAACTGGAAAGTTTTAGAACTAGCACACATTAATTCCTTTTGTTAAACTAATATATTGGTCCCTAAGCTAATATATTGATCCCTATTCCTAAGCCAGCCTATATCATCTTGATGTGTGTCGTGTGATGGATATTGTTTCTTTGCTTGACTACAATCTCGTATACAATTTTATGTTGGAGAAGAGGAGGCTCAGGGGAGACCTTATTGCTCTTTATATCTACCTGAAGGGAGGTTGTAGCGAGCTGGGGGTCAGCCTCTTCTCTCGTGTAACTAGTGATAGGACTAGAGGGAATGGCTTCAAGCTGCACCAGGGGAGATTCAGGCTGGACGTTAGGAAATACTACTTCTCTTAAAGAGTGGTCAGGCACTGGAATGGGCTGCCCAGGGAGGTGGTGGAGTCACCGACCCTGGAGGTGTTCAAGGAACGTTTGGACGTTGTGTTGAGGGACATGGTTAAGTGAAAGTGAGAACTATTGGTGATTGGTGGATGGTTGGACTGGGTGATCCTGTGGGTCTTTTCCAACCTTGGTGATTCTATGATTCTATGTTGGGGTTTTTATTTTGTTTGCAGTTATAAGGCCTTTGTTACCTTTTTCAAAAGATATCTGTTGCATTGAAGTGAGTGCATGAGAAAGTAAAGCAGTCATTTGTCGGATGTGTTGTGTAGTCTGCATTGTCAGGTGTGTATGGAGGGGTGTAGATGCAGCACTCTGCCTTCTTGGAGGTCTCTGCTTACTCAATATAATGTTTGTAATACGATCAGTGGTTATTAAATCTGACAGAAGCCTTGTCCAGTCCTCTTTAAGCAAAGATTGCCACTTTGCTAATAACTGGGGAAAACACAAGATATTTCCCTGGAAACAAAACAAAAAACTAAAAAAAAGAACCCCAAAAAACCCTTATAATCCTCAAAACTCTCAGTAATTTGATACATATTTCATAAGATAAAGTTAAAATTAAATGCTTTTAGGAGGTGGAAGATGGGAATTTTAATGGGTTTTTCCTTGTTTCTTTTTATTGGAAGATTACTTCTGAAGGAAATAGTTAGACTTGGTTTCTTTATAAATCTCACAGCTAGCTGGGACCGCAAGTTCATTTAGCATGTAACTCTCTACAGAAGTGAACTTGCTTTCTGGATCTCTTGATGTTTAACCCAACCTGGATAGTCTAGTGGCAACTTGGACATGGCATCTCAACATACATAGTACACTGTCAACAGAGTGCTTTTGCCATGGGAAGATGCCCAGTAAGGGTTATGTCAGTCCCATGACTTCATTACCTTTTTTTTTTTTTTTTTTAATCTATAGCATTGTTCATCTGTTCCTCATCTTAGCAGCTCTGGGTCAGGAGAGAAATTGAGAGTTTTTTAGTAGCTGTGTCATATACTTTTTAGTTTGTTCTCGGGAGAGCTGTCAAATGTCTTTCATCTTCAGCTTTCCCTTTTCAAAGCCTGTTTAGCACTAGTCTTGCTGTTATGTAGATCTCTTTCTGAATGCAGAGCGAATGGCACACAGTTTGTCTGGCCTGCTCAGCAATAGGATGTAAAATGTCAGCTGCTGTCTGCTCTTTGCAGAGGAGGGGCAAGACAGGGTGCCATCATTTGGGGGCAGACGAATACTGTGAATTATTTATTCACATATAAATGAGTAAAAGCTGATGAAGCTTTCTGAACTTGTGAAAATGACAGATTCATCGAACAGGCCTCATCGGACAGTGTTCACTCGAGCCATTGAAGCATGTGATCTTCACTGGCAGGACAGCCACTTACTGCACATTATCAGCAGTGACCTATACACCAACTACCATTACCATGACGACACTGAAAGCTCGCTCTTTGATTCTCATGGGTGGCCCCTCTGGCATGGTAAGTGGCTGAAATGGAAAAGACATTTCCATGACTTGCCTTCTTGTTCCTCTTTGTTCAGTTTCTTTGTCATTATTTTGTGTGGGAAGGGGGGAAGAGATAAATGAAAAGCCTGGAGAAAGAAACAGTCTCCCTTGAAATGCTGTTTTTATTTTTGTTAAGAAGACTCTTGCTTTTTTTTAAATTATTTTTTTTTAAAGCCCTTTGGAGTTAACCTAGCAAAAGAGGCCATTATAGACATGGAAGTGTTGTTTTTTTTCATTTATTTTCTCTATTTTAGAACATGTCCCTACAGCCTGTGCGAGGGTGGATGCATTGCGATCTCATGGATACTCAAGAGAAGCACTGAGGCTAGCGATAGCTATTGTTAATACGCTAAGAAGGCAGCAGCAGAAACAGCTGGAAATGTTCCAGGCTCGGAAGAAAGGTAAATGTGGGCAAAGGACATGACAAGGTGACAATAACACTGGACTGGAACTTTGCACGAGAAAACTGTTTTTGAAACTATAACGCCAAGGAGGTGCATTTAACTCTCAATCACAAACGACCATAGTGGTAATGTAATGCTTTGGATGTTGGAGATTTCCTTTGTGAATTCTGCATGGCAAGGGCTCAATTCTGCCTTTTGTAATATGTCTGACACAACTGGGCCTTTATCCCAATCAGAAGTTTTGGTTACACAGTGTAAATATTCATCTGGTGTAATTTAAAGGCTTGTAAACAGAGCTTAGTATTTGACACGTCAGGTATTTTAAATTATTTCTTCCTTTGACGTATAATTTAGCTGAACTATATATTTCTAATGTGGAAGCCTAAGTTGACATGGAGGATAACACTGAGGCAAAGTCTGCACTAGAGAAATTGATCAAATTTGGCAATTTGTTTCAAAAGAGTCTTACAATATCTAAAATTTTAGTATTTCTGTATGGAGTCAGGTTGATGTCATTGGAAATGAGTTTTTGAAACAGTATTTTTTTATATGATTTCTATGTTGTTCCTCTGATGAACATTAACTCTATTTTTTTGAATGAACATTCTTCTTTAGGTACAATTTCTATGCCATGTGATCCTTGCTACCCAAAATAACACCAAACTGAACTTTGTCATAAGTTTCAAGAAGTAGTAGAAGGAAAAAGTGAGAGCTTTCTGATTAAAGAATGCATGTGGAAAAAATGGAAATATGTTCTCGGCTACTACAAGAACACCTTAATTCAAACATTATTTTAGATTTTCATTACTGCTCTTAACAATGTGATTCCTTATGTATTGTAAGAAAAAATACTAATGTGAAGTTGTGTAAATTTTTCAAGTGTATGTGCAGATGTTTTCACAGAAATAAGCATTTAGAAGTTTAAATGGCAACAATGTAGGCACCTGACTAAAAAAAAAAAAAAAATAGCTGACAGTTCCTATGTGCTTCTATTTCTGTTTCACAATATCCAAGTGTTTCAGGGTATGTTTGGATTTGAGAGACAGGATGTCTCAGGAGCAGAGGCAAGTAAACTATGCACTCAGAGCAGCACAGAAGGTTATGAGGTTTAGTCAACACAGTCATACACACACAGGCATCCATTTTAGATAATCCCCATAAGTGGGAAGCAGAAACTCCCTAAGCAAGTGCACTATTACTTACCAACCCTTGAGAGACAGCAAAATGCTGAAAAGGGGAGAGAAGGAACATGCCAGTGGTGGATTCAATAGGTAGTACCAGCAGGGTGTCCCCTGCTTCTAAGGGCACTTTTCCTCTCTCACCCATCACAGATTCTCTCCTGCTTTTATTCTTCTCAGGGTCTGCGGGGTTTTTTCCATTTGGACACCGCATCCGCGTGGCCAGTGCATGATACAGGGCCCAAGAGGAACATTAGCTTGCAAAGCAAGTCTTTGCAAAAACAAGATAAACTACCGAGGTCAGCTCTCTCTACAAAACAAGATATTTGCAGCTACAGCCACAAATATCAGTTCCCTTAAAAGTGTCAGAATACTTCGTTCCATCCCAGGATCATTCTTCAGTCAGAGGCCTTTAGGTCCCCAACAAACCAAGCTAGAAATTTTGTGCACTGTTTTGGATTCTAGATCTGAAAAAAATCTAAAAGCAGTTTATGTTGTTACTTATGATAAGTTTTCTAAATGATTTTATCATTTAATGAATGCATCTTTCCCTAAAATGCATTCCCTTAAAAGTTTTGCAGCTTTTTGAGCTTTTCAGGTCAAGGAGAGAAGCAATGAGGGGGTGTGTGTGTACATACCACTGATGTATGAAGGGTCTGCTACAAGTGTGCTGGTCATAGTACTGCTGAACTGATGAAGTATCCTGTTAAGTTCCTTTTCCCTATGAGCAATGTCTGTAGCTGTGAACTAGCGTAATGCTATTAGAACTAAAAGATTGTATAAAACGTGGTCCATCCTACCCTGGAACAAAGAAGCTTGTCATTTCTCTGTTGTCACTTACTGCTATTGTATTTTTTTTCTTGTATGTTCAGAATTGAAAAAAATATCCTTTTAATACTGCAAAATGTACTGGTCATCTCTATAAGCAGATGAATTCTGTGGATACAGGCCCAGCTTTAGGTTTCAGTTCAGCAAACATCACATGCTTCTACTTAGCTTTTATTCATGTAACCATGGTTTAAAATTAAATGTTTATATGACTGCAGGACTGAAGCCTTTGTTTGATGTGACACGAACTTTGTAAGTAGACACAATAGATGAAATAGAATATAAGTGAGTCAGTAAGAAGTCAGTGTTTAGCCCTTTTAATAATATTACTTGTTTCTGCATGTCATCTATTGCACATGCTATTTTGACAGTAAGACAATGATTTACTTGCTTGTTATTTTATATTACATATCAGTTGATTCTTAAACAACAACAACATCAAAAAAAACCCAACATCCTCATCCTTCTAAACAGTCAGTTCAATGCGTGGCTGTGTTTCATTTTGTAGGCCCACATGTTTAAATAGGTAAGAAGCAGACTTTCTAGTGTTTTAAAGCTTTGCATTAATAGATGTGGTTCCTAAGGAAAGTAGTACTCCATGAATGAGAACGAGCAGACAGCTACAAGTTAGTGCGTAGTAGGTAGAGAAGCAGAGCATCCATAATCTAAACCTCCCCTCTTTTAGCCTGAAACTGTTCCCTCATGTCTTATCGCTCTCTACCAATGGAAAAAAGTTGATTTCCTTCCTGTTTATAAGCTCCCTTTAAGTATTGGAAGACCGCAAAGAGATCCCCCCTGAGCCTTCTCTTCTCCAGGCTGAACAAGCCCAGCTCCCCCAGTCTGTCTTCGTAGGAGAGGTGCTCCAGCCCTCTGATCATCTTTGTGGTCCTCCTCTGGACCCTCTCCAAACCTGAGCTGGGAGCTGCAGACCTTGATGTAGTACTCCAGATGGGTCCTCACAAGGGCAGAGTAGAGGGGAACAATCGCTTCCCTCCTGCTGGCCACCCTTTTGATACAGCCCAGGATGCAGTTGGCCTTTTGGGCTGCAAGTGAACACTGCTGGCTCACGTTGAGTTTTTCACCTACCAGGACTCCTAAGTTCTTGTCAGGGCTGCTTGCAAGGAGTTTTTCTCCCAGTCTGTACATATATATGGGATTGCCTTGACCCAAGACCTAGGTTGCTGCACATCTTTTGAGGCAGGAAAGAATTGTGGATGTTTAAAAAAAAAGAAAGTTAAAAAGTCGTAATTTTTCAGCAGACATTTCCAGAAGACTCCCTGGTATTGTGTAAGAGATTCCAAAAGACACTGCAGTTGAAATTGTTGACCTATAATATGCTTTGCTAGTGCTTGAATGGCATTTGACCTTAATTCTTTTACTTTTTTTCCTCTTTTCACATATGCATAAAGAGCAATTAATTCACCCTGAAAGATACTGTTTTCTCCTTCGACGCAAAGGCTACTTTTAACACTTTGAACTCTATACTGAGAGCATTTTAATAGGTTTTACTTCTATAATTGTTTTAAGTGGATAACTTGCACTCTTTCCTTACCTACTCCTTTCATCTTTTTTAACGCAGAACTTCTCTACAGAGGAATAACCACAATAACAAATCTTGAAGGTTGGGTGGGACACCCTTTGGATCCAATTGGCACCCTCTTCAGTAGCCTGATGGAAGCCTGCAAGGTGGATGATGATAACTTCCATGGATTCTCAGATTTCATGGGTAAGGCTGTGCAAAGGGAGCTATCTTTTATACACCTAAAATAACCAAAGACATTTTTCTACCTTTCCACTATAAATGAACTTTGAAGCCAGTGTTCTCATAGTATAAGAACTCACATTTGCCTTCCCTAAAAAAAAAAAAAAAATTAAAAAAAAAAAAAATGTTTAAAGGAAAATCTTGAAAGAACTTCCAAAATTACCAGTTACTCATTCTGGAATACATATATATTTATTTTGTGCCTGAAATAAAAGCAAATAAATCTTTATAGCAGTAATTTTCTCCACATACATTCCTCTGTCCTATTTCTGAGACGTTGTACAAGATCACAAAATCACAGAATTGTTGAGGTTGGAAGGCAGCTCTGGAGATCTGCTTAGAGCAGGATCAGCTATAGCAGGTTGTCCAGAACTGCGTCCAGTTGGGTTTTGAATAACCCCAGAAATTAAGACTTTACATCCTCTCTTGGCATCCTTTTCCAATGTTCAACCACCCTCACAGTAATAAAAGTCTTTTCTTATGCTCAGGTGGAAACCTGTGTTTCAGTTTGCATCCATTGCTTCTTGTCCTGTCACAGGCTACCACTGAGAAGAGTCTGGCTCTTTCTTTTTTTACATTCTCCTATCAGATACTTATACATACTGGTAGGATCCTTCTGAGCCTTCTCTTTTCCAGGCTAAACAGACTTAGCTGTTTGTCACGGGGTTATCCCTAGATGCAAGTCCGTGACAGGGGGGCACAGGCACTGGGAAAAGGAAAGAAAAAGAGAGACAAAGGACCGAAAGAAAAAAAAAAAACAAAAAAACAAGGAAGGAGCTTTGCCCCACAACCCAGCCAGCCCCAGACCACACACTTTGGGAGAGGGGGAAGGGCAGAGAACCAGCAGATAGTTTTAACAAGGAGAAAACACAATGGCAACACAATGGGGTTCTTCTGTCTAGGTCTTCGTATCTATTCGTTGTTGCTACCAGTGAAATGGCATACCTCTCCGGTGCTGTTCTTGTGAGCTTCCGCCATATTTTGGGTGTACTCGTCACTCTCTCAGGATCATGGTCTTGGCGTGGATCATTAGAAACAAATGTGGGACCATACAGCATTTCCACTATGGCTGTTTCTCTCAAATACTGGATGCCTTTCTCAACAGCATTCCATCTTCTCAGCCCAGGCTCCAGCTCGACTTTGAAAGGATAGCTTTCCTTCACAGCCAATAACATTCTTTCCCAGAGGGTGGCGACTCCGTCCAGACATCTACTAATCCCTCTGTCAATAGCTGAGTCTCGGGCAACGTTTCCTAGTTGGCAAGCTTCATTACTATTAAGGGACATGCTACTGGCCCCGTCATCCCAACACCAAAGCAACCAGGCGACAACAGTTTCATTCGGGTATCTCATAAACTCCTTTCTTGTGCCTTGGATTTCAGTCATTTTCAGGGGTCAGCAAATAGAGGTAACAGTGACTCCCTCCTCATCACTCTCCTCTCCATGCCTCTTGCTTTTCTCCGTTGCCTTTCTCAGTGGTGGTGGTTTTGAGGAGGGCCCCTCGCCTGGATCTTCCTCTTCTTCCTCCATTTCTTCTTTCCATTCCAGACATGAGGACACTCGTTTCCATTTCTGGCCTTCCACAGGGGCAACTGACACTGATACTGGTGCTTCCTGTGATTGATCAAGACTGACTTGGAGGTTTCCCCTTTTGGTTTGGATCTCAGTTTGGAAACCCTCTCTCTCCACAATAGTATTATATAGAGCTTGGTAAGCACAAGCCAAGCCCCAAATAAGCCGTCCCTCCTCAGATCTTTCTGAGCTGTATCATCCCTTACTCAGATACTCGCTTAGTTTCTGAGGATTCTACAGGCGTTCGAGAGTAAAATCTCATGACACCGGGGGTCCCCATGCTTCTAACCTCTTTCTTAGACCTCTCTATATTCCCTGCCACTCAGCATTCTCCGGCTTTGGGGAATGTACTATTCAATATATTCATCAACATCTTGGATGAGAGAATAGTGTACACTGTCAGCAAGTTTGCTGATGACACAAGACTGGGAGGAGTGGCTGACATGCCAGAAGACTGTACTGCCATCCAGCGAGACCTAGACATGCTGTAGTTGGGTGAGGAGAAATTTAATGAAACATAACAAGGGCAAGTGTAGAGTCTTACATCTGGGTAAGAACAACCCCAGGTACCAGTATAGGTTGGGGACTGACCTGTTGGAGAGCAGCATAGGGGCAAGGCACCTTGTGTCCTGGTGGACAGCAGGATGACCATGAGCCAGCACTGTGTCCTGGTGGGCAAAAATGCCAACGACATCCTGGGGTGTATTAGAAGGGGTGTGGTTAGCAGGTCAAGAAGGGTTCTCCTCCCCCTCTACTCTACCCTGGTGAGACCACATCTGGAATATTGTGTCCAGTTCTGGGCCCCTCAGTTCAAGAAGGGCAGGGAACTGCTTGAGAGAGTCCAGCACAGAGCCACAAAGATGATTAAGGGAGTGGAGCACCTCCTTTAAGAGGAAAGGCTGAGGGAACTGGGTCTCTAGCTTGGAGAAGAGAAGACTGAGGGGTGACCTCATTAATGTTTATAAATATGTAAAAGGTGAGTGTCAGGAGGATGGAGTCAGGCTCTTCTCAGTGACCTCCAGTGATAGGACAGGTAAAAGAAATTCTCAAACGATCAAAATAGACTTTAGGGCTCTGGGAAGCCTGCTGAAGGGATCAGGAGCACAAGTAGTGTTCTCCTCTGTCCTCTCAGTTGGTGACCAGGATCCAGACAAAAGGAGGAGGACAGACATGCTGAACGAATGGCTTTGCAAATGGTGTTGCACTCAGTGCTTTGGGTACTGTGACTTGGGACACAGCCTTGAGAAAGGGGGAATGCTGACAGCGGATGGGAGCTGACTGACTAGAAGAGTCACAAATATTCTTGGGAGCAAACTAGCTGGGCTGGTTAGTAGGGCTTTAAACTAGATATGATGAGGAAAAGGGGTGAACTGGGCAAAACAAAAGCATGTGGGAAAGCTATCACCTTGGGAGATGGTAGGGGAAAACCCCAGACTTGTCCTGGAGATATTAGAAAGGACTCCCCCAAGAAAGCAACAAGGCCAATAGCCAAGCTGAAGTACCTCAATACCAACGCACACAGCAGGGGAAATAAACAAGAGAAGCTAGAAGCCACAGCACAAACAGGAAAGTATAACCTAATTGCTGTCATTAAAAAACGGTGGGATGAATCCCATGATTGGAATACCCTGTGTAAAAATAAACAAATACACAATTCACAGAACAACATGGTAAGACTTGTATTTTACAAGTCATATAACTAGAAGGATTATCACAGTGGAAAGAGATAATAAAAAACAAATTAAAGCACTCATCCATATCCTAGACTAACAAAAAAACTCCAAAAATAGCAATCTCCAGAAAGAATTCCTTCAGCAATGGCAGTCAGCCCTTAAATTGGGTCTAGAAGAGGTGGAGCCAGACTCCACCCCTTCCAGTCACACAGGTGAATTGCCTTCACCTGTGCTCCCAGGGCTGAGCTGGTCCTTTCCCCAGGTGATCAATCAGTGGTTCAGGCTGTGACTCAACAGTTCCCATACACTCCACCCCTTCACGGCATGAACCAATGATTGAGTTAACTAGAGTGTGAGTCTTCCTTAATACAGAGACCCGACACATCGTGACGCTTATACAATTTCCCGTTGTGATGAATGTTGACACAATTTAAGACGAGTGATGATCAGTGTATGGTGAAAGTTCATGCTCTTTCATGGGCCAGTACTCAGTGGTGTTACTGGAGGCATGCGGTCACATGGTGCAGGTCCATCCTATGCTCCATCAGTCCCACGTAGACCATTACCAGCTGTCGCACATGATCTGACAGCAACACTGGAACGCTTTGATGGCATTTCATTCCTTCTGGTGATCCTAGAGGCTCAAAGACTCACGGGGAATAATATAGATGTTTCAGGGGTACCAAGATGGGAAGATCTGCTCTCCAGGGCAAGATACAGGCTGTACTCCTATCCTGGGTCAACACTTCAGCTTGTACTGGGGCATGCCCTGGCCACCTGTACCGTACCTTCTGGCCAGATGTCTGCGGCTGCATAGCTGTATCTGGCACCAAAGGGGTGTCCTGATCTGCCATAGGGACATAAAGAGGGTCCCTTTAGCAATGAAGATTGGAGTGTTGACTACAATATCAGTAGGCCACGTACCGATTACCGGAGGGACTACCAAGCCTCCCACCTCCAATAATCTCCCCCAAGGTGCAGGTAGGCCACAACACTCAGGCCCTACCTTCCAAGGCCATTTTATTCTATGGGTACTTGGAACTAAATTGTCAGGGGCAGAGAGCAGAAGATTATTTTCATTGCCTATTTGGGGTCTTTCCTGACTATTGGTGCCTGTAATCTGGATCCTAAGCAGGGAGGCCCATGTTGTCTGTAGCATTTTCAGGGCACTGGGTCTGCCGTCTCAAGATCTTTCATTCAGGTCCCACAAGGTTTCATAGAGTCTCTTTGTCCACCCCTGCAGGGACTGGGAGTCTGTCTTCAGGGCAGCCTTGAGAATACCATTAAAACATTCAATGAGGCCTGCACCCCGTAGGATCATACAGCAGATGGAATCACCATTAGACGTTATTTTCTTCTGCCCAGTGTTGTATCATCTGTATAGTTGTAATGATACAAGGTGTAATAGATGGATAGCCAGAGGTTATATAGGAATAACACACCAATGCTGAGGCTCAGAGCTAAGACAGATGCTCACCAACATTGAGGCTCGCTACAAAGAACTCCACACAGGAGCAATCTCCAAAAAGAGACACTGCCTTAGTGGTGGTCAGCCCTTAAATGGGATCTAGGAGAGGTGGAGTCAAGCTCCACCCCTTCCGGGAGCACAGCTGAATTACCTTCACCTGTGCTCCTGCAGCTGACCCATCACTTGCCTCAGATGGTTAATCAGAGGTTCAGGCTGTGATTAACAGTTTCCCATACACTCCACCCCCTCACAGCATGAACCAATGATTAGGTGAGTTTTTCCTTATTACAGGGATCCAACGCGACACTTAAACAATTTCCCATCGCAGTACACGTTGACATAATTCAAGTGATGATTGATGAAAGTTCACAGTCTTCCATGGGCCAGTGCTTGATTGATGTTGCTGGAGGCAAGCAATCATGAGGTGCACTTTGTCCGGGTCTTGGTTGAAACCACAACACCAGATCCATTAATTCTGTGGCCGTGTATGGTCAGGCCGTGACATGAAAGTGTGTTTCAGCAGGGGGCCATTGATCAGGGGGCACCCCTGCCGGTCTACCTTGGACCTTTTTTGTTTTTTGTGTTATAATAGGACGGAGTTGTAATAAGTCCGTCATAAGAGGTTCTTCCAAGTCAACTACAGTAATTTCATCCCCTTGTTTAACCAGATCCGTTGATTCAGATACACGGTTGTCGTTTATCAAAACATTACGGACCTGGGAGACCAGGGAACATAATAGGGGTCTTTTCCCTGTCAGTATACTAAGTTCTTGTTTTAATTTTTCGATACAATCCTTTAACAATTGATTTTCACTTTCTAAACTGCCGGCTCTTATCTCAGCCTGATTTAAGGCATTTAACAGTGGCCATGCCGCTCTAGAGACAGCTAACTGCCATTGTTTCATAGTCAGAATAGCCTTGTCTAATCCTTGAAAATATTCCACCATGTGGAATGGGGAAATATTCCCCATAACCCGCAGGGGACCCCACTTCTCAACTATAGTTGGTAATAGGGAAAACCCAGAAACCCTGGGATCTGTACAGGAATCATTTTATTTAAGGGGGTGATGTTCTCCCCTCTGACTCATTTATAGATGCTCCACAAAAAAGACATTATATGTGTATATTTTAGTCTATTTGGCCTGCCTGGCTCACCAAATGTACAATCAATAAGTAAACAAAGGTTAAACAGATGTTTGGTTAAGAAAGATTATTGTGATGGAAAGATAATCTATAATAAATGGAAATGCTCACTGACATTGAAGTCTCACAGTAAAATTCCACAAAAGAGCAATCTCCAGAAAAAGACCTTTCCTCAGTGGCAGTCAGCCCTTAAATGGGATCTAGGAGAGGTGGAGCCAGGCTCCACCCCTTCCGGTAGCACAGCTGAATTGCTTTCACCTGTGCTCCCGCAGCTGACTCATTGCTTGTCTCAGGTGGTCACTAAGAGGTTCAGGCCGTTATCAACAGTTTCCCATATACCAGAAAATCAGTAGTCCACGGAACTGGAGTTCTGGAACTGGAACTCTAACTCCCAGTGCGCTATGTGATGTTTTGATGTGGAATACAGAAAACAAAAATCATAAAACCATGACATTCCACCCCTTATTCCACATCACTACATCATGCTTAATGTATATATACAAACAATAATTAATATGCATTAAACACAAACACACACACGCACACACGTACATAAATGGAATTACTGACGGTACTCCCCCAACATCAAATTCCCTTGTGGTACACACTGAACATCCTCATCCTTCTGCATCATCATCCACCAAGTGGACCCAGGTCCCTGGGCAAAAAAAGTTCCACGGAGAGGTTTGCCCTTTCCTGAGGCTGGAAAGACCCAAACTGCTTTTCCCAACATGCTCTTTATATGTACTACAGGGACCTTACCTCCCTCTACAGTATGTAGGGAGCTGGATTGGGTGGAACCATTGTGATTGATCAATCCTCAAGTATTGTCCAACCACGTGGCTTCTGCCAAATGCTTTTCCTAAGGCTTAAATGTTCCGCTACACATTGTTTTCAGCATAGTTTTTAACAACCCATTGTACCGTTTGATTTTACCAGAAGCTGGTTCGTGATAGGGGATATGATAAATCCACTCAATGCCATGATCTTTGGTCCAAGAATTTACAGGAGAATTTTTGAAATGAGTCCCATTAACTGACTCGATTCTTTCTGTAGAACCATGTCGCCACAGGACTTGTTTCTCGTGACCTAATAGGGTGTTTTGGGTGGTAGCACGGGGTACTGCATATGAGTCGTTACTGACAACTGACCCCGGGCTGGACCCCGTCCGGAGAGAGACACAGTCATGGATGTCATGGAGTCTACTCTCGATTTATAGCTGTGTCACACTGCTTATATACTGGCAATGGCTTCTGCGCAGGCTCATTCCGTACGCCCAATAACGCAACTCCACGCGCACATGCCCCTTCCCACTCCCAAAGTCCTCCCTTGCATAAATCATGTCGTCACGGGGCTCTCAGCAAGACGCTTCGTCACATCCCTGTTCCGTGGTTCTGCTTCAGCTGCTTCGGCTGTTGTTATCTAGCAATTCTTGTGCGATCGCTCAGGTCCGTCCCCCGGTTGACCTTGTTCCACAACATCTCCCACCTTCCTTAGCACACAGAAACTAAATAACAAGCAATACAATGACTAATATGATGGCCCCCATCGCAAGTACATTTTCAAACCATCGGGGGGTGCCGCAGACTGAGGCTGGGTTCCCGGAATCTGAGCTGTTCGCTGATCGGCGCGGGGGAGAGATGACAAGGACCCAATATGAGTGCATCAAACTCCGTTTATTGCTTGTGGTCACACTACTTTTATAGTCTACTAGGCACACTTGGTTCAGGCTGATTGGTTTTATTACTCTTGGCTTTAATTGATTGGTTGTAAAACCCACCGCCTTTGTTTACTTCCCATGGCAACATACCATAGCTACAATCAGGATACCGCTCTCAGGAGTCTGCTCTTCCCCCTCATTCTACCCGTATCTCAGTTCCCTCCTTAGTTGTTTCCCACCAGAGCAAGACCAGGCTGACCTTGTTTTTCACAGCCAGCTGGTGTTTGTCCACTGACAGCAGGCCATACTATCCCACGGCCATGTACTCACTGCTGCCTATTCTGTCTTTCTCGTACAATGCCCCCAGAGACCCGTGGCCCCCTTGGTCTTTTAGCCGTTCTGCAACAGGGGGGCACCGAAAAGGTTGGACAGGAACCCCCAACTATTGTCCACTCTAATTTTAAACACGGACTCAGCAATGTCCTTGGCTTCCAGCCGTATCTTATCAATAGCTGACGTTGCGTTCGCACCAAAATCAAGACAGCAGAATCCTTCCATCCCCAGCTGACTTTCCATGTCAGCGCAGCCTAAGCCTTGGAGGTGTTAGTCAGGTTCGCGTATTGTTGCCAGATATTCCCCGACAGCTCAGGTGGTATCAGGATCAGTGCTCCCATCGTCAGCCTGATGGTAACCATTAGCAGAAGTATTTGATGACATCCGTGGCTGAACAAGTCACGCGGGAATCAAGTTGGTCCCTGTACCTGTGGAAACACAAGCATACCCTTGGCCCCATGTAAGGAGGTTGGCTGGGCCCCGCCAGATAGAAGATTCAGGCGCCCAACACCAGGCCCCTGAGGGGTGACACCACTGTTGCTGGCCAGCTGGTTGAGCACTACCAGCATCCATTGCAATATCGCGGTCAGATGACCCTTGCCTCCCCCCTCCCTTAACCGCGTAAGCTGCAATTTCAACGTCTGATGCGTGCTTTTGACGATCGCTTGGTCAGTGCTGTTGTGTGGGATGCCAAGCGTATGGCGTACCCCTCAACTCCTACAATAGCAGAATTAAGGTCTTTTAATGGCCATTCAGAGGGCCAATCACTTGACTTAATGATGGTAACATCAGCTCCAGTATCTACTAGGCCTAATAACTGTCGTCCGTTTACTAAACATGGTAACAGTGGTTTGTCTTTTGTCACTTGTGTAGTCCACAAACACAGCAGGTTTGTCCGTGCTCCCAAATCCACCAGTTTGGTCCCTGATGCCAGGTTCAGTCAAAGAACAAAAAGGGATTAATCGCACTAATTTTTGGCCTTTGGAAATGAAGCAGAGGGGGAGGGTGCCCATGCCATTATTTTAATCACCCCAGTGTGATCAGCATCAATAAGTCCTGGTAAAACAAAAAGTCCCACCCGTGTAACAGAAGAATGTCCTAATAAGAGGGCGCTACGCCCGTCCCCAAGGGGCCCGTGACACCTATTGGAATGGGAGTCACAGTGCTGTCAGTCTGCGTCACTGACTGGGCGGTGGCCAAATCCACTCGTGCGCTGCCAGCGGTGGCTGGTCTGAGTGGGCTGGCCAGGCAGTGGCCGACCGATTCGGGACCGTATTTGCTGTCATAGCGTGCGGTCATGCGCTTTTCTTCCTGTTTCCCAGCAGATCGCAGGGCCATGCGGCAACAGGGAATTTGGATCGGCATTCTTTCGCCCAGTGTAGCCCCCTCCTTCATTGGGGACAGGGTCAATCTGGGATAGCACGAGCAGTTTTATTTGCTTGCTTAGGCTGTTTACAGTCCCTCTGTACATGACCGGGCTCCCCACAATTGTTACACTTCACTCTTTGAGCTGTCCCTGCATTGTGTCGGGCTGCCAGCATGTCTGCTAGCAAGGCCATTTTATGACTTTCTGTGCCTACATCTTGACAGGCTGTAATCATGTCAGTAATGGATGGATCTGCATTCTTTAAGGACTGTCTACTTGTCTCTCTAGCATATTTTGTAAATGGTCAAGAAATTTAATGGAGGGCTCGGCAGCCTCCTGCTTAACTGATATAATTGAGGCATTAGACAAATTAGTATCAGGTATCCGACGGATAGCACGCAACACCAAAGTCTTAACTTGTTCAAGGCATTGCCTGTCCATCTGTGCCCGGGTCTGAGGTGTTGCCTGGACCCCCTCTCCCATGAGTTCCTCCATGCCAATACGGTTTAAGTTAGGCAAATTATTCATAGCCTGGATGGTAGCCTGATCTCGGTATTCAGTCATCTCCTCTGCACTGCTCCAAAGCACTGTGGTACGCTGTAGAAAAATTTTTCTTTCCTGCATCATTCAAATTATCATCATGAGGGAAAATGATAGGCTCGTCCTCCAGATCTACTGGACCAGGATCAAAAAGTTCCTCTGGTTTTAGTCCGCCCCTGTCTTTAACCAAGTTACATGCAGGCTGCAGAGACGCTGCAGCAGACAACACAGACGCGGTGGGGGACGGCAGCGTCACGGCGAGCGACGTGGGCGGGGCGGAGGGCGGGAGCAGCGCGGCCGGCATCGGGGGCGGAACGTAGGACAGCAGCGTGGGGGGTGGGTCGCGATTTCTCTTCTCCTCAGCCTCGGGTGGGGGGGTGCTGAGCCACGGATCGACAAAACAGGCAGGAGCTGTTTTTCGTACCAAGGGGCAGCGGCGAGGGTGGAAGGGAGGGCAATAGGGAACAGTCAGAAGAAATTCTTCCTTGTTGAATTTGTTTAAGCCCTTCCATTATTTGGTGCCAAACAGACAAAAGTTTAGCAGCTGTTCTGTCTTTAGTAATAGAAGCCTCCCAGAATTTTGTGCCAATTTTGTCCCAAAACTCCCCATCAAGAGAGAACCCAGTTTTCGGAAATTCAGAAACATTTTTACTGCAACCTGGAAATAAATGCCTAAGGGTCCCATTCTGTGTTAATCTGTAACTGATTAGAAAAAAGCCTTCAACTTTCGTGCTTTTGTGCAGCAAATGCTTTTAGAGTGCTCACAACCATGCTTTTGAGCTAATAGATGATTATTAGTCGTACAACTTTATGAAGTTGCATGTCAGATAGATAGAATCAATATTAGTGGGCTAATGTGCCAGAATGTGTTGGCGGTGGATGTGATAGGGAGTGTCAGCAGAGCATCCCCTGCTTCAAAGTGCACTTTACCTTTCTCACCCACTGCAGATTCTCTCTTGCTTTTATTCCTCTCAGGGTCTGAAGGGTATTTTCCATTTGTACACCATATCCGCGTGGCCAGTACACGATACAGAGTGGAACACCTGCTTGGAAAACAGAATAAGCCATCAAGATTAGCTCTCTTAGCATGCGCCTTTGTCTCAAGTGATGCATGGTCGTATTTTAAAAATCCTGATTAGTGGGATGAAAGAGAGGTAATCATTCTATGATACAGGGTCATCCTCTTTGCCTGGGATTCCTTTCCAGGTTTCGTCTTCACAAATTAAGAAAAGGCTAATTGATAGGCTAATAGCGTCATAACCGAGCATTACTAATACATCAAAAGAACTATTCCCGTAGATTCCAGCACTGGTAACATCAAATCCTGTTTAATTCACATTCGACCTATTACTAAAATAGAAGAAGCACACAACAACTTAGATAATACCTAATAATTCTAACTCTTGAGACTGCATTGGTAACACAGGAAAATCACCCACTATGTCACAGCAATAGTAGCGTTATTTGCAATATAACAAGTTACAAAGCAATACCAGTAAGTAAGAAGCCCATAATCCCAGTCACTATGAAGGCTGGACGCTATTTTCTGCCTTGAGATGAGGCCAAACATATCGTGCTGAAACCCACGTAGGGCCAGTCCCTGACGGTCTTGAGACACCGGACAGACCAGCGGCTCAGCGCTATCTGCCGGGCTTAAGAACACATCCCCTTCAAGAGCACAATTTTTCATTGTCAACTACCAGTGGTCTATCGGGTCTGTCGGAGTAGCCCCCTGACTGCACTCGCTCCTCCTTTCCATAGTTTGAGCCAAGTTCTTAGAATTAACTGAAAAGTGTTGCAGTTCTGCTAGTCGGTAGGTCCTCTGATTCTTCCCTCCCCTGTGCCCCATCTCCTCTGGATTCATCTGTCTCCCGGGGCGGACCCTTAGTGGAAGGCATGCTGACGTCCACCGGGGCGTATGCAGGAGGAGCAGAGGGGCGGGGGGGTGGGGGATCCAGAATGATCCCCGGAGCACACGGGTCGCCATCCACAAACAAAGAGTCTGAGGGCCTCCCCTCACCAATTGGGAAAGCCCGCAAATCCTCCTGCAAAGCCCCACCAGACTCCACTGCTCCATCCCGCCGGACCGGCAGCTCAGCTGAAATCACCTCTACACTAACCCCGAACTCATCCGAGTCCACTTTGCCGGCACACGTCCCCCTAGGGGACCTGCACACAGCCTCTGCTGCAGCTGCCCAGAAGCTCCGCACCTCTCGGATCTTTTGGAGGCAAGCACGTAAAACCCCCACCACTGGGATGTGCTGGAACTCCATCTTACTCCCTGTCCCAGCAGATGACAGCAATTCCACCCCTGCCACCTGGACTTTCTCCAAGTCCATTGCCTGCACAGCAGAGCCTATTAACCCCTTCTGAATCATCCACTGGATGAGCCCCTCTGTGCTGCTGGAGGAGAGCGAGACATCTTCCTCCCGAGCACACACCTTCAGTACCATAACTGGATCCTTGACAGATTCTGTCGACATGGTTAGGTCTGGGAACCCTGAGCGCCGCTCGCACCGGTGCACCGTTCACATCGCAATCACTGCGGTATCACTGCTATCACATCACAATCACTGCGGTATCACTATTATCACATCGCCATACCTATTATCACGTCGGGGTCACCATTTGTCGTTACCGACAACTGACCCCGGGCCAGACCCCATCCGGAATGGACCCCGTCCGGAGAGAGACACAGTCATGGATGCCATGGAGTCTACTCTCGATTTATAGCTGTGTCACACTGCTTATATACTGGCAATGGCTTTCGCGCAGGCTCATTCCATACACCCAATAACGCAAACCCACATGTGCATGCCCCTTCCCACTCCCAAAGTGGGAATAAATCAGGTCGTCATGGGGCTCTTGGCAAAACGCTTCATCGCATCCCTGTTCCGTGGTTCTGCTTCAGCTGCTCCGGCTGTTGTTATCTAGCAATTCTTGTGCAATCACTCAGGCCCGTCCCCTGGTTGACCTTGTTCCACAACAATATGTTTCAAGCCACCCAGTGGTTGCTTCCACCATGGTAAGCATATAACGCTTACCATCACGGGTTCGTGGCAACCTGCCACGCCTCCCCATATTTATACTTTCGACATCGCCCTTCCCCCCGAAGAGGTTTCATCCTCTTGGCTTGTTTAATTGTGGCGCATGTGTCACAGTCATGAATAAGCTTTGCAATAGTATCCATAGTTAAGTCCACCCCTCGTTCTCTAGCCCACTTGTATGTTGCAACTCTTCCTTGATGGCCCGAGGTCTCATGGGCCCACCAAGCTAGAAGTAATTCACCCTTGTGTTGCCAGTCCAAGTCACAAATAATGTCATCAATATACTGCAGGTGCTTGGGAGCACCACCCTGTTCCAGCACAGTTTGGATCAACCCATGGTAAACGGTTGGGCTGTGTTTCCACCCCTGGGGCAAACAGTTTCAAGTATACTCAATGCCCCTCCAGGTGAAAGCAAACTGTGGCCTACATGCTGTGGCCAAAGGAATGGAGAAAAAGGTGTTAGCAATGTCAATGGTGGCATACCACTTGGCTGCTTTTGACTCCAGGTCGAGCTTCTCAGGCTCACAATCTCCCTGACACTATTGCTTTGATTATTTTCCATACACAGTGGTTCCCAACCTGTTGTTTTTGATGTACTGTCATTGTGAAGCAGGTGGGCAATTTTCTTAAGGCACGTTCACTTTGTTCTGTACTAGGCTCTCCCTCCTCCCTGCACACCTGCCTTATCTTGTTCCTGTACTCAGTCCTACCCATGTGAAAACGCCCCACTAGTGGAAGAAAAACAATCTCCCCGTCAGTGCTCACTGAACTAGTGGAAGAAAAATGACTCACCTAACTGCTTCACTGTTTCACAGGAGGGTTCAGTAAAGGCCTACACCACATACAGAAAATGTTGGTCGCACTACAAAGGCCTATTCTACATACCAGAAGCACTTGCTTCACTGCAAAAACACAATCTATCTCCCTCAATTCCCCCCTTTTTTTTTTCTTTTTAACCTCTTGTGTTTTTTGCATCTAACTATGAAGTCTCCCTGATACAAGAGAACTATCTTCCTAGCCTAGCTTCACTACTTGATTGTAATAATCTACCACATTATCTGTTTTGCTATTTTCCAAACTCTAATATATAGAATTATTATCAAAAGTAAATAAATCAGACATAGAATTAAAATCACCACAATAGGATGCAGCATCTTGTTAAAAAGTCTGGTTGCAGTGGGTGACCATCCAAAAAGAACATCCCACCAGTTCCATTATTCAATGTACTTCCTTGACATCATGATGTACTGTGATCAGAGTTCTTTGTTCATTCTCTTTGGATTGCTTCAGTTGTCATGGTTTTGTAATTTTTGCTATTGGTATTCCACATCATAACATCATGTGGAGCACAGAGAAGAAGAACTACACGTCCCAGAGGACCTCGCGGCCAGAGAGGGAAAATACGTCACGGAAGCGACGCTCGCTCTCTCTCTCTCACTGCCTGGCAGCGTGTGTGGGTGTGCTTCCAAGCCGCGGCGCCTTCAATTTCAAAGTAGGCTTCTCGGTCTTTGGAAACCTCTCTTTCTCTCTCTTTTATTTCACTTGATTTATTAGCCTCAATTTCAATTAGATTGTATTATAGTAAAATAAGTTTTCCTCCTTAGATCGTTGCCGCTGCTCTGTTTGTTTCCTTGAGCCCAGCTCCCATCTCCCTACCCCTTTCCCTTTTTCCCTTCCCCTTTGTCAGGGGCCGGGGGCCCACGGGCCTACTGCCCCCCCTGTCACGGACACAGATTGATCTAGATAACTCCGTGACATTCAGTAACTGTTTCAGGTCCTTGTGTTGTAACAACTTCTTCACCATTGTATTATTCATTCCAATATGAACTGGTAGTAAACCTTGGATCAGCGTGTAAACTGATTGTAGTAGCCTATACGAGGTGACATCTGAGACACAGCTGCACATTCTGTGTTGTTCTCGACCTGACATCCCATGGAAACAGTTTCCCCTTCATTTCCGGTCACTGATGAAATCTGTCGATGTTCGTTCTCTTCCGTTATTTTCCATTCCTGTCTGGGAACTGTGTTATTATTTCTCAGTATCACTGTAGACAAGACTGGCACTCGCCCTACTTGAACAGCATAGGCAGCCGTCCATGGCCACCCAGTAGTATATGGGTGCCACTAACCTTGGGTATCAACCATAAAATCAAATATCAGTTCTGAACCTTTATATCCCCATTTGCAGTATATAAATAACGGTTTCGTATAGGTGAAGGTATACCAACAGTCTTGTTCTAGCTCTGTCATCTTGTAACAATAAAAATCTTCATTCTTAGGATTTTCCGGTTTAACCCCATCAGTGTAAAAGGCTTCAATTTCAATGGGTCTGTGATAAGCAGATCCATTTATCACTCAGCAGCCAATTTGTATTTTCTCTCCTGGTACTGTGTGAAGTCTGGCCATTGGATAGGTATCATTTCATCCCCACTCCTGCTCTGAATACATTTCACCCCCGTGCATTGCTACAGTAGCCAGGTTCAGATCCTTATTACTGGCATGCATTCCCACGATTCCACTGCAATTGACAAGGTCAAGTGACCAGGGCCACTCAGGAGCCCTGTCGGTCACAAATGACCCGAGTGATCTTGATCCTGAGGAGAAGACATCTTCCAACGAGAAGAATGTCATGGTGGGAACAGGGGTGGTTATGAGGGTGTCTATTTTGAATGTAAGCAACAGTCCGAAGTTCTGGCCAGACCAGTGACAAACTGCAAATACCGGATCTGTTAGTGTGAAGTTATGCCAGCAACTTGGTCTTTGGTTGGCACAGGACACCTGCCGCATTCAGCATCCTATTAGGATTTCTTCTCCAACCCTTCCAATTAGGGAGATTACTTGCTTAGATTTATCTCAGGCCCATTCCTGTTTTGTATATACTTTGTTTCCATGTAAAACTACAGTGGTCAAACTTAAATCCCTATTTTTAACATTGTCTGGATCACTAAGTGTACTCGCGGTGTATCGTGTATATCCACGCTGCCATGGCCATGTTAGCTCTCTTTGACTACTGACTTTTCCTATAATAATTAATAGAAATATTGCCTCCTTCACTGTGAATTTAGTTTGTCCAATTATTTATGTATTTTTTTTCTTCCAATTTATAATTTAAAAACAACAGATTGGTTTACAATATCTTGTTCTAATACTCTTTCTTAATAGAAACTTGGAAATTTTGGTTTACAAATTAGCAACCCAAATATGAATGCACAAACAATCAAAAATATTAACAACCCTGTTCGAGGACACTCGAATTCAATATATGTCAGTACCTCTTCCCAGTTACAGGTTATATTCATTAGTCTGTTAATCCTTGCTTCCCGGTGATTCTTCTGTTTCCTCAATGTTGGAATGTGCAGAGGCTTTTACCCAGGTGTAGTGAGTCCAACCTTTCTCTGCTGTCCTCACTGCTGTTTCAGTGATCAGCAGCACCTGGAACGGTCCTTCCCACTTGGGCTGAAGCTTCGACTCCTTCCAGGTGCGTATTAGGACCCAGTCTCCCACACGGAATGAATGCACCGGAGATTCCAGAGGTGAAGTTTGAGCCAACAGTCCACGTTCCTTGAGGAATAACAGAGAAGCAGACAAACCGAGTGTATAGTTCTGAAGAAACTTGTCCTTGGTTTTGAGAGTGGGCATCTCACCACTCCCTCCCGAGAACAGTAGCCCAAACAACACTTCGTATGGTGATACTCCTAAGTCCTTTCTAGGAGCTGTTCGTATTTTGAGAAGGGCTAAAGGTAAACACTTTATCCATGGTAATTTGGTCTCTAAAATCAATTTTGACAAGTGCTTTTTCAAGGTCTGGTTCATTTGTTCTACTTTTCCTGAAGAGGGGGGATGTCATGGAGTATGAAACTCCCACTTTATTCCTAAAGTTCTCATTAGCTCCTGTACAACATGTGAAGTAAAGTGGCTTCCCTTATCTGAGTCTATATTCTGCACAATCCCATATCTAGGGATTAATTGCTCCAAAATTGTCCTTGTTACTACACTAGCGACTGCTGACGCTGAGGGGTAATCTTCTACCCAACCCGACAAGTGATCTACTAATACTAACAGATACTTGAACCTTCCTACCTTCACAGGTTTGACCCGACCAACTACTAGGCAACTTTCCCATTTCTGCTACTTTCCCTTCTGCTCCTTCAACAACGGCATAACCATTGCACCGCTTTCCATTTATCACTCTAGATGATTCATCTATAAACAGAATTTCCCCTTCAAAGGTACATCCTGTAAATCCAACCTTATCTTTGTCTGAAAACTTATTAAGTCCAGACAGTTACGTTCTACATCCATGGTGTTCTCACTTCCCTTAACTAGGAAGGAAGCAGGATTTGTGACAGAACTTGTAATTATAATCAAATCATCTTTTTCAATCAGTACTGTTTCATATTTAAGTATTCTAGAATCTGTCAGCCATCTCCCGGCTTTCTGAGTGAGAATCGTTTTTACCTGATGAGGGGTGACAACAATCAATTGCCCCCCGAAGGTCAATTTCCTGCTTTCTTCTACCAATAGGGCAGTTGCCGCTACTGCCTGAACACATTCAGGCCAACCTCGAGATACAGGGTCTAATAGCTTAGACAAATAAGCAATAGGTTTTCTTTTGTCTCCCCATTCTTGTGTTAGAACTCCTAAAGCAGCTCCTTCACTGACAGTTACAAAGAGGTGAAGTGGTTTCTTTAAATCAAGCAGTTCTAACACAGGTACTGTGATTAAGTCCTGTTTCAGTACTTCTACTAATTCTTTTTCCTCTTCTGCCCATTTCAATATGTTGGGTTCATCCTCTGATAGTTTGAGATACAATCTCTTTGTTTTCTGTGCATATGCTTCTATCCATATTCTACAGTATCCAATTAAACCTAGAAACTTTCGCAATTCCCTCTTTGTTTTAAGCAGAGGAAACTGCACAATGCCTTGAATTCTTTTAGAATTTATCCTCCATTTCCCCTCAGAAATCACATACCCAAGGTATCTGACTTCTTTTTCCACAGACTACAATTTCTTTTTAGACAATCTTAGTCCATGTTCTCCTAAAAAGTTCAGGAGTTTATTTGTAATCTCTTTCACTTTGAACTCCTCTGCCCCACAAATCAGCAAATCATCCACATACTGTATTACGCTAAAGCATTTATGTTCATGTGGGATCTGACTCATTAAGGTATAGGGGTTAGGAACCACGGGACGTCTCTTGAGAACTATTTCATTAATTTTTCTCAGATCTTGCACCAGCCGATAAGTGCCATCTGCCTTCTGTACCAGCAGAATTGGGGTATTATAAGGCAACATGCAAGGTTCCAGGAGACCATCCTTAACCAATGTCTGTATTACAGGCTTTAAACCCATTCGCCCTTCTAAGGGTATGGGGTATCACCGTTGTTTTACAGGTTCACTCCCTTCTTGGACAGTTATTTTTAAGGGAGTAATTGCGAGTCCACCCCGGTTTCCTTCCCCTGCCCACACCTTTTGATTTATTTCTTTTTCATCAGCAGCTGTTAACACATTCATTGACACTTTTATTCCTGTTTCACAAGTTTTCAACTGTAATCCTAATTTAACTATTACATCTCTCCCCAATAAGTTGGTCTCTGCTCCCGGCACATATAACAATTGCCCCGTAATTATTTTATCTTTTCATTTTAATTCTGTGCTAATCATTCCTCTTTCCTCCCTGTTAAGCAACATACTCAGGATGGACATCGTCTCACCCCATGAGTAACAATTTGGCCCCCCAAATTGATCAAACTGTTCTGCTAATCCAGTAGGATCTTCCATTAAAGGTTTCATTTCCCTTTTAAAATTTCTCACCTCTCCACTAGTGAGAGGGGCATTCACATACCCTATTCCTGTTAACATTGGAACTTCCCTGAAAGGGTACATAGGAGTGTTAGCGGAGTTAGTAGAGTTAGTGGAGTTAGTTTCAGGAAAGGGAAAATTTATAACATTTCCTTTTGCGTTGCTCCAATTCTTTCCTAAGCTGGCGGAATTTTTCCTTTTAGGTTCAGCACTAGTCACAGAGCTCTGTTCAGGTGGGCTGTTGGGGGGTGGTGATCAAGGCCAATGCCCTCCACCCTGTGAGCTGTCTCCAGCTTTTCTCCTGCAATTACAGGACTTGGCTCAGAGCCAGGATTGAAAAAGGGGGGGGAACGCTGTTCCCCCATAGGGACAGCTCGGAGAGGAGGTGGGCTGTTTAAAGGATCCTATCTGGAATTTCTCTGTTTTTCACTATCTATGGAATTTCATCAAGCCATGATTAATTACTGTACTCCCTAAATCCAGCAAGCAGCATATGCGGACTCATTCTCCAAACAAAACAAAACAAAATAATTAATAGTTTTACTGTTTACGTGCACGTTTGAAGCCTGACAAATGCGATCCTCATCAGACACGTATTTTGGCCAAAATACTGATTCCCCTACAATCTGCTCTTTAGGCCATACAGTAACACAACACCTAATCATTTTCTGTTTATCCTTATCCCTGGTTTTAGAATTTCTCTTCCAATTTTTCAACATATCTCCTAAAGGACTTATAGCAGGCACTGCTCCGGGGGCCCTCTCTCTGTCCCCCACCTTGGGACTCTTATTCCCCATTTCTCTCAGCAACCTATGGTCACGCTACTGCAGGAACCGCTCTCCCGCAGTGTCGCGCACACCAATTCTCGGTTCTGGAAAATGAGGTGTACCGTCCGGCAACCCTTTTGCCGTCTGCTCACATACAACATAAGAGTTCCTGAACTCAACCTCCAAGGCAGTACTTAATCACACAAGATTGTTCTTACCTTGGTCTGTGCACAGAGTTGCCAGGAATTATCAGGTCAATCTCACAACACCGCAGTGCCTGCTGTCCGTCCCTATCCCACAGCTGTTCACAGATCTTGCCTCTTTGAAAACAGTCTTGGGTCTGCAGTCGGCTCCGCGATGAATCGCCGCCACCAACCCACAGGGCCGCAGAAATCGGAGCGGGGTGCACCGTCCTGCGCTGTAGAGGTGGAGGTCCACCGCAGGCGATGCTGGATCCCGGACGAGCCCCCAAATTGTGAGAAACGCTCAAGTGAAAATTTTCGGGTGAGGCAAGGACCTTAGTGATAGCAGCAAAGTTTATTCGTTATTGCAATAACGGGCGCACACCCCCTGTTGGCAAGGGAGAAATTGCACACCGACCAGTGAAATCCATCCCGTTATATACCCTAAACCCGACGCAGGTAATGCTCCCCTGGCACTCACTCATTGGTCGAGCTTCTCAGGCTCACAATCTCCCCGACGCTATTGCTTTGATTATTTTTCATACACAGTGGTTCCCAACCTGTTGTTTTTGATGTACTGTCATTGTGAAGCAGGTGGGCAATTTTCTTAAGGCACGTTCACTTTGTTCTGTACTAGGCTCTCCCTCCTCCCTGCACACCTGCCTTATCTTGTTCCTGTACTCGGTCCTACCCATGTGAAAACGCCCCACTAGTGGAAGAAAAACAATCTCCCCCTGTCAGTGCTCACTGAACTAGTGGAAGAAAAATGACTCACCTAACTGCTTCACTGTTTCACAGGAGGGTTCAGTAAAGGCCTACACCACATACAGAAAATGTTGGTCGCACTACAAAGGCCTATTCTACATACCAGAAGCACTTGCTTCACTGCAAAAACACAATCTATCTCCCTCAACAAGGAAGCAAGGTAGACAGTTCCTCCATCATATCATCCTGTTTACTCTCTGTTCTATCCGGCCTTTCAGTTACTTTGGAAATGGCTGAAACAGAAGCTCTGAAACAGAGGGGTTAAATGTTGCTCAAAGTCATGAAGTCCAATAATTAGTTCATTTAAAAGGTTTCTTCTTTGCCCTGTGCCATACTTTGCTACTAGTGTACCAGCGTACTTATCTGGTGCTGTTCTTGTGAATTTACGGCACATATTTGGTGTACACCTGACACTCTCAGGATAATGCTGTTGGTGGGGATCTTCAGGAATGAACATTGGGGTCATGTATCATTTCCACGGTGGCTCATTCTCTCAAATAATGGATGCCTTTTTCCATAGCAGCCCATTTCTTTATCTCAGGCATCAGATCGACTCTGATGGTGTATTTTTCCTTTATTGCTAACAGCATCTGCTTTCAGAGGGTGAAGGCCTCATCCTGACATCTACTAATACCTCTGTCAATGGCTGAGTCCTTAGCAATGCTACCCAGTTGGTGAGCTTCTCTACTATCTAGTGACACGCTGTTGGCCCCATTATCCCAACATCTCAGTAACCAGGTGACAAATGGGTTCATTTGGGTGGCGTGAAAAGTCTTTTCTCAAATCTCTAATTTCAATCATTTTCAGAGGTTGAGTAGTAATGGTGACAATGTTTTCCTAACCTCCTTCTCTTTTAGCCCTCCTTGGTGTCCGTGACTGTGGTCTTGTTGAGGGCTTCTCCCCTGAAAGTAGGGGCCACTCCCCTGGATTTTCTTCCTCTACTTTCTCCTCTTCTCTTATAGAATCTTCTTCCTCTTTCTTCCGTTCTAAATTAGGCGACATTTGTTTCAATTTTTGTCCTCTTACGGGGGCAACTGACATCGATTCTGGTGCCTCCTGTGATTGATCAGGTTGTTCAGTTTTGATGTTCTTTCTCTCTAGCTTGACTCGGAGAGTGTCTTGTTTGGTTTGGAGGGTGTCTTGTTTGGATTGGAAGGTATCTCACTCAGATTGGAGATTCTTTCTTTTGGACTGGAAATTCTCACTCTCCAGTTGGAGTTTTTCCTTCTCAGCTCGGAGACTCTCTTGCATGATTTGGAGATTCTCTTTCTCAATTAGGAGTCTCTCTTTCTGGACCTGGAGATTCTCCTTCTCAGTTCAGACTCTTTCTGGGAAACTCTCCCTTTCAACTTCTTGGAGACTCTGTAGCTCAGTTTCAGAGACTCTCTCCCTCTCTGGGACAGTACTGAATATGGCCTGATAAGCATAATCCAGGCCCCAAATAATTTGTGTCTCCTCAGATCTGCCTGAGCCACAACATTCCTGTCTCAAATATCTGCTTAGGTTCTCAGGATCTTACAGGTGTTCAAGAGTAAAGTTCCATGACACCAGTGATGCCCATTTCTCTAAAGTCTCTCCCAAGTCCCTCCACACTCCCTGACACTCAGCATTCTCTGGCTTTGGGGAAGGCTTCCTCAAAATATTATAAATACAGAGACTGAGTGAAATGGTGAGAAGTACATTCAGGGAGACAGACAACATGATCATTGGATGAGCATTCCAAAAACGCATAAAGGATTCAAGGGAGAGCCTGGGAGACTGTTTAAAAATCACAAGTTCTGTAAAATTAGCAACTCCCTCTGGAGTTGCATGCCATGTTGTATGCAGATACCAGATAGGTATTTCCATCAGTGTTTTTAATTTGTCATATATATATATATATATATATATATATATATATATATATATATCTCCATAGAGTGGCAAACTTAATTAAGGCGCAGTACGTTCTGAGCAAGAGAAAAAATGATGGAATGCAATCCCTTGAAGAACAGTTTTACAAGAGAAAGCTTTTTTTTTTTTTTTTCTCTTGACCGAAGCAAGCCGGCAGCACCTAGAAAGTTTACAACTATCCCAGAATATTAGCAGTCCTCCTGGACTTTGAGGTCTTGTTTTCAGTACAGCACCTGCAGTACAGATAAGCTTTCTAACAAAGCTCTTTGCGAGTCATCTCATGACCCGTCAACAGTTTTATCTTTCCCACTGAACAGAAAAGGTAAACAGAACAGTGAACGGTCCTCTGGGATATGTAGTTCCCTTCTGAGACAGGTATACCTAGAACTATCGACAGTCCATGGAACTGGAGCATTAACTCTTTAATTCCCAGTTTACTACATGATGTTATGATGTGGAATACCGATGACAAAAATCATAAAACCATGACAAAGCAGCGCGCGATGTTCTCGGATAGTAAATCCTCAATCCATTGGACTCGAGCCAGCATGTCAGCTTCGTTGTTTCCCAGTGTCTGTAGAGGTTGGTGGTCAGAAAAGTGGAAGACGTGTATGGTCCTGTGTATAACCACATTCCATATGTCTAGCCACATATCTCTGCCCCAGATTGGTTGGGCATGGATAGTCCATTCCTGGGTGGCCCACTGTGCAATCCAAAGAGTGAGCCCCCAGTACACAACCCAACTATCTATGATTTCAGCTGTTTGGGTTATGGGCTATACCGCCTGTAATGTGGAATAGGCAGCCAATAACTGTTTTTCAATCATACTATATCTTTCTTCTTCTCTGTGCCAGACCTGAGACCAGAATCCAATGGGGGTCTGAACAGAACTCTGGCGTTGCCACAGGGCCCAGTCAAAGTCATCCTGAGTGACATGAACGTCCAACTTGGCTGGGAGGGTAGGATCAAATATATCCATTGCCTGGGCTTGTTTAACTGCCAGTTTTGCCTGTCGGAAAGCCTCATGTTCTGTTCTCCCCCAGTCCCATAGCTGCCCCTTTTTCTTGCATCTGTACAGCAGCCTCAGCAGCTGCGCTAAATGAGATATACAGGAGCACCAGTACCCCAATACACCTAGGAACTCCTGCAGCTGCTTTGGTGTTGTAGGGACTGGAAATGCCTGAACCTTATCTATGACAGCACTGGGTAGTACTTTGGTCTTTTCTGACCAAACTCCCCCCAGGAATTTTACGGACAGGCCCGGACCTTGCACCTTTTGAGTATTACTGCAGAGATGAACAGAAAGGGAAGAGGGGTCGTCTTGTGACCTGCAAACAGTTTTATCTTTCCCGCTCAACTGAAAATGGAAACTAAAAGTCCTCTGGGGTATGTAGTCCTTCCCTTTTAATAACCAGGTTCCCAGAAAATTGGCAGTGCATGGAACTGGATCATTAACTCTTTAACTCCCAGTGCACTACATGATGTTTTGATGTGGAATACTGATAACAAAAATCATAAAACCATAACAGTCTTCTAACTTTGCATTTGGTCCTTCTAAATACTTATTGTGTGAAAATTAAATGTTCTTTATCATCAGAAAAATTCGGGAGGAAAACTTTCCAACTCCAGTGTGGTGTTAGAAAGCCAGCATTCCTTTATTTTCACAATATATACCGGGCAACTTTACAAATCAAGCACACGCTCTCGATGTTCAGGTTCTACATTTAAAACGTTAAGACATACATATGCAGTACATTTCCCAGAAATGGCATACATATTCATTCTTTTCCAAGAACTCATTAATATATGCTAATTTCCCTTTGGGCATTTGTGGTCACATGTGGTGGTTGTAAGACCACTTACTTCCTCCCCTTTATTTCATCTTCCTGTCAATGGTTTACGGGCTGGTTTGTCCTGGTTCTGTGACTAGTGCGGTGGAGGGACTTCGCAAAATCCACACCTCCGGAAAAGGGAAACAGGGGACCACAAAATAATTAAAGAAAAGAACAGCGGCAACGATCTTAGGAGGAATAAACTAATTTACTAAATATAATGAGAGAGTATCTGAAAAAAAAAAAAAAAGCTGTAGGCCTTACAGTAATGCTGAAGCAGCATGCACAGTGGGGACGGGCAGCAGCGAGGAGAGACGAAGGAGAAGAGCGATGAAGGAAAGTGAAAAGGGAGGTCAGATGCCCAACAATGCCTTATATGCGTTCCCCCCTGTGCAGGAATGATATCAGCACAGCGAACAGTCTTCTGGGCAACGTAGTTTCTTTTTAGTATGTTGAACTGGGACATTAACACTTTAATTCCCAGTGTACTTACATGATGTTATGATGTGGAATATCGATGAGCACAAAACCATGACACTTCCTCTTCACCATGGTGCCCTTTGGTCGACCTCCAGCTGTTTTTTCCCCAGTTTGGCAAATTTCCATTGCTTGTTATGCCATAATGTGCAACTTTCTATCTTGGTGCACTATAACTCAAAAGAGTATATGTGAAATCCACGAAAAAATGTCTTTGCACCTTGTGGATGCAAAGATAAAAGTAGTCTATTGTGACTTCAGTGCTTCCGTGATGCAGGATTGTTGAGAAAAATAAAACTGTTCACATACCAAACAAAGTTAAACTGGAAAGTTTTAGAACTAGCACACATTAATTCCTTTTGTTAAACTAATATATTGGTCCCTAAGCTAATATATTGATCCCTATTCCTAAGCCAGCCTATATCATCTTGATGTGTGTCGTGTGATGGATATTGTTTCTTTGCTTGACTACAATCTCGTATACAATTTTATGTTGGAGAAGAGGAGGCTCAGGGGAGACCTTATTGCTCTTTATATCTACCTGAAGGGAGGTTGTAGCGAGCTGGGGGTCAGCCTCTTCTCTCGTGTAACTAGTGATAGGACTAGAGGGAATGGCTTCAAGCTGCACCAGGGGAGATTCAGGCTGGACGTTAGGAAATACTACTTCTCTTAAAGAGTGGTCAGGCACTGGAATGGGCTGCCCAGGGAGGTGGTGGAGTCACCGACCCTGGAGGTGTTCAAGGAACGTTTGGACGTTGTGTTGAGGGACATGGTTAAGTGAAAGTGAGAACTATTGGTGATTGGTGGATGGTTGGACTGGGTGATCCTGTGGGTCTTTTCCAACCTTGGTGATTCTATGATTCTATGTTGGGGTTTTTATTTTGTTTGCAGTTATAAGGCCTTTGTTACCTTTTTCAAAAGATATCTGTTGCATTGAAGTGAGTGCATGAGAAAGTAAAGCAGTCATTTGTCGGATGTGTTGTGTAGTCTGCATTGTCAGGTGTGTATGGAGGGGTGTAGATGCAGCACTCTGCCTTCTTGGAGGTCTCTGCTTACTCAATATAATGTTTGTAATACGATCAGTGGTTATTAAATCTGACAGAAGCCTTGTCCAGTCCTCTTTAAGCAAAGATTGCCACTTTGCTAATAACTGGGGAAAACACAAGATATTTCCCTGGAAACAAAACAAAAAACTAAAAAAAAGAACCCCAAAAAACCCTTATAATCCTCAAAACTCTCAGTAATTTGATACATATTTCATAAGATAAAGTTAAAATTAAATGCTTTTAGGAGGTGGAAGATGGGAATTTTAATGGGTTTTTCCTTGTTTCTTTTTATTGGAAGATTACTTCTGAAGGAAATAGTTAGACTTGGTTTCTTTATAAATCTCACAGCTAGCTGGGACCGCAAGTTCATTTAGCATGTAACTCTCTACAGAAGTGAACTTGCTTTCTGGATCTCTTGATGTTTAACCCAACCTGGATAGTCTAGTGGCAACTTGGACATGGCATCTCAACATACATAGTACACTGTCAACAGAGTGCTTTTGCCATGGGAAGATGCCCAGTAAGGGTTATGTCAGTCCCATGACTTCATTACCTTTTTTTTTTTTTTTTTTAATCTATAGCATTGTTCATCTGTTCCTCATCTTAGCAGCTCTGGGTCAGGAGAGAAATTGAGAGTTTTTTAGTAGCTGTGTCATATACTTTTTAGTTTGTTCTCGGGAGAGCTGTCAAATGTCTTTCATCTTCAGCTTTCCCTTTTCAAAGCCTGTTTAGCACTAGTCTTGCTGTTATGTAGATCTCTTTCTGAATGCAGAGCGAATGGCACACAGTTTGTCTGGCCTGCTCAGCAATAGGATGTAAAATGTCAGCTGCTGTCTGCTCTTTGCAGAGGAGGGGCAAGACAGGGTGCCATCATTTGGGGGCAGACGAATACTGTGAATTATTTATTCACATATAAATGAGTAAAAGCTGATGAAGCTTTCTGAACTTGTGAAAATGACAGATTCATCGAACAGGCCTCATCGGACAGTGTTCACTCGAGCCATTGAAGCATGTGATCTTCACTGGCAGGACAGCCACTTACTGCACATTATCAGCAGTGACCTATACACCAACTACCATTACCATGACGACACTGAAAGCTCGCTCTTTGATTCTCATGGGTGGCCTATGCAGTCTCGCAGGAATTTTACGGACAGGCCCGGACCTTGCACCTTTTGAGTATTTATTGCCCATCCTCTTTCCTGCAGATAGGTAGTTAATGAATCTGCTGCCTGCCCTACTGCCTCCAGTGAGTTAGATGTTAGCAGGAGATCATCAATATAATGATACAAGTTAACATTATTAGGTTTTCTCCAATTAGCCAGGTCACGCGCCACTAGATTATGGCAATAATACGTGAATACACGTACCCTTGTGCAGGACCTGACAGGTCCACTGCCTGCCTCCCCATGTGAACGCAAACTGGTCTTGTGATTCTTCCGCAACTGGAATACCGAAGAACACATTTGCTAAATCTAGGACACAATGGTAGGTTTTTATCTCCCTACTCAATGTGCCCATTAGGGAAGCAATATTGGGTATGGCTGCATGAATGGGTGGCGTGTCCTTATTTAATTCTCTGTAATCCACTGTCATTCTCCATGTCCCATCCGACTTCCGCACTGGCCGTATGGGGGAATTATATGGGCTGTGTGCAGGTCATATAATGCCAAATTTTTCTAATCCCTGCACCGTCCTTGATATTTCATCTTGCCCACCCGGGAGTCTGTACTGTCTTACATTAGTAATTCGTTGCAGTTTCGGTAGGCAAATAGGCTCATGCTTCACATGGCCTCTCAATATTGCCTGCACAGCTTGGACTCTAATGCACCTTTCTCGAAGTCTGAACTCTCCCACAGTCATCTGGAGAGCCAGACCTTATAGAATATCTATGCCCAAGATGTACTCTTGGACTGGGGCAATAGATACTTCATACTCCCGGGGTTGGAGACGCCCAACCCCCAATTTTAACCATCTTTGGGTGACCAGAATGGTCTGTCCCCGAAAACCACCAGTCATCACTCTGTCGCCCTTGAATTTAGTCAGATCCCCATCAAGTATCAATGTTTCTGCACCTGTATCAACCAATGCCATAAACCCTCTGAACAGTCTTTTGGGACTAAGAAATTGTAAATTCTACATAGAGCCTCCGGTCCCATTTGGAGGCCCTAGAGGAAATAACATCTCCTGTCACACCATAAATTGTCCTATGGTTAAGTCTTTTACCTCTGGTGGCTCAGGCATTGTAGCCCGTGTCGCCCGAGGAGGCTTCTTTTTTCTACTGGGAACTAGAAAATCTTCTAAGTTCCATGTTGTTGTTGGTAATTTGTCAATAATTCTTACCCTAGGTTTTTTTTGTGCTAATTTTGAAATTTTTGATTGTCCTTCTACTGCTTCCATCGCTGAAAGAGGACATGAATGGGCTGGCGATAAATTTTTGCAATTTGAACCCCAGCCTGGATTAAATCTTTAAACATTTGTTTTCGGGATACCCGCATGGGTCCCGATTGAGGAGTCCATGGGGATGGTCTCCTAGTTTTAATTACTGGAAGGACCTCTGCCTCTTCCAATGTTCGAATATTGTGGCTGGTCTGAAGGCACTCTGCCTCCCCCAGATTGGCTACCAGTTGGGCAGTCTGTTGGACCACAGACTCTGAGGCTACTAGGGGGTTTAGTATGAAAACTAGAGTTCCATACAGATGGGAAGGGGCCTGTTGCAGGATCGGGTCTCTCATGCCTGCTGAGAATCTTACCATATCTGGGCTTTCAAATGCCTCTTCAAATATTGCCTCTCTCATACCCAGTTCGCGAATGTAGTTTTGAAGGTCCTCCATGGAGGACCATAAACCTGTTTGTAATGGTATATCTGATTTATTAGGCCAAACCGTACGGCATGAAATCAGGTTTGTCAGACAGAATCTACCATTTGTAAATCCATTCTGACTGGGCCTGATCCCTAGTTGACCTTTAGCTAGTCCATGATGGCTCCGGAGATTATTTGTTCCATAACTTTCCTGGGCACCAAGGAGAGACTGATAGGTCTATAGCTATCAGGATCATCTTTCCGGCCCTTTTTGAAGATGGGCATCACATTTGCCAGTCTCCAGTCTGCCAGGACATCCCCAGTTAGCCAGGACTGCCAAAGGATGATGGAGAGTGGCTTGGCAACCATATCCGCCAACTCCCTCAGCACTCTAGGGTGCAATCCATCTGTAAATAGGTCTGGGCAGGGGGCCCCTGATCAGGGGGCACCCCTGCTGGTCTATCTTGTATTTTCTTTGTTTTTTTGAGTTATTACAGGACGGATCTCAAAGGGATCCGTTGCAAGCGGAGCTTCAAGATCCAATTTAAGAGTTTTATCTTCTGAATCGACCAGGTCCATTGATTCAGGAACCTGGTTATCATCTATTGAGATGTTACAGACCTGCTCTATTGGGAAATTCAGGCTGGGTTTTTTTCCCTGTCAGTATACTGAGTTGTTGTTCTAATTTTTCTACGCAGTCTCGCAATAACTGATTTTCATTTTCTAAAGTATTGGCACTCATTTCAACCTGATTTAAAGCATTTAACAGTGGCCATGCCACTGTAGAAGCAGCTAGCTACCGTTCTTTTGTAACCAATATATCATTGCTCAATCCATGAAAACAATCCACCATGTGGAATGGGGAAATATTTCCCATAACACACAGGGGACCCCATTTTTCAGTTATGGTTGTCAGTTCATAATAAGGTGATCCCAGAAATCCTGGGATCTGTCTGGGGATTGTTTTGTCTAGGGGGGTAGTGTTCTTCCCCCTGACCCATTTATAGGTATTCTAAAGGAAAGACATTATATATATATATATATATATTTAGCATATTTGGCCAATGTACAAATAGCAGAGTGGCATGGTTAGGCTTGTAATTTACAGGTTGTATAAGTAGAAGGATTATCACAGTGGTAAAGGATAATAAAAACTGCTCACCTGTGTCCTAGGCTCGCAGAAAAACTCCAAAGGGAGCAATCTCCAGAAAAAGATCCTTCTCCAGTGGCAGTCAGCCCTTTAAATGGGGTCTAGGAGAGGTGAAGCCAGGCTCCACCCCGTCTGGTCAGGTTGTTGATGGTTTACGGGCTGGTTTGGCCCAGTTCCGTGACTAGTGGGGCGGAGGGATTTTGCAAAATCCACGCCTCCAGAAAAGGGAAACAGGGCACCCCGAAATAATTAAAAACAGTGGCAACGATCTGAGGAGAAACAAACTAATTTACTAAATATGGTATCGGAATGCAAGATAACACACTATAATACAATATAATTAGAATTGAAGCTCATAAGTCAAATATAATGAGAGAGTATCTGAAAGCTGTAGGCTTTACAGTAGTGTTGAGGTGATGCGTGTGGTCGGGATGAGCAACAGGGAGGAGAGCCAAAGGAAAAAAGAAGGGACATCAGGTGACCTTGCCAGGGGTTATATCCCCTCTCTGACCGCAAAGCCCCCTCGGGTGCGTAGTTCTTCTTCTCTTCCAGACAGGTGCCCAGAACTGGAGCATTAACACTTTAACTCCCAGTGCAGTACATGATGTTATGATGTGGAATACCGACAACCAAAAATCATAAAACCATGATGCAGGTGAATTGCCTTCACCTGTGCTCCCGTGGCTGACTCAGCGCTTGCCTCAGGTTCAGTGGTTCAGGCCGTGACACAACAGTTCCCATACACCCTGATTGAGGACTACAGGCTTTTCAGAAGGGATAGTCAGGCTAGAAGGGGTGGGGGAGTTGTCCTCTATGTTAGGAAGTGGATAGATTGCAAAGAGCTGTGTTGGAGGAACAGCCATGACCAGGCTAAGAGCTTGTGGTTTAAAATCAGGAATCAGTCCAGTAATAAAGGGCATCTAGTGTTTGGGGTCTGCTACGGGCCACCTGATAAGGAGGAGCCTGTTGACAAGGCCTTCTTGCATCAGCTGCAGGAGGTGTTGCACTCGCAGTCTCTTGTCCTGATGGAGGGTTTCAACCACCCAGATATCTGATAGGATAGTGGCACGACAGGTGGCAGACAATCCAGGAGATTCCTGTAGTCTGTTGAGGATAACTTCCTGGTCCAGGTATTAAACGGACCAACCCGAGGTGAAGCCTTACTGGACGTGGTGTTCACCAATGCAGAGGAGAACGTTAGAGAGGTAAAGATGGGAGGCAGCCTGGGCTGTAGTGACCATGCCCTGGTGGAGTTTGTGTTCTTGAAGAATGCAGGCCTGGCAAGAAGCATAGTTAGGACCCAGTGCTTCAGAAGAGCAAACCTCCAGCTGCTCAAGGATCTGCTGAGTGGGATCCCCTGGGAAACTGTCCTTAAGGGCATGGGCACAGAACAGAGCTGGCAGCTCTTTAAGGACACCCTTCTGAGGGCGCAATGGCTCTCCATTCCCCAGCAGAAGAAAGTGAGCAGAGGAGGCGAGCTACCGGAATGGCTAAGCAAGGACCTGCAGCTTAAACTGAGGGAAATGCACAGGAAGTGGAAGCAGGGTTGCGTAGCCTGGGAGGTATGCAGGGCTGTAGTCCGTGTGTGTAGAGATAGGATTAGGAAAGCCAGGGTGCAGATAGAGCTGAACTTGGCAAGGGATGCGAAAGATAACAAGAAGGGGTTCTACAGGTACACAGGCAGGAGGAGACAGGCCGAGGAGAGTGTTTCCCATCTGATGAAAGGTAATGGGGAGCTGGCTTCCTCAGACATAGAAAAAGCTGAGGTACTCAGTGAGTGCTTTGCCTCAGTCTTCACGGGTGGTCAGGCTTCCCATGTCTGCCAGGACCAAGAGCCTCTAGGTGAGGGTATGGGGAGTGGTTTCTGTCCCGCTGTAGCAGTGGAAAAAGTCTGAGACCTCCTCATGAAACTGAACGTGTATAAGTCCATGGGGCCAGATGATATCCATCCTAGGGTTCTGAAAGAGATGGCTGATGTGGTTGCTGAGCCGCTCTCCATCATATTTGAAAAATCATGGCTGTCTGGCAAAGACCACAGTGACTGGAAAAAGGGAAACATTACTCCTATTTTTAAGAAAGGGAGAAAGGAAGACCTGGGGCATGACAGGCCGGTGAGCCTCACCTCTGTGCCTGGGAAGATCGTGGAGCAGATCCTCCTAGAAGCTATGTTAAGGCACATACGAGAGAAAGAGGTGATTCGAGACGGCCACCATGGCTTCAACTAGGGCAAATCTTGCCTGACCAATCTGGTGGCCTTCTATGATGGAGTGATGGCTTCAGTGGATGGGGGAAGGGCGATGGATGTAATCTACCTGGACTTCTGCAAAGCCTTTGACATGGTCCCTCATCACATCCTTCTATCTAAATTGGAGAGGCATGGATTTGAAGGTTGGACTGTTCGATGGATTAGGAATTGGTTGGCTGGACGCAGCCAACGGGTTGTGATTAATGGTCCTGTGTCAGGGTGGAGGCCGGTCACAAGCGGTGTCCCTCAGGGGTTGGTCTTGGGACCGGTGCTCTTCAACATCTTCATCAATGACATAGACGATTGCTGTGTCTGATGCACGGACTCAGATGTGAACGATCCAAATCGTTTATTACAAGTTCTCACATCACTTATATACCTTCACTAGTTTTCTTTTCCTAGCTTTCCCATTCGCCCATACAGGTCAACAGAACATTCCACAAACACTTCTTCAACCGTTCACGCAGGAGTTTATCCAATCAGAGCCGCAAGCTGTTCTTTCTTCTTTTAGAGGTGTCCTTGGTTCTCATGCTGTTTATCTTGCTCCACAGCTTCTGCTCCATACAGTCCTTCTTGTATTCCCACAGATGATGGCATCGAGTGCACCCTCAGCAACTTTGCAGATGACACCAAGCTGAGCAGTGCAGTCGATACATTGGAGGGAAGGGAAGCCATCTAGAGGGACCTGGACAGACTGGAGAAGTGGGCCCATGAAAACCTAATGAGGTCCAATAAGGCCCAGTGCAGGGTGCTGCACTTGGGTCGGAGCAATCCCAGGTATTTATATAGACTCGGGGAAGATCTCCTTGCGAGCAGCCCTGCAGTGAAGGACTTGGGGGTCCTGGTGGACGAGAAGCTGGATGCGAGCCAGCAGTATGCGCTTGCAGCCCGGAAGGCCAACTGTGTTCTGGGCTGCATTAAAAGAGGAGAGGCCAGCAGGGAGAGGGAGGTGATTGTCCCCCTCTACTCAGCTCTTTGAGACCCCATCTGGAGTACTGCATCCAGGCCTGGGGCCCCCAGCACAGGAAGGACGTGGAGCTCTTGGAGTGGGTACAGAGAAGGGCCACTAAGATGATCAGAGGGCTGAAGCACCTCTCCTATGAAGAAAGGTTGAGGGAACTGGGCTTCTTTAGCCTGGAAAAGAGAAGGCTCCGTGGAGAACTCATTGTGGCCTTCCAATACTTGAAGGGAACATATAAACAGGAGGGCAAATAGCTGTTTACAAGGGTGGATAGTGATAGGACAAGGGGGAATGGTTTTAAACTGAGACAGGGGAGGTTTAGTTTAGATATTAGGAGGAAGTTTTTCAGTCAGAGGGTGGTTACACACTGGAACAGGTTGCCCAAGGAGATTGTGGATGCCCCATCCCTGGAGGCATTCAAAGCCAGGCTGGATGTGGCTCTGGGCAGCCTGGTCTAGTGGTTGGTGACCCTGCACATAGCATGGGGATTGAAACTAGATGATCATTACGGTCCTTTTCAACCCAGGCCATTCTATGATTCTATGACAAGGAGCAACAGGTACAAGCTGGAACATAAGAGGTTCCACATAAATATGAGAAGAAACTTCTTCACAGTCAGGGTAACAGAACAATGGAATGGGCTGTCCAGAGAGGTTGTGGGGTCTCCTTTTCTGGAGGCATTCAAAACCTGCCTGGACATGTTCCTATGTGACCTAACCTAGGTATTTCTGCTCCAGCAGGGGGATTGTACTAGATGATTTTTCGAGGTCTCTTCCAATCCCTGACATTCTGTGATTCTGTCTGTCCATCATAACATTTTGTTCTTCATTGGGACTGTTAAGTGCTAGAGGCTTTGTCATATGGTGTATCTGTTAAGTCTAAAATATATCGGCAGTACTCTTTAAAGCAATTGATGGCTTTATCTGTATGGAATCTGTAAGTAATCTTTATTGGAAGTAAGGATTCTAGTGGTAATAAAATTCAGAAATATTATAAATGTTCATCATAAATACAACTGTAGCAATTAGATAAAAAATCCTGAAAAGAGCTCTAGCAAACAGAGGATACTTAAAAAATTGTGGAGTTATCAGGCCTGCTGTACTTGCACAATCCTAACAATTTCATCTGAAATCTATTCACAGGTATAAACGCCTTCCCTTTTCACTTCAACAACATAGAGGTTTTAAGGAGATATAGAAATGAGTGGAGGGAGGGGGAAATAATTGAAATGCATCTTCCAATTTCAGCCTTATTAACGCAAAGCTGGAGAGAAACTGCCTGTCTCTAAATCATATGGTTTAAAGGTTGAATGCTTTTATTTTTTACTTGAGTGGCAATTTTATGAAACCTATTTGGTTTATTTATTTGTCTCTTATGGAATTGGATCAGGTAGTTTACACTGGATTTTTGAATCTTGAGATAGAGCTGGTAATTTAAATCATTTTAAATTAAGTATGCCTCAGTAAGTACGCCGATGATACAAAGCTGGGAGGAGTGGCTGACACACCAGAAGGCCGTGCTACCATTCAGCAAGACCTGGACAGACTGGAGAGCTGGGCAGCAATAAACCAGATGAGGTTTAACAAAAGCAAGTGTAGAGTCTTGCACCTGGGAAGGAATAACCACAAGTATCAGTACAGGTTGAGACAACCTGCTGGAGAGGAGCTCTGCGGAGAAGGACCTGGGGGTCCTGGTGGATGACAGGTTGGCCATGAGTCAGCAGTGTGCCCTGGTGGCCAAGAAGGCCAATGGGATCCTGGGGTGCATTAAAAGGAGCGTGGCCAGCAGGTCGAGGAAGGTGATCCTCCCCCTCTACTCTGCCCTGGTCAGGCCTCACCTGGAGTGCTGTATCCAGTTCTAGGCTCCCCAGTGCAAAAAAGACAGGGATCTCCTGGAAAGAGTCCAGCAAAGGGCCACAAAGATGATAAAGGGCCTGGAGCATCTCCCCTTTGCGGAAAGGCTGAGTGACCTGGGTCTGTTCAGCCTTGAGAAAAGAAGACTCAGAGGGGATCTGATTAATGTTTATAAACATCTTAAGTGTGGGAGTCCAAGAGACGTGGCCAACGTCTTTTCAACAGTTTGGGGGGACAGGACAAGGAGAAACGGCCATAAACTGGAGCATAGGAATTTCTGCACCAATATGCAAAGGAACTTCTTCACAGTGAGAGTGACGGAGTACTGGAACAGGCTGCCCAGGGGGGTTGTGGATTCTCCTTCTCTGGAGATATTCAAGACCTGCCTGGACACCTATCTCTGTAGCCTGATTTAGGGGGCCTGCTTTACAGGGGGTTTGGACTCGATCTCTGGAGATCCCTTCCAGCCCCTACAATTCTGTGATTCTGTAAACAAATGAATACTAACAGAGGTAGCATTTGTTAATGTCAAATTACAAACAGATTATGGATTAGAATGACTTGCTGATGTGTTGTTCTTTGTGTCACCCTTTACAGAGAACACGAGTCAACACAAATCGCTGGAGTACCAGCACCTGCCTGCACACAAGTTCTTAGAAGAAGGGGAATCTTATTTAATGCTGGCTGTGGAAGTAGCATTGATAGGGCTGGGGCAGCAACGAATAATGCCAGATGGCTTGTATGCACAAGAGAAGGTTTGTCGAAATGAGGAGCAGCTTATTTCTAAGCTACAGGAAATTGAACTGGATGATACTCTGGTGAAGATTTTTCAAAAACAAGCAGTCTTCCTATTAGAAGGTAGCTCAATATTAGATGCTTTTTCTTTAAACTGTCTTCACTTATAGAAGACCACGGAATTAGTATTCACGTGGAAACTGACTTTACGTAATTAAGATGTTTTTTGATGTAGAACTCCAGCAAAATTTTGCTTGCAATTTCTTATGAAAATTAAACATACATGAAATAATACCATGACTGTAGAGATAAGGCATCTGATGACTTATGAGCCTTTAATTTTTATTGCAATTTGTTCTTCAGATTTTTTTGGTTTGGCATAATCTAAGTATCCTAATTATACAGCTCAGTCTCACAATTAAATATTATAGCCACCAGTTATCAGCAGTTCTTAGGTAAGAGAATTATAAATATCACTTGTATCCTGAAAAATAACTGGCAGCTTTGTATATGTATGAAGATTTTTACCTCTTTTCTCAATTAAAGAACCCAGAAAATTCACTTACAGTTGCTCTGACGGAAAAATAATATTTCAGTTGTAGCAATTAGGAAAATGACGCCTCTGAAGTTTGAATCATATATGAAAATTAAAATACATGGTTAAATACTGAGGTTTAAGACCAGATCTTGTGACTAAACTGTGACTAAAACAATTATCTGTTTGGGAATCACTGTGGTGGATTGCAATAAAATTTGTGGGGAAAAAAAAAATGTATGTCTTCACCTTTTAAAAATGCTTAACATCTAGCACTTAAGCCTCATGTTCAGAAAGTAGCCTCATAGGTTCTGAGGTTGTATTTCTAGCTTTTTTCTTTTAATGGAAATAAAAACTTTAAAGGAATTAATTAGCCAAAGGCATGGTCCAAATTTTGAGTGTCTGCTCAAGGGATGATGGGAGGAGTACAATATTGCTCTAGGTGAATTGTGAAGACTGTTACACAGCAGTCACGTTTTTCTTTCTTTCTGTAAGATATTTGTCATTTTAAACTTCTGTTTAATGGAATAGACGCAGTATGTTTTTCAGGGTTCTCAGCTGTGAGTCACTGTTATTGCCCAGATCCTTAAAGCTGTTAGTACCTACTGATGGTGCCATTTGAAACTGCAGAGATGCACTATATGTTTCCATTGCGGTATGGCTATACTACTGCTTTATGGCCTTTGGACAAAAACATCTGCTCACTGGATCCAACTATTAACAACCACCATATAGGTATCCTATGGATTATATGTAAGTTGCTCCGAAAGTCGCCTCCTATTTATTTCCATGGAAACTACGACAGATACAAAGAGCACAATAACACTATTTGATAGAGCAATTTCTCAGCTATAACACATTACTTTTCAACATAGACACCACTACTACCTATGCATTTTTGCCAGAGATGAACAGGAGCCTGTATACCATGCTTGTAAAAATCTGCACCAGCAGAAGTAACCCACTGTCACCACTGCTGAAACACACCACCCACTGCCTCACTGTGCTAACATCTCATGTTTGGTCTCCGTAAATGTTCAGAAAGTGTCAATGAATGTTAATGGGTGCAATTTTTTTTCTGCATGGAGGAATTTAATTGTATACCTTTGTTTCATATGCACTTTCATGTCAGATGTCATTTTGTCAGACTGCTCTTCTGCCGCCATCTGTTGCACAGCAACAAAATGTAACAGAATATTGGTGGGAAGGTTCAACCTCTACTGCCGTACCACCAACATCTGCTTCTGACATTGTGGGTCAACACAATAAAATAGGAGGCATTATTTTTGGAGTAGCCCATGTATATTCTGCTAGCAACTTAGCAGATAGGCAAAAAATTGAAATAGTTCTTGCAACATAGTCTTAATATTCCACTTTCCCTCACATTCGAATGGTAGCTACATTACAGCATGCATTATTCTGTATTAACAGCATAAAAATCAGCTTAATGGGGGACTAGACTTTATTATATCTACAGGTCTTTACATATAAAAACCTAATTGATATGATTAGAATTTTCAATTACTGCACAACTTTTCTTCCATGTGAGCTGGCAGCTTTGGCCTAACCTGGGGTAAACTTCAGCTATTGCAGGAAAGCTAGATTTCTCAGAAAACAGTAGTGTAAGACACTCTTTGCACAGTGCTCACTATGGCAATTCCATAGGTAGTTATTTTAGTAGATTTCCTATTAAGATTATCTTATATTTAACTGAAAGTATCAGAGATTGCTTGAAAGAAATCCTCTGTTTTCCTCATGAAGTATCCTTAACAGTAAAGAGATGCATAAAATTTATATTATGGGAGCTGCACTGAAAGTAATGCATCCTATTTTATTATGTTGGCCCATGACATCAGAGGTGGATGTTGGTGGTATGGCAGTAGAGGACAATATTCCTTTAAATTTTGCTGCCATGCGGCATATGGCAGCAGAGGGGCAGTCTGGCAAAATGGCATCTGACATGAAAGTGCATATGAAGCAAAGGTACGCAATTAAATTCCTCCATGCAGAAAAAAATGTACCCATTAACATTCATTGATGCTTGCTGAACATTTATGGAGACCAAACATGAGATGTTGGCACAGTGAGGCAGTGGGTGGTGTGTTTCAGTAGTGTTGATATGAGTGGGTCACCTCTGCTAGTGCAGATTTTTATGAGCATGGCATGCAGACCCCTGTTCATCACTAGCTACTGGTGGTGTCTATGTTGAAAAGTAGTGTTCTAACTAAGAATTTGCTCTATCAAATAGTGTCATTGTGCTCCTTGTATCTGTTGTAGTTTCAATGGAAACAAATAGCGGCATTACTTTTGGAGGAACCTAGACATTACATGAAAATTAAATGTATCAAAGCAATGCTAGATAGTTTTAATTGGCTTTCAACTTCATTTTAAATGATTATATGAGACACGCTGTGTCACCTACTAAATCTTCATTGACATTTCCTTTGTAAACAGTCTTCAAAAATGCCCTCCTATTGAGCTCATATTTTTTCATGGCTAGTGATTTTCATCTTTGTGTGTTGTGCTATGGCACCTGTCAGAAAAATATTCCTGTAACAGCTGTTCTGATCTAAGTCACTACCATCTCCATCTCATGTTGTTCCTGAGGAAGAGAAGTAGAAAGGGAAGTGCTGGTCTCTTCTTTTTCTATGTTAGTTGATGACAGGATGTGCAGGAATGGTTCAAAGCTGTGCCAGGGGAGATTCAGACTGAATGTTAGGAAATATTTATTTACTGTGAGGATGGTCAAACACTGGAAAAGGCTTCCTAGAGAGGTGGTTGATGCCCCATGCCTGTCAGTGTTCAAGAGGCATTTGGACAATGCCCTCAATAATATGCTTTAACTTTCGGTTAGCCCTGAAGAGCTCAGGCAGTTGGACTAGATGATCTTTGAAGGTCTCTTCCAACTGAACTACTCTATTTTCTGAAGCATAAGTGACTGCATAAATTGTGTAAGTACTCCTCAGCTGATTCAGTGTAGGGTCAGACATTATTTTGAACTGCTGCTGCTGCTGGAAGCTGTTTAAATGATATGTGTGACTCTGCAGTGAAAAAGTGTGCTTACAATAATTTGTCCTTCCAATTGTGGTGAGTTGAAATCTCTATTAGAGGAGAAAGCAAAAGCCTCTTCTCCTGTAGTAACTCCTAGGACTGCTGGCTGCTGTATGCACAGTAATTATCCAATAATGCTTAATAAATAATTCTTATTCTGTTTTGGAACCTTTTATGCTTGAACTAGCTGCTGAAGTAAAAACCTGTTTGACAGTTTTCTTGTTAACAGGAATAATTGCCTCAAGGTTGCAGGAAAACTGTAAAAATGAGATTCATAGTCACTAAACATTCAGAATTCAGCAAGGAAATAATTGCATTTTTTTATTATTATTATTGTCATTTCTACTGCCAGTCCTGACATTGCTGTTATGAAGTTGAAATACTGCAGTGAATATGTGCAAAATTCATTGTCTCAGCAATGGGGATAGTTTCCCCACAACAAATACAATTTTTAAGGTCATGTGATCACAGACTAGCAAAACCAGCTTTGGTGCAAGATCTGACCTAGTCTTCTCTGGAGACAAAGTCCAGACCAAAGGGTTATTTAAATGTGTAATGTCAAGTGAGACATTAATAGGGATCAAGTGATCAAGTGCTGCTGTAGTGATTGGCCATGTAGCTTCAATCAAAGATATGTACTTTTCCACTGTAACCACACTTTTTTTTTTTTTTTTTTTTTTTTTTCTGTTGGATTTGTGAGAAAGCAATCACGCACCAGAAGAGGGTACATAGGGATTCATATGCACAATATAACAACCTGGATGCAAAGCTGGGATTAACACCTTCTACTTTTGCATACCATAAATGTGTTGAATGAGCCCCATGAAGCACTGGAACCATTCTGTCATTTGTATATGTGCTGGTAGTGTGCTTAGTACTATGCAATTTGTGGTATGTCTCATTATCTCAAAGAATATATATGTAATATATTTGTAATAAATTGTATATATGTAATATGATTCACAAAAAATATCAGTGCAATTTTACCTTTTGTACATAAAACTGTCTCTGAATACCAATTCTAAATCAAGGTATAGTGAGTATTTTTAAAGGTGCAGAAGTGTAGTTTTAGCAGTCTGTAAATACTGACATTCTCTTTCTCTTTCCCACAGCTGGACCATATAGTGGTTTAGGTGAAGTCATCCATCGAGAGAGTGTTCCAATGCACACATTTGCCAAGTATCTCTTCACCTCTCTCCTACCTCATGATGCTGAACTGGCATACAAAATCACACTGAGAGCCATGCGGTACGTAATCACAAGTCATGCAGAAAAAACGCAAGTAGCAGTTGGGAAAAAGGAGGAAAGCATGGTAATCAAGGTGTAGTCTTTTTTTCTAAAGGAAGCACCATTCCCTTTAAGGAGAAATTACTTTGCTTCTGTCATCTGTAAAAGTAAATTATGTCCATATTAACTACAGTACAATAATTTATAAATGTACAATTTGTGTTTACCTATAATTGTAAAACTGCATTTTCTGTTATAAATCTTTTCTTCTAGAATCCTCCTCTTAGGGAATGTGGTTCTGTGTTCAATGATGATAGCTTCAGTGTGTGTTTATGTACGTGAGATGGTAGTGGTGAGGAAACAAATTGAGGAAAGAGACATCTTACCAGCAGCCTCAGCATAATCTATTGCTTAGCTCATGGATGTCCAACATTTTGGCTTTCCTGGGCTGCACTGAATGAAGAGGAATTGTCTTAGGCTGCATATAAAATATATAATATAGTTAATGTATAAAAGTAACAAAACATTTATTTTTTGTATTTTTTATTAAAACATTAAAAAAATAGAGCAACAAAAACATAAAAGTACTGGGATATTTGACCTTGTTTTTGTGAAACTAATGTATCAGTCTACTTCTATGGAAGCAGTTGCAATTCTCAGTGAGTTCTCAAGGTGTTCATCAGAGATATTTGATTAAATTTTACTCTTTCTGTGCTTTATCCTTGAAAATAGTTGTTCACAAGTGTGCATACTGCCAAAAGCGATGGCATGAATAAGGCATGATTGTGAAGCAAGGGATATTTTTCTCTGTTAAGAAAAGTCTTATAAAAGTCTAGTCAAGAGACATGATCAGATTTTTGAGTTGAATGTCTGAAAAAGGCTGGTGGAAAAAAAAAAAGAAAAAAACCCGATTGAGATAAGGAGAGAAGTAATTTACTAAAATGGTAAAGGAATGTGTGAAAATACAGAGTAATTAAGAATAATAAATCAAACAAACCAAAATGGGAGGATGAAAAAGAGAGTCTCCAAGACTTTATCAGCAGGTATTCATGGCTGGCCAGCACAGGAGAGAGCTTCTGGGTGAAAGTTACTTTATATCCTGGAACCACACAGGGAAATACTGAGGCTTTCTGGGAACACCAGAGCCCCTTGGGAATTGGAGTTCCAGGAAGCCAAGAAACCAGGAACTTGTAGTTCTTTCTTTCTCAGAGCTGAAAACCATGTGTGAAAATTGAAGCATTCTGGGAACTAGGAATCAGGAAAACCAGGAAGCTGGCATCGATAGTTTGCTGCACGATGTTATTATATGGAATACTGATAAAAACCATGACACTGAGTGATGGGTTTGTGCCCAGGGCCAGGCTGGGCCACTTGGTATTGAAGAGATGCTGCCATGATGGTGCGGTGGGAGGAGGCGGGTCACAGTAACAGCTGTGCCAGGCTGCATGCAGCCCATGGGCAGCAGATTGGACATACCTGGCTTAGCCTATTCTGTAGGACTTTTTGTTCCACCAGTCTTATTTATACGTTAGCATTCAATGGTAGATTTGAAACCATATGGTGTGGTCTGAGCCAGTACTTTTTTCTCATGCTTCATAACCAAGCAGTCTTACAGATTTCTGGGTGAACACTGAGATTTAAATGGAGATGTCATACAACAAGAAAATGTGTGACTTGCATCTGATTTGTCTTCAGTAATCAGAAGAAAGATGTTTCTTGGGAAGAAGTTCTCTGTGTACATTGGTTTTGTCTCAGAGTAGGCCAGGTTGTTAATGGTGGCTAAGAAGAGTCTTCTAAAAAAAGTTTCAAGGACCTAAATGATCAATGATAAATCTATGTTGTTTGCTACAGTGCAGCAAAGAAACTGTTCCCATTTAGATTACATGGTTGTTGTCAAGAACTTGTAGTAAATGATGGCTGACAAAGAATAGCCACAGCTAAATACTAGGAGCAATCAAGACCCATATTAAAAACACGAGTGTTGGGTTTTCCAGGTCATTATTATCAAGAATGATTGCACAGTGACTGAAGGACATGCTATCCACATAAGTAGTATTTAGCTTCATCAGACAGGTTGCGTCCTAGTGGTTTGGAGCTATGTATTTTTTCTGGAGTTTCTCCAGAATGTTAAACAAGGAGAAAACAATTATTATGTTTGTATGGTAACTGTTGAGTCATGACATGAACCACTGATTGAACACCTAGAGATCAAACCAGGTTGGCCCTGGGAGCACAGGTGAAGGCAATTCACCTGTGCAACTGGAAGGGGTGGAGCTTGGCTCCATCTCTCTTAGACCTCATTTAAGGGCTGACTGCCACTCTAGAAAAATCTCTTTGTGGAGTTTCTATTGTGAGCCTACGTTCTTGAAGACAGGTTAGTGTTTTTTTTGTTTTTTTTGTTTGTTTGTTTTCCTATTCTAGCATATTCCTATCGTGTTGATCCCTCTGCTGTTACAATGTTCAAAGGATTAGATGGAAAGGTATGTATAAAAAGCATAAAACATAGCTACTTTCATGCCAGGTCGAGAGACTGCTTAGCCTCATTGTTTTTCTTGTCTCTAAGTGTATCTAGTATTAGATGTTAGGGGAGGAGTCTCAGAAATTGTATACTTGCTGCTTGAGATTAGGAATTCAGGAACTAGGCTGAGAACGCAAAAATGCATTATTGATGAACTATTGAGAGCATTCAAATGTTATGGACATAAAGCTTTCTGGGTCAGCTAGGTACAACCCTTTTACTTTCATCGCAAGAGTGTCAGTAACTGTCGCCATATCAGATCAGCAAAATAATACAAAATGTGTATTAAAAAAAGAAAAAAAAAAGGTTAATTTTTGTAAAATAGACTTGTGTTCATATACTTATTTCCAGTCACTACCTTAAAGTGTTTCTCAGGAATAGTTTGTGGGGGATTTCTTCCTTAAGCTAAACTATGATGAATGGTTGAGATAAACATCCATTAATGGCTTTGTACAGTTGTAGTGGATAAAAACAACTCGTAAGAAAGAAGCAGGAATATATTTAGTAATATAATATAGATATCATGTAGTGATTTAACAGCAACTTAAAAAAAAAGAATTGGGATGGCTGGATACACTTAGTTATTTACTACATAGAAAGTAGGGTTAAACACACACTGAAGGCCCATTGAGTCACAAGGTTCAGAGTGGATCCCTTGTTTTCTGAACTCCTTGAACCATGGAGGTAAAGAGCTTAGGTGCAGCTAGATCCACTCCTAGTCCCAGACTTGGTCAACGGTTTATGCCTAAGGGATCGTATGTGCATAATCAATCTAAGATATAATCACAGAGAAACAAACGAAGCAGAAAATCACAATTCATTGAATTTCTAATATTATTCAGTACTTAACAGAAGAGATTCGATTTCTTTTGTCCTCCCAGATGACTTCCTCATAGAAAATCACTTGCATATGAAAGCTGGTAGAAACAGAAGCATGGATTAGTAGCACAGGGCAACCAGACTTTATAAGTCTATAATGCTACAATGTAATGGAAAGTATAGCAATAATAAGGGCACAATCCTAGGCTGCTACAAATGAAAACAAGCCTAAAAACAGTAGCCATGAATGCAAAAACAAAGAAAAGCTGCTTACTGTTTGAAGGCCTTGGGAAAGCAGGGATCTACAAAAAGATACCCTTACCTTTACTGCCAACCCATAAATGAGGTCTGGGAAGGGGTGGATCCTGACTCCCCCACTTCCAGTCACTCAGGTGCACTGCATGCACCTTAGCTCCCCTGGGTTGGTATTGCCTTCCTACCAGGTGCTCCATCACTGTTTCAAGCATTTCCACTGCACTCCTTCACAGTATGAACCAATGGAAGAGCAGGTTGAAGGTAAGCCCTTTCCATTATGGTGTTTCAGTATACCATGATGCTTAATACGATTTGCCTGTCATGGTGTAGATTGACAAAAAAAAAAAAAAAGATGATTGACGATTGGTTCATGTTTCTTTAAGGAGCAGTACTCGATGGTTCTCCTGGAGGCACATAGTTGCTCGAACCAGGGAAGGTTGGCTTGTGTCTGTTATAGTCAACCACTGGGTGTCATGCTGATCTTACAGTGACACTGGAGCATCTTGATATCACGTTGCTCTTCCGAGTGATCCCATGAACTCAAAGAGACTCATGGGGGAGTAGCATAGATGTTTCAGAGGTACCAGAAGGGGTAGGTCTGCCCTCCAAGGCAAGAGACAGGCATGTTCTCCTGTCCTGGGTCAATGCTTAGTCTTGCACTGGGGCATGTGCCAGCTGTCTCTACCATACCTTTTGGCCCGATACCTGAGGCTTGCATAACTATATCGGGTATCAAGGGGGGGGGGGGGGGAGATCCTGATTTGCCATAGGGACATGTTAAAGGTCCCCTTAGAGATGAAAACCAGTGTTGACCATAATGTCTGCAGGCCATGTACCTATTACAGGGGGGCTACTGATCCCCCAACCTCCAATAATTTCCCCCAAGGTACAAGTAGGCCACACCATTTTGGTCCTACTTGCACCATCCAAGGATATTCTATTTTATTGTGTCTCACTCCAAGTATAGGAGGGAGAGGAGGTTCTTTTGATATATGTATACCCAACAGTGAGACTAAGACACAATGGATCAAATGCTTGCCCGACGAGTTCATTATAAATCCTAGTTGCTTAGGGAGATGGGAAAGGGAAGATGGGCGATATGAAAGAGAGAGGAAATAAATGCAAGGGGTCTTTGTAGAAAGCAAGAGAGAGAGTCACCACTGGGATTCCAGTGTTGCTCGTAGGGTTTTTGTTGATCTCAGGAACTTGTCCAGTTACTGCAGGGAATGGGAGAAAGCCAGAGGACTTCAAAGCAAGCAGGCCCTGGGGGGTTCTTTCCAAAGAAGTTTTTTTTTTTTTTTTTTTTTTCCTCTTAGGGAATTCCTCTGTCAAAGGTTTCTTTTCTTTGGGAGTTCTTCTCCAAAGTACTTAGTTTATAGTGGGGACCTTTTATCTCCCACTTCTCTGGGTTTTTTTTCTTCTTTTTTCTCTGTTAGAGTGACACACCTGGCCCAACAGATAAGCCAGCAGGGAGTGGTGCCTTCATTGCCATGCACAAGCATGATCCCCTTTTGCAGTGGTCAGCTCCTTCAAGCCGTACCCCTGAAAAAGACTGCTTGTCCTGCTTCTGCTTATTTTTACGAGCAGAAGTATTGAGGCATGGTGACACCCACCACTCACCTCCCTATATAATTTGCATTTGTTAGTTAGAGTCTTATCACCAAAAAGGCCTCTCAAAGTGAGCCTTGAGCCAAGAAAAAAAAAGAGGGGTTCAGAAAAGTATCTTGTACATATGGGTATTGGGTTATAGGTATTCAGTGGCAGGTAGCAGATTATTTTCATTGCCAATTTGGGGTCTTACCTGATTATTGGTGCCTGTAATTTGGATCCTAAGTGGAGAGGCCCATGTTGTCTGTAGCATCTTCAGGGTGCTGGGTCTGCTGTCTCTAGGCCTTTCCTTCAGGTCCCACAAGGTTTCTTAGAGTCTTTCTCCACCCCTGCACGGACTGGGAGTCTCTTCAGGGCAGCCTTAAGAACATTGTTATAGCATTGAATAAGGGCTGCCCAGTTTGGATTATATGTTGGATGGAATCACCACTCAATGTTGTTTTCATCTGCCCAGCATTGTACCACTGCACCAGTGAAATGCATCTCTTGGTTGTTCTCAATGACTTGAGCTGTTGGCAGCCATCAACTTGGTGAGTACCTTGATGGTTTGCTCTCAGCACTGGATTAGGTCTGCATTATCCCACTTGCCGTGATGATGCAAGGTCAGAGCATATCTCACCCTCTAAAACCAAGGGAGGGGCCCAATGTAATCAACCTGCCATCACTGGAGAGGAGCGTGTCCTCTAGCAAGATGGGCTGTTGTTTAGGGCAACGATCTCGGTCTCATCCTGGAGCAAGAATTACAGTCCCAGTATGCTAGGATGTTAGAGAGTTGTATGGGCAGCCCCCGTGCTTCAGCAGCTGCTCTCGTTATCTTTTGTCCAGCATGCCACAGCTTCTGATGTAACCAGCAGGCAATGTTATTGGATGGTTCATTCCATTGAACTCAAGCCAGCACGTCAGTTTCATTGTTCCCTGGAGACTGAAGAGGTTGGTGGTCAGGAATGTGGTAGACGTGTACAGTCCAGTGCTCATCCACTTTCCATATGTCTAACCATATACTGCATCTCTCTTCTGCTCCATGCGAAACCTGAGCCTGGAAACCATCTAGGGCTCTGTCAATGGTTTATGGGCTGGTTTGGCCTGGTTCAGTGAGTAGGGAGCAGGGGGACCCATGGACCCACACCCCGGGAAAGGAGTAAGGGAAAAAAGGGGAAAAGGTAGAGAGATGGGCCTAAAAACAAAACAGCAGCAACGATGTGAGGATAAACAAACTATTTTACTAAATAAGTGTCATGGTTTTGTAATTTCTGCTATTGGTATTCCACATCATGACATGTGGAGCACAGAGAAGAACCACACGTCCCAGAGGACCTCATGCTCAAAGAGGAAAATACATCATGGAAGTGACTCTGGATTTCTCTATCTCACTGCCTGACAGCAGGTGTGGGTGTGCTTACAAGCCGTGCGCCTTCAATTTCAAGGTAGACTTCTCGGTCTTAGGAAACCTCTCTCTCTCTTATTTTACTTAATTTATTAATCTCAATTTCAATTAGATTGTATTATAGTGTGTTATCTTGCATTCTGACATCACAGTTAGTAAAATAAGATTTCCTCCTGTCACGGGGTTATCTAGATCAATCTGTGTCCGTGACAGGGGGGGCAGGAGGCCCGTGGGCCCCCGGCCCCTGGCAAAGGGGAAGGGAAAAAGGGAAAGGGGTAGGGAGATGGGAGCTGGGCTCAATCAAACAAACAGAGCAGCGGCAACGATCTAAGGAGTAAAACTTATTTTACTATAATACAATCTAATTGAAATTGAGGCTAATAAATCAAGTGAAATAAGAGAGAGAGAGAAAGAGAGGTTTCCAAAGACCGAGAAGCCTACTTTGAAATTGAAGGCGCCGCGGCTTGGAAGCACACCCACACACGCTGCCAGGCAGTGAGAGAGAGAGTGCCAGCGTCGCTTCCGTGACGTATTTTCCTCTCTGACCGCGAGGTCCCCTGGTATGTGTAGTACTTGTTCTCTGTGCTCCACATGATGATATGATGTGGAATACCAATAGCAAAAATTACAAATCCATGACATTCCACCCCTTATTCTACATCACTACATCATGCCTAAGATACATATATATATATATATATATATATATACAAATAAACAATACTTAAAAAAATGCATTACACGTATAGGTCTATATACATATATACACATGAAATTATTGACTGCACTCCCCCAACATCAAATTCCCTTGTGGTACGCATTGAACATCCCCATCTTTCTGCATCACCCACCACGTGCACCCAGGTCCCTGGGCAAAAACAGTTCCACGGAGAGGTTTGCCCTTTCCAGAGGCTGGATGGACCCACACTGCTTTCCCCAACATGTTCTTTACGTGTACAACAGGGACCTTATCTCCCTCTACAGTATGTAGGGGGCTGGATTGGGTAGGACCATCACAATTGACAGATCCTGTGGTATTGACCAACCAGGGGGCTTCTGCCAAATGCTTCTCCCAGTGCTTAAATGTTCCACCAACCATTGCCTTCAACATAGTTTTCAACAACCCATTGTATCGTTCAATTTTACCGGAAGCTGGTGCATGATAGGGGATATGATAAATCCACTCAATGCCATGATCTTTGGCCCAAGTATTTATAAGGGAATTTTTGAAATGTGTCCCATTATCAGACTCAATTCTTTCTGGGGTGCCATGTCACCACAGGACTTGTTTCTCTAGACCCAATACAGTGTTTCGGGCTGTAGCATGGGGTACTGCGTATGTTTCAAGCCACCCAGTGGTTGCCTCCACCATGGTAAGCACATAACGCTTACCACTGTGAGATCGTGGCAAGGTGATATAATCAACCTGCCACGCCTCCCCATATTTATACTTTTGCCATCGCCCTTCCCCCCAGAGAGGTTTCATCCTCTTGGTTTGTTTAATTATGGCACATGTCTCACAGTCATGAATAACCTGTGCAATAGCGTCCATAGTTAAGTCCACCCCTCGGTCTCTAGCCCACTTATATGTTGCGTCCCTTCCCTGATGGCCTGAGGTCTCATGGGCCCATCGAGCTAGAAATGATTCACCCTTGTTGTGCCAGTCCAAGTCTATTGGAGCCACCTCAATTCTAGCAGCTCGATCTACCTGATGGTTGTTCTGTTGTTCTTCAGTAGCCCGACTCTTGGGCACATGAGCATCTACATGACGCACCTTTATAACCATATCTTTTGTTCAGGCAGCAATGTCTTTCCACAGTTCAGCAGCCCAAATAGGTTTACCCCTCCGCTGCCAGTTATTTTGCTCCCACTGCTGCAACCACCCCCATAAGGCATTTGCCACCATCCATGAGTCAGTATAAAGATAAAGCATTGGCCACCTCTCCCGTTCAGCAACATCTAAGGCCAGCTGGACAGCCTTTACCTCTGCAAACTGACTAGATTCTCCTTTACCTACAGTGGCCGCTGCAACCTGTCGTGTGGGGCTCCACACAGCAGCTTTCCATCTGCGATGCTTCCCCACGATACGACACGATCCATCAGTGAACAGGGCATATTTCTTCTCATTTTCTGGTAGCTCATTGTATGGTGGGGCCTCTTTAGCACGTGACACCTCTTCTGCTGGTGATGTTCCAAACTTTTTACCTTCAGGCCAGTCCATGATCACCTCTAAAATTCCCGGACGACTGAGGTTCCCCGTCCGCGCTCGTTGTGTAATCAGTGCAATCCACTTGCTCCAAGTGGCATCAGTAGCATGATGGGTGGAGGGAACCTTTCCCTTAAACATCCAGTTCAGTACTGGCAGTCGAGGTGCCAGAAGGAGCTGCGTTTCAGTACCGACTACTTCAGAAGCAGCCCGAACCCCCTCATATGCAGCTAAGATCTCCTTCTCAGTTGGAGTGTAGCCCTCTTCAGACCCCTTGTATGCTCGACTCCAAAATCCCAGGGGTCGGCCTCGAGTCTCTCCTGAGGCTCATTGCCACAAACTCCAAGTGGGACCTTTCTCACCAGCAGCAGTGTAGAGGATGTTCTTTACATCCTGTCCCGTCCGTACTGGCCCCAGGGCCACGGCACAGGCTATCTCCTGTTTAATCTGTTCAAAAGCCTGCTGCTGCTCAGGGCCCCATGTAAAATCTTTCTTCTTCCACGTCACCTGATAAAGGGGGCTTATGGTAAGGCTATAGTTTGGAACATCCGTCCACCAAAAGCCCACTACGCCCAGAAAAGACTGTGTCTCTTTCTTGCTAGTGGGTGGAGACATAGCAGCGATTTTGTCGATCACATCTGCTGGGATGTGACGACGCCCATCTTGCCACTTTATACCTAGGAACTGAATCTCTTGGGCAGGTCCTTTTACTTTGCTTCGCTTTATAGCAAAACCAGCTTGCAGAAGAATTTGGATTATTTGCTCTCCTTTCGTGAAAACTTCTTCTGCTGTATCGCCCCAAACAATGATATCATCAATGTACTGCAGGTGCTCAGGCGCACCACCCTGTTCCAGTACAGTTTGGACCAACCCATGGCAAATGGTTGGGCTGTGTTTCCACCCCTGGGGCAAACGGTTCCAAGTATACTGAACGCCCCTCCAGGTGAAGGCAAACTGTGGCCTACAGTCTGTGGCCAAAGGAATGGAGAAGAAGGCGTTAGCAATGTCAATGGTGGCATACCATTTGGCTGCTTTTGACTCCAGCTCGTACTGGAGTTCCAACATGTCCGGCACAGCAGCGCTCAGTGGGGGTGTGACCTCATTCAGGCCACGCTAGTCTACTGTCAGCCTCCATTCTCCACTGGCTTTGCGCACTGGCCATATGGGGCTGTTAAAAGGTGAGCGAGTTTTGCTTATCACCCCCTGATTCTCCAGCTCGCGAATCAGCTCATGAATGGGGAGCAAGGAATCCCTGTTGTTGCGGTACTGCCGTCTGTGCACAGTCTTTGTAGCAATCGGTACCTGCTGCTCTTTCACTCGTAGCAGCCCCACAACAGATGGGTCCTCTGACAGGCCAGGCAAAACAGACAACTGCTTAATGTTGTCTGTATCTACAGCAGCTATTCCAAAGGCCCATCGATACCCCTTAGGATCCTTGAAATGCCCCCTTCTGAGGTAATCGATACCAAGTATGCATGGAGCCCCTGGGCCAGTCACAATAGGATGTTTTTGCCAGTCTTTACCAGTGACGCTTATTTCAGCCTCCAACACAGTCAATTCTTGAGAGCCCCCAGTCACTCCAGAAATATGGATTGATTCTGTCCCTTCATGACTCGAGGGCATTAGAGTGCACTGTGCGCCGGTATCCACCAGTGCCTTATATTTCTGTGGTTCTGATGTGCCAGGCCACCGAATCCACACAGTCCAATAAACTCTATTATCCCTCTCCCTCCCCTGACTGAGGGCAGGGCCCCTCTATTCATTACCTGTGGTAACTGGAGCAGATGTACTGGCAATGGATCTGTTTTGTAATTCTTTCACCCGTGCTCATAGTACTGGAGTGGCCTGGTCATGCCACTTCCTCATATCTTCTCCATGGTCACGTAGGTAACGCCACAAGGCAATACGCGATGTAGTCTTACTGTTGTTCCTTGCTTGAGCCGGAAAGCGTTTGCGTTTAATAGCTGAAATTTTTGATGATACAGGTGAGGAGGAGGGTTCATCACCTTTAATTAACTGGATCTGAGTTTTCATTAGTTTGATCAGCTCCTTCATTAGACTCCCTTGATGATCTTGATCTTCATCAGTCGTTTCTGATACTACTACAGGATCATGACAATTAACCAATAGAGACATTTGCTCTTCCATTTCATTCAGTCTGTCCGTTACTTCTGAGATGGCTGAAATGGAGACGTGAGTTGGAGGTAACTGTTGCTCAAAGTTTTGAAGAGTAAGAACCAATTCAAAAACTAGGGGTCTTCTTTGTTGTTCCTCGTACCTTTGAAATGTTGCTGCTAGTGTAACGGCGTACCTCTCTGGTGCTCTCTTGGTGAGTTTCTGCCATATATCAGGTGTTGTCCTCACTCTCTCAGGATCATGGTCTTGGCGAGGATCGACAGGATCAAAATTCGGGTTATACAACATTTCCACCACAGCTATTTCCCTCAAATACTGGATACCTTTTTCAATTGTATCCCACTTTTTCATCACAGGCTTTAGACCGTCCTTGAAGGGAAGCTTTTCCCTCACAGCTACTAACATTCGCTCCCAGAGGATGGCAGCCCCATCCAAGCATCTACTGATCCCTCTATCAATAGTTGGGTCTCTGGCAATGCCTCCTAATTGGCGAGCTTCATTCTCATCTAGAGACAAGCTGCTGGCCCCGCTGTCCCAACAGCGAAGCAACCAGGTAACAAGAGATTCATTCTGGCGCCGTGTAAACTCCTTTCTTGAGCCTTGGATTTCAGACAACATCAGAGGTCGACGAACAGTAATCGAGACTTCCTCCTCATCACTCTCCTCCTCACGCCTCTTAGTTTTTCCTTTTGCCATTTTCGGTACTGAGAGAGGCACCTCGCTTGGACCTTCCGCTGCCTCCTCCTCCGCTTCTTCCTTTTTCCGTTCTAGACGTGAGGACACCCGTTTCCATTTCTTGCCTTCCACAGGGGCAACTGACATTTTTACTGGTGCCTCCTGTGACTGATCAGATTTGACTTGAGGATTTCCCCCTTTGGCTTGAACCTTAGCTCGGAAACTCTCTCTTTCCAGAATAGTATTATATAGAGCACGGTAAGCACAAGCCAAGCCCCAAATAAGTTGTACCTCCTTAGATCTATCTAAGCCGCACCATCCCTGTCTCAAATACTGGCTTAGTTTCTCGGGATCCCACAGGTGTTCAAGAGTGAAATCCCATGACATTGCCGGCCCCCACGCTTCTAAGATTTTTCCTAAACTTCTCCATATTCCCTACCAGTCAGCATTCTCTGGTTTGGGAGGAGACTTCTGCATAGAACGAATGTATTGGAGTACATTCAGGGAGATTGATAACATGCACATGGATATGAGCACGAGTATGAGTACTAACTCGGCTTTCGAAAAGCGTGTGGCAAACCGAAAAGACAGCCCGGAAACCAGATTGAACATCGTGTTGTTTGTAAAATTGGCTATTCCGTCTGGGATGTAGTTGTTTGTAAAATTAGCTATTCCATCTGGGATGTAAGTGTCAAAATCCAAATTATACCACATTGAATATAAGTACCAGGCAGGTGTCTCCATCAGTGCCCTTATTTGGTTATATACGAACACAATTCCACAACAAGAAAGCATGACATTAATAATCGGCCAATACGTTGAGAGGATCATAACTGTTTTCAATCCCTTAAACAGAGCAGCTATAATGAAGAGTGGATTCATAGCTGGTAGCTGCTAAGAAAGGAAAAAAACCAAAAACAACGAAAGAACCAAAACAGAAGACACTCTGTACAGTGTCCAGAGTTTGGCAGACTGCCCAGACTACAATCTAATCTATGAAGGTCAGGTAGCAATGCTTCTGCAGTCTCTGGCTTAAAGAAATCCTGGTGTTTTTTTCTTCTTCCCTACTAACTAACTTTTAACTAATGTTAAAAGCTTTAAAATTGTGCCCGCCTTCTCCACCAAAATCTGTCACGGGGTTATCTAGATCAATCTGTGTCCGTGACAGGGGGGGCAGTAGGCCCGTGGGCCCCCGGCCCCTGACAAAGGGGAAGGGAAAAAGGGAAAGGGGTAGGGAGATGGGAGCTGGGCTCAAGGAAACAAACAGAGCAGCGGCAACGATCTAAGGAGGAAAACTTATTTTACTATAATACAATCTGATTGAAATTGAGGCTAATAAATCAAGTGAAATAAGAGAGAGAGAAAGAGAGGTTTCCGAAGACCGAGAAGCCTACTTTGAAATTGAAGGTGCCGCGGCTTGGAAGCACACCCACACTCGCTGCCAGGCAGTGAGAGAGAGAGTGCCAGCGTCGCTTCCGTGACGTATTTTCCTCTCTGACCGCGAGGTCCCCTGGTATGTGTAGTACTTCTTCTCTGTGCTCCACATGATGTTATGATGTGGAATACCAATAGCAAAAATTACAAAACCATGACACCTCCTTAGAACATCGCTGCTGCTCTGTTTTTTTTCCTTGAGCCCAGCTCCCATCTCCCTACCCCTTTTCCCTTTTTCCCTTTTTCCCTTCCCATTTTCGGGGGCCCATGGGCCTACTGCCCCCCTGTCATGGACATAGATTGATCCAGATAACTCAGTGACAGTTTTTGGTGGAGGATGTGGGCAGTAGCATAAGATTTTAACGTTAGTTAAAAGTTAATTAGTAGGGAAGAAAGAAAAAAAAAAAAAAAAAAAAAAAGGATTTCTTTAAGCCAGAGACTGCAAAAGCATTGCTACTTTGACCTTCATAGATTAGATTGTAGTCTTAGATTGTAGTTGGGGCAGTCTGCCAAACTCCGGACACTGTAGTACAGAGCGTCTTCTGTTTTGGTTCTTTATTTTTTTTTCCTTCCCTTTTTTTTAGCAGCTACCAGCTAAGAATCCACTCTTCATTTTAGCTGCTCTGTCTAAGGGATTGAAAGCAATTACGATCTTCTCAACGTATTGGCTGATTATTTATGTCATGATTCCTTGTTGTGGAATGGTGTTCATATATTACCTAATAAGGGCACTGATGGAGACACCTGCCTGATACTTGTATGCAATGTGGTATAATTTGAATTTTGACACTTAGATCCCAGATATAGCCATTGGAATAGCCAATTTTAGAAAGAACACAATGTTCAATCCGGTTTCCAGGCTGTCTTCTCAGTTTGCCACACACTTTTTGAAAACCGAATTAGTGATCATGCTAGTGTCAAACTCCCTGAATGTACTCTTCTCCATTCGATTTATATGGAAGAAGTCTCTTCCAAAACAAGAGAATGCTGACTGGTAGGGAATATGGAGAAGTTTAGGAAAAATCTTAGACGTGTGGGGGCCCACAATGTCATGGGATTTCACTCTTGAACACCTGTGGGATCCTGAGAAACTAAGCCAGTATTTGAGACAGGGATGGTGCAGCATAGATAGATCTAAGGAGGTAAGACTTATTTGGGGCATGTCTTGTGCTTACCATGCTCTATATAATACTATTCTTGAGAGAGAGAGAGTTTCCGAGCTGAGATTCAAGCCAAAGGGGGAAATCCCCAAGTCAAATCTGATCAGTCACAGGAGGCACCAGTAAAAATGTCAGTTGCCCCTGTGGAAGGCAAGAAATGGAAATGGGTATCCTCGGGTCTAGAACGGAAAAAAGAAGAAGTGGAGGAGAAGGTAGAGGAAGATTCAGGCGAGGGTCCTGCCTCAGCACCGAGAAAGGCAAAAGGAAAAACTAAGAGGCATGAAGAGGAGCGTGATGAGGAGGAAGTCTCTATTACTGTTCATCGACCTCAGAAGATGACTGAAATCCAAGGCTCAAGAAAGGAGTTTACACAGCGCCCAAACAAATCTCTTGTTACCTGGTTGCTTCGCTGTTGGGACAGTGGGGCCAGTAGCTTGTCTCTAGATGGGAACGAAGCTCGCCAACTAGGAGGCATTGCCAGAGACCCAACTATTGAAAGAGGGAGTAGTAGATGTTTGGATGGGGCTGACACCCTCTAGGAGCAAACGTGACGGGATGTTCATTCCTATGAAGGAAAAGCTTCCCTTCAAGGACAATCTGAAGCCTGTGATGAAAAAGTGGGATACAATTGAAAAAGGTATCCAGTATTTGAGGGAAATAGCTGTGGTGGAAATATTGTATAACCCTAGTTTTGATCCTAATAATCCTCGCCAAGACCATGATTCTGAGAGAGTGAGGACGACGCCTGATATATGGCAGAAACTCACCAAGACAGCACCAGAGAGGTACGCCGTTACACTAGCAGCAACGTTTCAAAGGTACGAGGAACAACAGAGAAGACACTGTGGTTTTTGAATTGGTTCTTACTCTTCAAAACTTTGAAAAACATTTACCCCTTATTCACGTCTCCATTTCAGCCATCTCAGAAGTAATGGACAGACTGAATGAAATGGAAGAGCAAATGTCTCTGTAGATTAATCGTGATGATCCCGTAGTAGTATCAGAAATGATTGATGAAGATCAGGTTAATCAAAGGGGTCTAATGAAGGAGCTGATCAAACTAATGAAAACTCAGATCCAGTTAATTAAAGGTGATGAACCCTCCTCCTCACCTGTATCATCAAAAATTTCAGCTATTAAACGCAAACGCTTTCCGGCTCAAGCAAGGAACAACAATAAGAATACATTGCGTATTGCCTTGTGGCGTTATCTACGTGTCCATGGAAAAGATATGAGGAAGAGGCATGACCAAGCCACTCCAGTACTATGAGCACGGGTGAAAGAATTACAAAACAGATCCATCACCAGTAACATTGCTCCAGTTACCACAGGTAATGAATAGAGGGGCCCTGCCCTCAGTCGGGGGAGGGAGAGGGATAATAGAGTTTATTGGACTGTGTGGATTCGGTGGCCTGGCACATCAGAACCACAGAAATATAAGGCACTGGTGGATACTGGTGCACAGTGCACTCTAATGCCCTCGAGTCATGAAGGGACAGAATCAATCCATATTTCTGGAGTGACTGGGGGCTCTCAAGAATTGACTGTGTTGGAGGCTGAAATAAGCGTCACTGGTAAAGACTGGCAAAAACATCCTATTGTGACTGGCCCAGGGGCTCCATGCATACTTGGTATCGATTACCTCAGAAGGGGGCATTTCAAGGATCCTAAGGGGTATCGATGGGCCTTTGGAATAGCTGCTGTAGATACAGACAACATTAAGCAGTTGTCTGTTTTGCCTGGCCTGTCAGAGGACCCATCTGTTGTGGGGCTGCTACGAGTGAAAGAGCAGCAGGTACCGATTGCTACAAAGACTGTGCACAGACGGCAGTACCGCAACAACAGGGATTCCATGCTCCCCATTCATGAGTTGATTTGTCAGCTGGAGAATCAGGGGGTGATAAGCAAAACTCACTCACCTTTTAACAGCCCCATATAGCCAGTGAGCAAAGCCAGTGGAGAATGGAGGCTGACGGTAGACTACTGTGGCCTGAATGAGGTCACCCCCCCCACTGAGCGCTGCTGTGCTGGACATGTTAGAACTCCAGTTCTCCATTCTTTTGGCCACAGACTGTAGGCCACAGTTTGCCTTCACCTGGAGGGGTGTTCAGTATACTTGGAACCATTTGCCCTGGGGGTGGAAACACAGCCCAACCATTTCCCATGGGTTGGTCCAAACTGTATTGGAACAGGGTGGTGCACCTGAGCACCTGCAGTGCATTGATGATATCATTGTATGGGGCGATACAGCAGAAGTTTTCACGAAAGGAGAGCAAATAATCCAAGTTCTTCTGCAAGCTGGTTTTGCTATAAAACAAAGCAAAGTAAAAAGACCTGCCCAGAAGATTCTGTTTCTAGGTATAAAGTGGCAAGATGGGCGTCGTCACATCCCAGCAGATGTGATCGACAAAATCACTGCTATGTCTCCACCCACTAGCAAGAAAGAGACACAGTCTTTTCTGGGCGTAGTGGGCTTTTGGTGGACGGATGTTCCAAACTATAGCCTTACCATAAGCCCCCTTTATCAGGTGACGTGGAAGAAGAATGATTTTACATGGGGCCCTGAGCAGCAGCAGGCTTTTGAACAGATTAAACAGGAGATAGCCCGTGCCGTGGCCCTGGGGCCTGTACGGATGGGACAGGATGTAAAGAACATCCTCTACACTGCTGCTGGAGAGAAAGGTCCCACTTGGAGTTTGTGGCAAAGAACCTCAGGAGAGATCTGAGGCCAACCCCTGGGATTTTGGAGTCGAGCGTCTAAGGGGACTGAGGAGTGCTACACTCCAAGTGAGAAGGAGATCTTAGCTGCGTATGAGGGCATTCGGGCTGCTTCTGAAGTAGTCGGTACTGAAATGCAGCTCCTTCTGGCACCTTGACTGCCAGTGCTGAACTGGTTGTTAAAGGAAAGGTTCCCTCCACCCATCATGCTACTGATGCCACTTGGAGAAAGTGGATTGCACTGATTACGGAACAAGCTTGGATGGGTAACCTCAGTCATCCGGGAATTTTAAAGGTGATCATGGACTGGCCTGAAAGTAAAAAGTTTGGAAAATCACCAGGAGAAGAGGTGTCACGTGCTAAAGAGACCCCACCACACAAGAAACTACCAGAAAATGAGAAGAAATATGCCTTGTTCAAGGATGGATCTTGTTGTACTGTTGGGAAGCATCGCAGATGGAAAGCTGCTGTGTGGAGCCCCACACGACTGGTTGCAGAGGCCACTGGAGGAGAAGGAGAATCAAGCCAATTTGCAGAGGTAAGGGCTGTCCAGGCGGCCTTAGATGTTGCTGAATTTGAGAGGTGGCCAGTGCTTTATCTTTATACTGACTCATGGATGGTGGCAAATGCCTTATGGGGGTGGTTGCAGCAGTGGGAGCAAAATAACTGACAGCGCAGGGGTAAATCTATTTGAGCTGCTGAACTGTGGAAAGATATTGCTGCCCAAATAAAGAATATGGTTTTAAAGGTGTGCCATGTGGATGCTTAAGTGCCCAAGAGTCGGGCTACTGAAGAAAAGCAAAACAACCATCAGGTAGATCGAGCTGCCAGAATTGAGGTGGCTCAAATAGACTGGGACTGGCAGAACAAGGGTGAATTATTTCTAGCTCGATGGGCCCATGAAACCTTGGCACGTCAAGGAAGAGACGTGACATATAATTGGGCTAGAGACCGAGGGGTGGACTTAATTATGGACGGTATTGCACAAGTTATTCATGTCTTTGAAATATGTGCCATCATTAAACAAGCCAAGAGGATGAAATCCCTCTGGGGGGAAGGGCAGTGGCCAAAGTATAAGTATGGGGAGGCATGGCAGGTTGATTATATCACTTTTCCATGATTTCTCAATGGTAAGCGTTATGTACTTACTATGGTGGATGCAACCATTGTGTGGCTTGAAAGATATGCAGTACTCCATGCTACCATCCAAAACACTGTATTGGGTCTAGAGAAACAAGTCCTGTGGTGACATGGCACCCCAGAAATAATTGAGTCTTATAAAGGGACACATTTCAAAAATTCCCTTGTAAATACTTGGGCCAAAGATCATGGCATTGAGTTGGTTTATCATATCCCCTATCATGTACCAGCTTCTGGAAAAATTGACTGATAGAATGGGTTGTTGAAAACTATGTTGAAAGCAATGGGTGGTGGAACATTTAAGCACTGGGAGAAGCATTTGGCAGAAACCACCTGGTTGGTCAATACCGGGGGATCTGTCAATCATGATGATCCTACCCAATCCAGCCCCCTACATACTGTAGAGGGAGGTAAGGTCCCTGTAGTACATGTAAAGATCATGTTGAGAAAAGCAGTTTGGGTCCATCCAGCTTCTGGAAAGGCAAACCTCTCCATGGAACTGTTTTTGCTCAGGGACCCGGGTGCACTTGGTGGGTGGTGCAGAAAGATGGGGATGCTCGATACATACCACAAGGGAATTTGATGTTGGGGGTGTGCAGTCAGTAATTCTGTGTAGTTATATGTATATAGACCTGTGTGTAATGCATTTTAATTGTTGTTTATTTGTACATATATATGTATATATATGTATGTTATATATGTATAGCTGCCTGATGGAAAGGGACCTTGGTGTGCTGATGGACAGTCGGCCTAGTATGAGCCAGCAGTTTGCCCAGGTGGTCACGAAGTCCAATGGCATCCTGGCTTGTATCAGGAATGGGGTGGTGAGCAGGACTAGGGAAGTAATCCTGTCCCTGTACTCTGCATTGGTGAGGCCTCACCTTGAGTGCTGTGTTCCGTTTTGGGCACCTCAGTACAGAAAGGACATTGAGGTGCTGGAGCAGGCCCAAAGAAGGGCAACAAGGCTTGTGAAGGGCTTGGAATATCAACCCTATGAGGAAAGGCTGAGGGAGCTGGGGCTGTTTAGTCTGGGGAAAAGGAGGCTGAGGGGAGACCTTATTGCTCTCTTCCAATATCTGAAAGGTGCTTACAGTAAGAGCGGGGCAAGTCTCTTCTCACTGGTGATGGGTGACAGGACGAGGGGAAATGGCCTCATGTTGCGCCAAGGTAAGGTTAGGTTGGATGTTAGGAAACGCTTCTTTACAGAAAGGGTAGTTAAACACTAGAATAGGTTCCCCAGGGAGGTGGTTGAGTCACTGTCCCTGGATGTGTTTAAGAGCCGTTTGGATATGGTGCTAAGTGATATGATTTAACAGAGGGTTAGGGTACTATGGTTAGGCTGCGGTTGGTCTTGATGATCCTTGAGGTCTTTTCCAACCTGAGTAATTCTATGATTCTATGATATTAAGCATGATATAGTGATGTAGAATAAGGGGTGGAATGTCCTGGTTTTGTAATTTTTGCTGTTGGTATTCCATATCATGACATCATGTGGAGCACAGAGAAGAACTACACGTCCCAGAGGACCTCATGGTCAGAGAGAAAAATATGTCACGGAAGTGACGCTCTCTCTCTCTCACTGCCTGGCAGTGGATGTGGGTGCGCTTCCAAGCCGTGTGCCTTCAATTTCAAGGTAGTCTTCTCTGTCTTCAGAAACCTCTCTCTCTCTTATTTTACTTGATTTATTAGCCTCAATTTCAATTAGATTGTATTATAGTGTTCCGATATCATAGTAAAATAAGTTTTCCTCCTTAGATCGTTGCCGCTGCTCTGTTTGTTTCCTTGAGCCCAGCTCCCATCTCCCTACCCCTTTTCCCTTTTTCCCTTCCCATTTTCAGGGGCCGGGGGCCCATGGGCCTACTGCCCCCCGTCACGGACATAGATTGATCTAGATAACTCCGTGACAGTAAGATATCAGAATGCAAGATAACACAATATAATACAATATAATACAATATAACTAGAACTGAAGATAATAAATCAAATAAAATGAGAATGGCCAAAGGCCTTACTCTAATGCTGAGGTGAGGCGATCTGGTGAGCTCACAAGGGGAGATGACCTACAGAAGCCTTTTATCTTCTCCCTCTGAGTGGAAATGATAACCGAAAACAGTCCTCCGGGGGATGTATTTTCTCTATTCTGGGACAGGTGCCTGGATCTGGAGCATTAATTCTTTAACTCCAAGTGCCCTACATGATGTTATGATGTGGAATACCAATAACTGAAAATCATAAAGCTATGACATTCCACCCCTAATTCCACATTTCTTCACGATGCTTGATGTGTATATATACAAACAAATAATAATTAACAAGCATTAAATACACACACACACATGAATTTACATACACACACATGGAATTACTGACTTCGCTTCCCCAACGTCAAATTCCCTTGTGGTGCACATTGAGCATCCCCATTTTTCTGCATCACCCACCAAGTGCTCCCAGGTCCCCGAGCTGTCTCGCTCCAATTTATAGGAGGGAGAGGAGGTTTTTTCATATATGTATACCCGGCGTGAGATTAAGAAACAACGGTTCAAATGTTGGTCCAACCAGTTTATTACAATTCCTAGCTGTTTAGGGAGATGGGGAAGGGAAGATGGGCGATAGAAAAGATAGGAAATATAAGCAAGGAATCTCTGTAGAGAGCAAAAGAGATAGATAGTCACCACCGTGGGTCCAGTGAGGTACGTTGTAGGTCCATTGATCTCAGGAACCAGTCTGGTCACCACGGGGGATGGGAGAAAGCTAAGGAGCTCCGCAGCAAGCAGGCCTCGGGGGTTCTTCCGAAGAGGTTTTCCCCTCAGGGAATTCTCTGTCAGAGGTGTCTTCAGGAGTTTGTCTCCATCAAAGGTGTCTTTGGGAGTTTTTCTCCAAAGTCCCTAATTTAGTGAGGGCCTTTTATCCCCCATTTCTGTGTTGTTTTTTTTTCTCTTCTTCTTTTGTCTCAGTTTTGCGTAACATTCCTGGGCCAACAGATAAGCCAGCAGGGGGTGGCACCTTCGTTGCTATGCACAAGCATTATCGCCTTTTGCAGTGGTCAGCTCCTTCAAGCTGTACCCCTGAAAAAGACTGCTTGTCTTGCTTCTGCTTATCTTTGTAATTATAAGCAGAGATACAGTGGCATGGTGACACATACCATTCACCCCCCCAGCAGTTGTCTTATCACCAGAAAGGCCTTACAAAGCAAACTTTGAGACAAAGAATAAAAACAGTTCTATCCTTCACACGAACAAAAACAGTTCCACAAAGAGATTTGCACTTTTCAGAAGCTGGAAAGACACAAACTGCTTTTCCCAGCATGTTCTTTGCATGTACAACAGGGACCTCTACAGTATGTAGGGAGCGGATTGAGCTGGACCACTGTGATTGATAGATCCTCCGGTACTGACCACCCAGGTGGTTCTGCCAAATGCTTCTCCCAAGGCTTAAATGTTCCGCCACGCATTGCTTTCAACATAGTTTTTAACAACCCATTCTATCGTTCAGTTCTACCAGAAGCTGTTGCATGATAGGGGATATGATAAATCCTCAGTGCCATGATCTTTGGCCCAAATATTTACAAGAGAATTTTTGAAATGAGTCCCATTATCTGACTCAATTCTTTCTGGAGTGCTATGTTGCTACAGGACTTGTTTCTCGAGACCTAATATGGTGTTTTGGGCGGTAGCATGGGGTACTGCATATGTTTCAAGCCACCCAGTGGTTGCCTCCACCATGGTAAAGACATAATGCTTACCATTGTGAGATCGTGGCAAGGTGATATAATCAACCTGTCACGCCTCCCCGTATTCATACTTTTGCCATCGCCCTTCCCCTGAGAGGTTCTTGGCTTGTTTAATGATGGCACATGTTTCACAGCCATGAATAACCTGTGCAGTAGCATCCATAGTTAAATCCTCCTCTCGGTCTCCAGCCAATTTGTATGTTGCATCTCTTCCTTGATGGCCCGAGGTCTCATGGGCCCACCAAGCTAGAAATAATTCACCCTTGTATTGCCAGTCAAAATCTACTAGAGCCACCTCAATTTTGGCAGCTCGATCTACCTGATTGTTATTTTGTTGTTCTTCAGTAGCCCAACTCTTGGGCACATAAGCATCTACAAGACACACCTTTTTAACTATATTTTTTATTTGGGAAGCAATGTCTTTCCACAGTTCAGCAGCCCAAATAGGTTTGTCCCTTCTTTGCCAGTTGCTTTGCTCCGCCTGCTTTAACCACCCCCATAAGGCATTTGCCACCATCTGAGTCAGCAATATCTAAGGCCAGCTGGACAGCCTTTACCTCTGCAAATGGCTTGATTCTCCTTTTCCTTCAGTGGCCTCTGCAACCTGTCATGTGGGACTCCACACAGCTGATTTCCAACTGCAATGCTTCCCCACAATATGACACGATTCATCAGTGAACAGGGAAAATTTCTTATCTTTTTCTGGTACCCATGGCAAATGGTTGGGCTGTGTTTCCACCCCTGGGGCAAACGGTTCCAAGTATACTGAACGCCCCTCCAGGTGAAGGCAAACTGTGGCTTGCTTTCTGTGGCCAATGGAATGGAGAAGAAGGCGTTAGCAATGTCAATGGTGGTATACCATTTGGCTGCTTTTGACTCCAGCTCGTACTGGAGCTCTAACATATCTGGCACAGCAGCACTCAGTGGGGGGGTGACCTCATTCAGGCCACGGTAGTCTACTGCCAGCCTCCATTCTCCACTGGCTTTACGCATTGGCCATATGGGGCTGTTAAAAGGTGAGTGAGTTTTGCTTATCACTCCCTGACTCTCTAGCTGACAAATGAACTTATGAATGGGGAGCAAGGAATCCCTGTTGGTGCGGTACTGCCGTCTGTGTGCTGTTTTTGTAGATATTGGTATCTGTTGCTCTTTTACCTGTAGCAACCCTGCAACAGATGCATCTTCTGAGAAACCAGGCAAAACAGACAGCTGCTTAATGTTGTCTGTATCTACAGCAGCTATTCCAAAGGCCCGTTGATACTCCTTAGGATCCTTGAAATGCCCCCTTCTGAGGGAATCGACACCAAGTATGTATGCAGCCCCTGGGCCAGTCACAATAGGATGTTTTCCAGTCTTTACCAGTGATGCTTATTTTGGCCTCCAACACAGTCAATTCTTGAGAGCCCCCAGTCACTCCAAAAACATGAATTGATTCTGTCCCTTCATGACTCAAGGGCATTAAAGTGTACTGTGCACCAGTATCCACCAGTGCCTTATATTTCTTTGGTTCTGATGTACCAGGCCACCGAATCCACACAGTCCAATAAACTCTATTATCCCTTTCCCAGCCTGACTGAGGGCAAGGCCCCTGTATTCATTACCTGTGGTAACTGGAGCAGCTGTTCTGGTGATTAATCTTTTTTATAATTTTCTCACTCATGCTCGTAGTACAGGAGTAGCTTGGTCATGCTACTTCCTCATGTCTTCTCCACGGTAACATAGGTAATGCCACGAGGCAATACGCGATGTAGTATTACTATTGTTTTTTGCTTGAGCAGGAAGGCATTTGCGTTTAATAGCTGTAATTTTTGATGCTGCTTGTGAGGAGGAGGGCCAATAGAATGGAAAAGAAAGCGTTAGCAGTGTCAGTGGTGGCATACCACTTGTCTGCTTTTGACTCCAGTTCATACTGGAGTTCTAGCATGTCCAGTACAGAAGCGCTCAGTGAGGGTGTGACTTCATTCAGACCACAGTAGTCTACCATTAGCCTCCATTCTCTAATGGCTTTTAAGAAGTGAGAGGCTGTTGAAAGCTGAGTGAGTTTTGCTTATCACTCCCTGACTCTCTAGTTGACAAATAAACTTATGAATGGGGAGCAAGGAATCCGTATTGGTGCCGTACTGCCGTCTGTGTGCTGTTTTTGTAGATATTGCTATCTGTTGCTCTTTTACCTGTAGCAACCCCGCAACAGACGCATCTTCTGAGAAACCAGGCAAAACAGACAGCTGCTTAATGTTGTCTGTATCTACAGCAGCTATTCCAATGGCCCATCGATACCTCTTGGGATCCTTGAAATACCCCCTTCTGAGGTAATCGATACCAAGTAGGCATGGAGCCCCTGGGCCAGTCTTTACTGGTGATATTTATTTCGGCCTCCAACGCAGACAATTCTTGGGAGCCCCCAGTCACTCCAGAAATATGAATCGATTCTTGCCCTTTACGACACGAGAGTGTCAGAGTGCACTGTGCACCGGTGTCTACCAGTGCCTTATATTTCTGTGGTTCTGATGTGCCAGGCCATCGAATCCACACAGTCCAATACACTCTATTATCCCTTTCCCCCGCCCAACTAAGGGCAGGGCCCCTCTATTGGTTACCTGTAGTAACTGGAGCGATTTCATTGGTGGTTGATCTGTTTTGTAATTCTCTCATCCATGCTCATAGTGCAGGAGTGGGTTTTTTTATGCCACTTCTTCATGTCTTCTCCATGCTCACAGAAGTAGCTCCACAAGGCAGCACACAGCATAGATTTTCTACTGTCATTTGCTTGAGCAGGAAGACATTTGCCTTTGATAGCTGAGATTTTAATCAGTTTGATCAGCTCCTTCAGTAGAGTCTTTTGATTATCCTGATCTTCATCAGGTGTTTCTGATACTACCACGAGTTCATCACAATTAATCAATAGGGACAATTCTGCCAGCATATCGTCCTGTTTCTTCTCCATTTTATCTATCATCTTATCCACATTATCTAGTCTTTCTGTTACTTTTGAGATGGCTGAAATGGAAGCATGGGATGGAGGTAATTTTTGATCAAAGTTTTTAAGTGTAATAATCAGTTCAAAAACCAAGGGTCTTCTCTGTTGGTCCTCGTATCTATCCAACGTTACTAGTGGTGTACTGGCATACCTTTCCGGTGCTGTTCTTTTGAATTTCCATCATATATCAGGCGTTCTCCTAACTTTCTCAGGATCATGGTCCTGGTGTGGATTGTTAAGGACAAACATGGGGTCATACAACATCTCTGCTATGGCTGTTTCTCTCAAATACTGGGTAACTTTTTCAACAGTATTCCACTTTTTCATCTCAGGCTCCAGATTGTCTCTGAAGGGAGATCTTTCTTTCATGGTTAATAACACTCGTTCCCAGAGGGTGGCGACTCCATCCAGACATCTACTACTTCCTCTGTCAATAGCTGAGTCTCTGGCAATGCTTCCTAGTTGGCGAGCTTCCTTACCATCTAGAAACACGCTACTGGCCCCATTGTCCCAGGACCGAAGCAACCAGGTGACAACAGTTTCGTTCGGGTGCTGTATGAACTCCTTTCTTGAGCCTTGGATATCAGTCATTTTCAGGTGTCCGTGAGTAGTGGTAACAGTGACTTCTTCCTTCTTACTCTCCTTTCCGCATCTCTTAGTTTTTTCTATTGCCTTTCTCAATGACGGTGGTTTTGGGGAGGGCCCCTTGCCTGGATCTTCCTCTACTTCCTCCGCTTCTTCTTCTTCTTTCCATTCTAGACGTGACAACACCCGTTTCCATTTCTGCCCCTCCACAGGAGCAACTGACATTGATACTTTTGCTTCTTGTGATCAATCAGGTTTGACTTGGAGACTTCCCCCTTTGGTTTGTATCTCAGCTCGGAAACTCTCTCTTTCCAGAATACTATTATATAGAGCTCGGTAAGCATGAGCCGTTTAATCTGAGGCCGTTTCTCCTCAGATCTTCCTAAGCTGCACCATCCCTGAGTCAAATACTTGCTTAGTTTCTTGGGATCCCACAGGTGTTCAAGAGTGAAATCCCATGACACTGAGGGTCCCCGCACTTCTAAGATTTTTCCTAAACCTCTGCATATTCCCTGCCACTCAGCATTCTTGGGTTTTAGGAAAAGCTTCTTCCACATATATTATATTATTATTAGGAGGAATACACTTAGAGAGATTGATAACATGGTCCCTGTTTTGGCATTCCAAACATGCATAAAGAGCTGAGAGGAGAACCTGGAAACCAGTCTAAACATCGTGTTGTCTGTTCAATTAGCTACTCCCTCTGGGAGTATATGGGTGTATAGGTACCAGGCACCAGGTACCAGGCAGGTATCTCCATCAGTGCCCTTAACTGGTTATACATATATACAAGTCTGAAACTGAAAATGATGAACCTAATAAGAAACCAATATGTTCCACGAAATATAATGGCCTTTAATCCTTTATACAGTGCTCCTAAAATAAAGAACAGATTCATAGATGACAGTTGCTAGGAAAAGGAAAAAGGGAAAAAAAAACCTTGGTGGTACAGTGTCTAGAGTCTTGCAGACTACCCAGCGTATAATCTAATCTATGCAGGTCAAAGCTAGCTACAGCACTCTGCAATTCCCTGATTCCAAGAATAATTCAAATTCAGTTCAGTTTGCCCACATTCTCCACCAATAATTGTCACAGAGTTATCTCTAGATCTGTATCCATGACAGGGAGCACAGGCCAGGGAAAAAAAAAAAAAAAAAAAGAGGGGGAAAAAAGTGTTAATGGTTTACTGGCCAGTCTGGCCCGGCCCCGTGACTAATGAGGCAGGGGACTTGTAGGCCCGCACCTTCAAAGAGGGGAAAAGTGGGAAGGGTAGGGAGATAGTAGACGAGTCTAAAAACAGAACAGCAGCAATGATCTGAGGAGGAACGTTAATTTACTAAATATGATCTCAGAATGCAAGATAATACAATACAACATGATACGATTGGAATTGAGACCAATGCATCAAATAAAATGAGAGAGTGTCCAAAACCAAAGCCTTACTCTACCACTGCAGGCAAAAGCAGCCAGGAACTATGTGCTCCTCTGCAGCAAACAAAGAGAGAGACTCCTGACCTGCCAGGTAGCTCCACCTTTTTTTCCTCTGGGCGTGAAGTCCTCTGGGGAATGCCACTTCTCCCCTCCCCTCCGAGAACCGAACACTCAAAAAAGGCAGTCCACAGAACCAGAACATTAACTCTTTAACTCCCACTGCTTTACATGATATTATGTTGTTGTCCTGGTTTTATGATTTTTTGGTTATTGGTATTCCACATCATAACATCATGTAGTGCACTGGGAGTTAAAGAGTTAATGTTCCAGTTCTGGGTACCTGTCGCAGAAGAGAAGAACTACATACCCCAGAGGACTTTGCATTCAGAGAGGAGATAAAGCCCCTGGCAAGGTCACGAGACCTGCCCATTTCCCTTTTAATCTTGGCAGCATGTGAGCTTCCCAGATCATCTCGACTCAGCATTAGAGTAAGGCCTTTGACTTTCCAACACTCTCTCTCATTATATTTGAATTATTAGCTTCAATTTAAATTATATTGTAGTATATTGTGTTATAGTGTGTTATCACAGAATCACAGAATCACAGAATTATCGAGGTTGGAAAAGACCTAGAAGATCATCCAGTCCAACCATTACCAATACTTCCCAGCTAAATCATACCCCTCAACGCAACATCCAAACGTTTCTTGAACACTCCCATGGTCGGTGATTCCACCACCTCCCTGGGCAGTGCATTCCAATGCCTGACTACCCTTTCCGAGTAGTAATACTTCCTAATGTCCAGCCTGAACCTCCCCTGGCGCAGCTTGAAACCATTCCCTCTAGTTCTATCACTGATTACACGAGAGAAGAGGCCGACCCCCAGCTCACCACAACCTCCCTTCAGGAAGTTATAGAGAGCTATAAGGTCTCCCCTGAGCCTCCTCTTCTCCAGGCTGAACAATCCCAGCTCCCTCAACCGTTCCTCATAAGGCCTGTGCTCCAGACCCCTCACCAGCTTCGTAGCCCTCCTCTGAACACGTTCCAGGGCCTCAATGTCTTTCTTGCAGTGAGGGGCCCAAAACTGAACACAGTACTCGAGGTGCGGCCGCACCAATGCCGAGTACAGGGGGACAATTACCTTCCTGTTCCTGCTAGTAACACTGTTTTTGATGCAAGCCAGAATGCCGTTGGCCTTCTTGGCCACCCGGGCACACTGTCGGCTCATGTTCAGCCGAGCATCAATCAGTACCCCCAGGTCTGTTTCCTCAACACAGTCCTCCAGCCACTCCGCCCCAAGCCTATAGCGCTGCCTGGGGTTGTTGTGGCCAAAGTGCAGGACCCGGCATTTGGTCCTGTTGAACTTCATCCCATTGGCTTCAACCCAGCTCACCAGTCTATCCAGATCCCTCTGCAGGGCCTCGCTACCCTCAGGCAGATCGACACTCCCTGCCAATTTGGTGTCATCCGCGAACTTACTGAGGGTGCACTCAATGCCCTCATCCAAGTCATCAATAAAGATGTTGAAGAGGACAGGCCCCAGCACCGACCCCTGGGGAACACCACTCTTGACTGGTCTCCAACTGGATTTGACTCCATTTACCACCACTCTCTGGGCCCGGCCTTCCAGCCAGCTCCTTACCCAGCCGAGAGTGTACCCATCCAAGCCACGGGCTGCCAGCTTTTGAAGGAGAATAGCATGGGAGACAGTGTCAAAGGCTTTGCTGAAGTCTAAGTAGACCACATCGACCGCCTTTCCTTCATCCATCAGACGGGTCACAGGATCATAGAAGGAGATCAGATTGGTCAAGCAGGACCTGCCCTTCACAAACCCATGCTGGCTAGGTCCGATCTCCTGGTCATCCCACACCTGCCGCGTGATCTCCCTCAAGACAATCCGTTCCATTACCTTCCCTGGCACCGAGGTCAGGCTAACATACTAACATCCAGCTAACATCTTGCATACTGATATCTTATTTAGTAAAATAGTTTGTTTCTTCTCACATCATTGCCACTGTTTTGTTTTTAGGCCCATCTCTCTTCTCTTTTTCCCCCGTTTCTCTTTTCCGGGGTGCAGATCTGTGGATCCCTCTGCCCCACTAGTCATGGAACCAGTCTGAACCAGCCCGTAAACCATTGACAGATGTGGAATACTGACGACAGAAAATCACAACACCTTGACACCTGGTTTTATTTATGGGGAGGACCTCTGCCCCTTCCAATATTTGCATCTTGTCCGAAGGCGCTCTGTCTCCCCCAGATCAGCCACTAATTGGGCAGCTTGTTGGATGATGGCCTCCAAGACCACTAAAGGGTTCAGTATGGACACCAGTGTGCCATACTGGTGGGGAAGGGCTTGCTGTAGTATGAGGTTCCTCATCCCTGCTGAGATCTTAAACAGGTCAGGACTCTCAAATGCGTTATCATAAATGGACTCCTTCATCCCTAGTTCTCTGATTTAATTTTGGAGTTATTCCATTGAGGTCCATAAAATGGTATTTATTGGTACCTCACTTCTGTTTGGCCATGTAATTCTACATACTGCCAATATCCATTGAATTAGAGAATGGTTCTCCTCACTATGTATTACTGTTGCATACAGCCTCTGTCTGAAAGCTGGATGTGTGGTAATAGATGCCAGTTTGGAAATCGCAGGCCTATTAATTACCACACTTTCAGCCCCCATGTCCCATAATCTCAAAAGCCAGACTAGTATGCTTTCTCGGGGTTTTTGTTTAAATTATTGCATCAAATCCACAAGTTCAGTGGCAGTGTATGGCCGCATCATCACATCTACTGTGGTGCGGGCAGGGGGCACTTTTCAGGTGCCAACTCTGCTGGTCCATCCTGGATTTTCTTTGTCGAGTTATTACAGGTCTTATTCCTAAAGAATCTGAGGTTCCCAGATCCCCTAGTTGGATTTTATTCCACTAAACTTTTTTTTGTTCTGAGGTCCAACAAGGATCCAAGTCCTTTCCCCCATCAAATGATCATAGAATCATAGAATGGCCTGGGTTGAAAAGGACCATAATGATCATCTAGTTTCAATCCCCATGCTATGTGCAGGGTCACCAACCACTAGACCAGGCTGCCCAGAGCCACATCCAGCCTGGCTTTGAATGCCTCCAGGGATGGGGCATCCACAATCTCCTTGGGCAACCTGTTCCAGTGTGTAACCACCCTCTGACTGAAAAACTTCCTCCTAATATCTAAACTAAACCTCCCCTGTCTCAGTTTAAAACCATTCCCCCTTGTCCTATCACTATCCACCCTTGTAAACAGCTATTTGCCCTCCTGTTTATATGTTCCCTTCAAGTATTGGAAGGCCACAATGAGTTCTCCCCAGAGCCTTCTCTTTTCCAGGCTAAAGAAGCCCAGTTCCCTCAACCTAGAGCAAAAGGCTGCTTTTTAGCTTTTTAGAACAAGTCTCTCTTTCTGCTTTCAGAGAGTTTCGTTAGCTTCGTTGGGAAAGTTTATCTCTTTTGCAGGTGCTCACTGAAAGCTTGAAAGGACCTTGAAAGTCCAGAAGGACTGCCAGTATTCTGGTTATATTTGCAAACTCTGAGTACTGAAATCTTGCTTCTGTAAAGAGAAAGAAATGATTCCATTTTCACTTTTACACCTGTTGGTAGAGGGAGCTGTTAATTTTACATAACTTGGGATTTTTAAGCAGGCTCCCAGTTTCTCCTTTGAATCCCTTATGCATTTTTTGAATGCTCATCTGATGACAATGTCAATTTCCCTGAATGCACTACTCATCATTTCACTCAGTATTTGTATTTATCATTTTTTTAAGAAGTCTTCCCCCAAACCAGAGAATACTGAGTGGCAGGGAGTGTGGAGAGGCTTGGGAGAGACTTTAGAGAGATGGACATCCTCGGTGTCATGGAACTTTACTCCTGAACACCTGAGAGTGCATAGGTTATTCATGACTGTGACACGTGCACCACAATTAAACAAGCCAGGAGGATGAAACCTCTCTGGGGGGAAGGGCGATGGCAAAAGTATAAATATGGGGAGGCGTGGCAGGTTGATTATATCACCTTACCACGATCTCGCAATGGTAAGCGTTACGTGCTTACCATGGTGGAGGCAACCACTGGGTGGCTTGAAACATATGCAGTACCCCACGCTACTGCCCGAAACACCATATTGGGTCTTGAGAAACAAGTCCTGTGGCGACATGGCACTCCAGAAAGAATTGAGTCATATAATGGGACTCATTTCAAAAATTTTCTTGTAAATACTTGGGCCAAAAATCATGGCATTGAATGGATTTATCATATCCCCTACCATGCACCAGCCTCTGGTAAAATTGAACGATACAACGGGTTGCTGAAAACCATGTTGAAAGCAATGGTTTGTGGAACATTTAAGCATTGGGAGAAGCATTTGGCAGAAGCCACCTGGTTGGTCAATACCCGAGGATCTATCAATCGCGATGGTCCTGCCAGCTCCCTACATACTGTTAAGGGATATAAGGTCCCTGTAGTATATGTAAAGATCATGTTGGGAAAAGCAGTTTGGGTCCTTCCAGCTTCTGGAAAGGGTAAGCCTCTTCGTGGATCTTTTTTTGCCCAGGGACCTGGGTCCACTTGGTGGGTGATGCAGAAAAACGGGGATATTCACTGTGTACCACAAGGGAAATTGTTGTTGGGGGAGTGCAGTCATGTCACGGGGTTATCTAGATCAATCTGTGTCCGTAACAGTGGGGGGGCAGTAGGCCCATAGCCCCCCGGCCCCCTCGGAAAAAAAAGGGAAAAAGGGAAAGTGGTAGGGAGATGGGAGTTCAAGGGAACAAACGGAGCAGCAGCAACGATCTGAGGAGTAAAACTTATTTACTAACTATGATATCGGAATGCAAGATAACACACTATAATACAATATAATTAGAACTGAAGCTAATAAATCAAATATAATGAGAGAGAGAGAGGTTTCCGAAGACCGAGAAGCCTACTTTGAAGTTGAAGGCGCCGCGGCTTGGAAGCACACCCACACCCGCTGCCAGGCAGTGAGAGAGAGAGAGAGCCAGCGTCGCTTCCATGATGTATTTTTCCCTCTCTGGCCGTGAGGTCCCCTGGGATGTGTAGTACTTCTTCTCTGTTCTCCACATGATGTTATGATGTGGAATACCAATAAGCATAAATTACAAAACCATTAATGTAATTACATGTATATAGATATAGGTTTGTGTGTGCATGTGTTTAATCCTAGTTAATTATGGTTCGTTTGTATACATTAAGCATGATGTAGTGATGTAGAATAAGGGGTGGAATGTCATGGTTTTATGATTTTTGTTTACTGGTATTCCTCATCATAAGGTCATGTAGTGCACTGGGAGTTAAAGTGTTAATGCTCCAGTTCTGGGTACCTGTCCGGAAGAGAAGAAGAACTACATTCCCCAGGGGGCTTCACGGTCAGAGAGGAAATATAACTCCTGGCAAGGTCACCTGATCAGGCTTTTCCTCTTGGCGTTCCTCTCCTTCACTTCTCCTCGCTGCTGCCTGTCCCGACTGCGTACATCACTTCAATATCAGTGTAAGGCCTTCAGCTTTTCGGACAGTGTCTCTCTCATTATATTTGATTTATTAGCTTCAATTCTAATTATATTGTATGATAGTGTGATATCTTGCATTTCGATACCATATTTAGTAAATTAGTTTGTTTCTCCTCAGATCGTTGCTGCTGTTCTTAATTATTTTGGGGTCCCCTGTTTCCCTTTTCTGGAGGCGTGGATTTTGCAAAATCCCTCCGCCCCATTAGTCACAGAACTGGGCCAAACCAGCCCATAAACCGTTGACATCCATTAATTAAGTAGCCATATAAGGACGAGCTGTTACATGCAAATGGGTTTGGGCGGGAGCCACTGATCAGGGGGCATCCCTGCTGGTCTATCTTGTATTTTTCCAGTTTTTGAGTTATTTTGGGGTGGATCTCAAAGGGATCCATCTCAGATGGAGCTTCAAGATCCGACCTGGAAGCATTGTTTTCTGAATCAACCAGGTCCATTGATTTTGGAGCCTGGGTATCATCTAATGAAACGTTACGGATCTGCTTTATTGGGATATTTAGGCTTGATTTCTTCCCTGTCAGTATACCAAGTTGTTCCAATTTTTCGATCTGATCTTGTAATAATGAATTCTCATTTTCTAAGGTATTGTTTGTAATTTCTGCTTGATTTAAAGCATTTAATAGTGGCCATGCCACAGTAGAGGCAGCTAGCTGGCATTCTTTTGTAACTAAGATATCTTTGTCTTATCCATGGAAATAATCCACCATATGAAATGGAAAAATGAAGTATTCTGGGAGTTGTAGTTCATTCTTCTCTTCTGAGACTGGGAAACTGAAAATATTTACAATCAATGGAACTGCAGCATTAACTCTTTAGCTGTCAGTACACTGCATGATGTTATGATGTAGAATACTGATCAAAAATCATAAAACCGTGACAGGCGGGACACCACTCACGCAACCTGTTATTCAACTAGTCAGTTTTCCTCCTTTTGCTCAGATCCCAGTCTCCCACTGAGAGGACTGAGAACACCACCTGTGCTCCTTGACCCCTTCAGCACCTTCCTAAGAGAAGCAAAGTCCTTTTTGATATTTTTTAATTTCCTGGTTGCAGCCTTGTGTGACCTGGCTTGAAAGACCAATAGAGGATAATAGTTGTCTAGCTTTATCATGTTGGATATCGTCTTCTTCATGTCCCTAATGCAGGCTTCCCGGCAGGTAGCAAACCTCTCTAGAGAGGTTATCCAGGCAGCAAATGGGTGCCTCAGTGCCCCTCAGCAGAGAGTCTCCAATTACTAAGACCTTTTGCCTTTTTTTTAGTGGTGCTGGTCATGATTCGGGTCCTTGGTTAGGCCTTCTTATTGTCATCACCCCATTCTAATTCCAAGCTGCTATCCATAACTTCTTCTTTCTCTCACATCAATGTCTGAAATCTATTAGCTAATGAGACAATCATTAGGAAGCCATTGATATAGGAGCACACTAACAGATAGGTCTTCACTTTTTTTGAACTGTAACTTGCTTAAGTGTTGCGAGTGCCAAGAAACTCAGATGTTAACCCTAATCAAGAAACCAGCGATTGGAAAGGTTTTGCTTCTGGACATCATCTGTTATTATAATTTGATTTTTCATGCCCTAAAACAGTGATTAATTGTTTTGTACAAAAAGAGCTATTTCTGTTCAGCCAACTTGTTCTGTTGGCATTTATCTAGTATCTAGTTGTAATGCTATAAAGGAATAGTAACAACAGGGCAGCAAAGTCTCTTACCTCCACAGCGAATCCTTAGATGAGGTGCATTGCTTGTACCTGAGCTCCCCTGGGTTGGCCCTGCCTTCCTACCAGTGTTCAATCATTGATTCAGGCCATGACTTAGAATTTCCACTACATTCCACCCCTTCACAGCATGAACCAATGATTAAGCAGGTTGAAGGTGACATGCAGAATCAAACTATAACCACAGAGTAGTCATAAAGCAGGTGTGTTTACTCAGCACTGTGCACATGCCGGATGAAGGGGGTATTCCCTCCAAGCCTGCATACCAGATGTCAAAAAAGGCACATACTTCAAGAACAAGCTGCTTTCATATGCATTAGATTTCCAAGAAAAGGTTGGGTTATTACAATGAGTCCCCAGAATGATTGACATTTTTCCCTGCCCCAAGTCTTAGTTCTTTTGCACATGCGTGGTATCTCTCGGTGGTCGTCTGGTGGTCTTTTCTGATGAAGGCCATATGTCTTTCTTGCTGTGTACTCTTTGACCTGGGTCAAGTTGGAGGACGCTGACTTAGCTCTAGCTGGTTGTCTTATCAGCTACAACTCTGTCCATCAATCCACTACTTCTTTGTTAATTTGCGGTTTTACTGTCCGAGCCTGCTACCCTGCAATCCAGAGATAGGATAGCTAACAATGTTATTTGGAGAAACAGGAGACCCGCTGTCTGGACTAAGTCTATAGAAAAGCATCTGTTATCAGCAGCAAGAACTTGATTTAGCGAGGCCAGATCTGTAGCTGCCGATTCAGCACCCCATTGTAGTCAGATCAGACGGCCGAAGTCATGACATCCACCAATATGGTTAAATCATGCTTCCCTTTATTACCCAAGAGCCGTACTTTCATAGCAAACAGACAAGGGTGTTCATAAATCACACACACTAATTGGAGGAAAGCTACTACAATAACAACCCTAAAACCCCCCTTCAAAACCACAGGCCATTCATTCTTTCCCTAGAGATGTCCTTGGTACTCATGCTGTTTATCCTGCTCCGCAGCTGCTGCTCTGTGAAGTCCTTATCTTGATTCACAACTGCTGCTCAGTAAAATCCTTCTTGTCTTCCCACAATTCCCCCTTTTTTATTAATTAGCGAGCTACTACCATACTATAGAATAACAACACTACTTATATTAATAACATAACCATTGTAACTTAATCAAGGCCTCGATGGTACACCATATCCGCATGGCCAGTGCGTGATACAGAGCCCAAGTGGAACACCTGCTTGGAAAACAGAATAAGCTATCAAGGTTAGCTCTCTTAGCGTGCACCTTTGTCTCAAGTGATGCATGGTCATATTTTAAAAATCCTGATTAGTGGGATGAAAGACAGGTAATCATTCTGTAATACAGGGTCATCCCTTTGCCTGGGATTCCTTTCCAGGTTCCATCTTCACAATTCAAGAAAAGGCTAATTGATAGGCTAATAGCGTCATAACCAAGCATAACTAATACATCAAAAGAGCTATTCTCGTAGATTCCAGCATTGGTAACATCAAATCCTGTTTATTTCACGTTCAACCTATTACTAAAATAGAAGAAGCACACAACAACCTAGATAATGCCTAATAATTCTAATTCTTAAAACTGCATTAGTAACAGAGGAAAATCACCCATTGTGTCATACCATTACTAATGTTATCTATAACACAAGTTACAAAGCAATACCAGTAAGTAAGAAGCACACAATGCCAGTCATTATAAAGGCTGGATGCTATTTTCTGCCTTGAGATGAGGCCAAACATATCATACTGGAACCCACGTAGGACCAGTCCCTGTGGAAACACAAGCATATCCACAACCCCAAGTTATCAGTAGTAAGGGACCTTCCCAATGCCCTGTGGCCATAGTCCGAACATTAACTATAGGCCGTTCCTTTAGCATTGGAGAGGCTCCAAAATGACGATCCACATGAGCTGATCATACGATCACGATTCAAAAAATTCAGCACAAGCAAAGCTTACATAATCTTTCTTGTGGCATGTCTCCCGTATTCCCCCTTTTTTGTTAAGAATGGACTCCAATGTTTGATGAGTGCACTCAATGATAGCTTGTCCAGTAAGAGAATGAGGAAAGCCTGTAATATGTCTAACCCCTCATCCTTGGAGGAAAGTTCGAGTGGCCTTACAAGTATATAAAGGTCCATTATCTGTTTTTATAGTATGTGGGATCCCCATAGCAGCGTAAGCAGAAAACCAGTGTTCGCAGGCGCTGCGACTGCATTCGCCTGTATGTGCTGTGGCAAATACGTAAGAAGAATGAGTATCTGTACATACATTACATGTACATATTTTTAGATGGCCAAATTCAGGAACATGAGTGACATCTGTCTGCCACAGTTGATGAGGTACTGTGCCACAGGGATTTGTCCCAATTTGAGGCAAAGGGGCAATTGCCTGGCAGCCTGGGCATGTTAGGATAACGTTAGCCAGAACTGTTTTTGTAAGATACATGAGAGAGTTGTGCTTGATGAAATAATTGAGGAGTAGTAAAGGCGACTGTGGCTTGATCAGCCTTACGGCTGCCCCCAGTTAAAGGACCAGGCAACGTAGTGTGTGATCGAATATGCATAATAAAATAAGGAAGAGTATGGTGAGAGACATGATGTAAAACTCGCTTGAGCAGTGCAAAGAAAACAGGGTTGTTCACTACCTTAAGAAAACATCCTTCAATCCACTGAATGATACCTGTAACGTACAAAGGTTCAGTTATTATATTAAGCTTTTGATCAGGAAAAATTTGAAAAACTTGAGCTACCAGAGCAAGTTCTACAATTTGAGGTGATCCATCGACAACATGTACATCTGACTGCCATTGTGTAGCAGTCGCATGCCAGAGAACCACTGCTCTGTGAGCCTTGCCAGAACCGTCTGTAAATACAGTAACATCATTAGGTATTAGAACATGTGAAAGTATTAGTCGTAAGGGACAGATCACTCAGATTATGTAGTAACTGATGATTGGGGAGATGGGTGGAGATTTGTCCAGTACAGTCTTCCATAGCAGTTTGAAAAGCGTGCGACTGGGCAAGCATCTAATCAAAATCTTTTTTAGTAGCAGGTATGTAGATGCAATCAGGGTCAAAAGCTCGTAAAATATGTAGACAGTGTCGACCTCACTGTATCAGCATTGCAAACACCTCCTCTCGTGATGTAATGGTTTTTGAAAACGTATGCAGTAAGAATATCCATTGGAGGATAATGAGAGGATCTTTTCTTGAGGTATCCCATTGACATAACAAGCTATATGGCTGATAAGAATTTGATATTATCATAAGAGATACTGGAAGTGATAAACAAACACGATGGCTATACTGATGTTGCAATAATGTTATTACAGAGTCTAAGCATTGTAACACTTCTGGTGTAAATTATCTTTTAAAGGTTAGATCTGGGTCTCCTTTGAGTAGCTGGAATAAAGGGTGAAGCTCTTGAGTAGTGACACTCAAAAGCGGTCGCAACCAACTGATGGTTCCTAACAATTTTAGCAAATCATTTAACGTCTGTACATTAGGTACTATTTTGAGGATTTGCGACTGGATGATGTGAGATGTAATTTTCCATCCTAAATATTTCCATGGAGAACTAAGCTGCACCTTTTCTTCTGCTATTTGTAAACCGACAGATTGGGCAGCATGCCAGATGAGTAATAAAGCGTCCTTTAGACCCTCTTCTTGTTCTGCTGCTATTAATATAATGTCCATGTAATGATAAATAAGGACGTGAGGTCAAGCTTTTCGTACTGGTTGTAATGCATTTGCTATAGTCAGTTGACATATTGTTGGACTGTTAAGCATTCCTTGCAGTAATACAGTCCAATGATACCACTGAGCAGAGCTTTGTTGGTTAATGGAGGGCACTGATTTAATGATGGTAGTATCAGCTCCGGTATCCACTAGGCCTAATAACTGTCGGCCGTTTACTAAGCATGTTAATGATGGTTTGTCTCTATAACTCCTGGCAAAACAAAAAGTCCCATCTGTGTAACAGAAGAACATCCAAATAAGTGGGCACTACGCCCATCCCCAAGGGGGCCCATGACCCCTGTTGGAATGAGAGTCACAGTGCTGTCAGTCAGCGTCACTGACTGTGTGGTGGCCAAATCCACTCCTGCACTGATAGCTGCTAGTAAAATCCTTCTTGTCTTGCCACACCCCATGAAGGCACATAACTTTTAACCTAACTTATTTTCCTTAATTCAGGTGGATAAGACTGTTATAGATTGGCATATACTTAATTTCTTGCCTCAGGACTAGAAAATGGAATCTGAAAAGTAACTTTAAAGGCAACTTCCTCTGTCACTGCTGTTTGGAACCCTAATATCAGATTATGGTACATTCAATGATGTTGATAGGCTAGAGTTTAAGGACTTCAAAAACTAGTTCATAGTTGATCACTGAAATGTCTTTTTTGCTATGTCTGAATTTATCGTGAAATCAAAATCAAAAGATTTCTCGGATATCTATCTCCCTTGATTGCTAATCATTTGCAACTTAAGGAAATTGCAGTTGTGCATGCAGTAATATTGTAAAATATTTACATGTTCTCAATATAATAAAAAACTACTAAATTTTCCTTCCTGAGGGCTGTGGTTTAAAAACTGGAAAAAAAAGGCAGGGAAAAAATCTTCAGCTCTACAGATAATGGAGGGAGCATCAGCTGCTGTGGCCAATGGATGACTTAGTTGTCCTGTGAATTTCTGCAAATGCCTGCTGATATAAGCAAGTTCGGCAAATGGTCTTTTCAGATTCCCCAAGAAAATAAGTTACTTTCCAGTATCTTTCTATACCCAAAAAGGCACATTTCATAAACAAGATCAAGTACTCTTGTGGCTTTTATTTTGCTTATGAGTAACCTAATGTAATAATGATTTAATGAAAGAGTATTTATTTATTTCAGGTTGCTAGTATTGGAATCGACAGCTCCTTCGGGAGACATGTCCCACCCACACCACATTGCATCAATGGTTCCAAACCGATTTCCCCGCTGGTTCAACTTAAGTCACATTGAATCCCAGCAGTGCGAGCTGGCCTCGACCATGCTGTCAGCAGCTAAAGGTACAGTGCTATCGGTTATGTACTCTGATAAATATATGCTTCTAATATTATATGGAGTAAACAGATTTTAAAACTTGTATTTACGAATCCAAATTGCCGTCTGACAGAAGCTTGAAATGAGAAGAAGCTCAACTGACTTAAACTTCTAATTAATCTTCCAGTAAAGTAGTTAAGCTAGCTAGATGGTAGCCATATAAGCTTGATTTAATGTTGATGAGACAGGTTTTTTGTTCTTCTGACACACAATGTAGATTGTGAGACCCGGGAGTGGACAAATTCCTTCTAAAATTAACAAATCAAGTTGACTTTTTGGTATGCATTGCATAAACACCATCAAGCACTAGAGGAGTTTGTGCTGTCTTGCATCTTTTGTTCATATGTAATTATGAAAAGTTTATAAAAACAGAATGCGTATAACTGAAATATCATACTATCGCTGCAGCAATGGCAGGCTCAATTATAGAATCATAGAATCATTTAGGTTGGAAAAGACCTTTAAGATCATCAAATCCAACCATTAACCTAGCACTTGCCAAATCTACCACTAAACCCTGTCCCTAAGCACTACATCTACGCAGATTTTAAATATCTCCAGGGATGGTGACTCAACTACTTCGCTGGGCAGCCTGTTCTAATGCTTTACAACCCTTTCAGTGAATAATTTCTTCCTAATATTCAACCTAAACCTCCCCTGGTACAACTTGAGGCCATTTCCTCTTGTCCTATCACTTATTACTTGGGAGAAGAGACTGACCTCCACCTCACTACAACCTCTTTTTGGAGGTCGTTGTAGAGAGCAGTAAGGTCTCCACTGAGCCTACTTTTCTCTAGGCTAAATAACCCTGGTTCACTCAACCACTCTTCATAAGACTTGTTCTGTAGACCCTTAACCAGTTTCATTGCCCTTCTTTGGACATGTCCCAGCACCTCAATATATTTCCTGTAGCAAGGGGGGCAAAACTGAACACTATTCAAGGTGCAGCCTCACCAGAGCTGAGTATAGGGAGGCAAGCATTTCTCTTGTCCTGCTGGCTATGCTATTTCTGACACATGCTAGAATACAGATACTGTTGGCCTTCTTGGTCACCTGGGCATACTGCTGCCTCATATTCAGCTGGCTATCTACCAATACCTCCAGATCCTTCTTCACCAAGCAGCTTTCTAACCACTCTTCCCTCAGCCTGTAGCATTGCATGGAGTTGTTGTGACTGAAGTGCAGGACCTAGCACTTAGTCTTAGTTGAACCTCATACAGGTGGCCCCAGCCCACTGATCCAACCTATCCAGAACCCTCTATAAGCCTTCCTACCCTCAAGCAGATCAACACTTCCACCTAACTTGGTGTAACTTGCAAAATTACTGAGGGTACACTCAATCCCCTTGTCCAGATCATTGATAAAGATATTAAAGAGAACTGGCCCCAGTACCGAGCCCTGAGGCTCACCACTTGTGAGCAGCCTTCAAGCAGATTTAACTCTACAACTCTCTGGGCCTGGCCACCGAGCAAGTTCTTTTACCCAGAAAAGTGCATGCTCATCCAAACCATGAGCAGACAGTTTCTCCAGGAGAATGCTATGGGAAAGTGTCAAAAGCTTTACTTAGGCTGACAACATCCACACCCTTTCCCTCATTCACTAAGCAGGTCACTGTTGTAGAAGGAGTTCAGGATAGTCAAGCAGCACCTACTTTTAATAAAATCATGCTGACAGTCTGATTACCTGGTTGCCCTGTATATGCCATGTGATGGCACTCAAGATGACATGCTCCAAAACTTTTACCAGCACTGAAGTCAGACTGACAGGTCTGTAGCTCCCCAAGTCCTCTTTATGGCTCATCTTGTAGATGGACATGATATATAATGTATATCTGGATGTTTGGGGAATTTGTTTTGTTTTTCTTTTTTATTCTGTTTACATCTTACAGGTGATGTTCAGAGGCTGGAAACAGTGTTACAGTCCATCCAGAAAAATATCCACTCCTCATCACACATTTTCAAACTTGCCCAGGATGCATTTAAAATAGCAACACTCATGGACAGCTTGCCAGACATCACTCTTCTGAAAGTTTCTTTGGAACTGGGCCTTCAGGTATTTCCCTTCTTTGTTATTACTACACCAGAAGACAGAAATTTGACTCAGTTTTGGTGGGTACAGTTGTTTAAGTCACCAAAGACCATACGATCTCAGGCTCAGTTTGGGTTTTTTAGATTCTGTTTGCTGATATAAAGCACAATTGACTGGTAAACATAAAGAAAAGGTCTTCTCAGGTTCAGGTGGAAAGAGCTGGAAGTGGCTGGCTGCAGGGCATCCTCCTGTTCAGGAGTGAGATAAGGGTGCAATGGGTAGATGAGATAATACAAGAGCCACAGATCAGTTATAAGGCTCTTAGGAGAGACTTCACAAGCTAAAAGGAAACAGCTAAACTTCAGGTATCAGGTGTAATATTGCTTAATAGTGATGAATCCAGGACTTGACACAATTCATCTCAACAAAAAAATAAATATCTTAACCCCTCATCAAGGAGTTCTTCAAGAACAAAAAAAAGACAACCAAAAAAACAACAAAGAGCAGGAAACCATTTATTACTTTGCTTCAGTAAACAAAGCCCCAAACACCTGTAGAAAAAGGATATTCTTCCAGTTGCTTCTCATGCCAAAGAAAAATACTACTTGCCTATTCAAGACTTTTAGAAGCTAGAATATTTAATCAGAAAGCTGAGCTCCTGTATGTTTTGTTAGCCTTTTCTATAATCAATAAGTACATAACAGATAACTACACAAAGAACTTAGGCTGGTCTTTAGAGAGCGTATAGCAGGAAAGATTATCATGTTGGAAAAGGAAAACCAGAAAAAAATGGAAAATGCTCACCAGTGTTGGAGGCTTGCAAGAAAACACCAAGAGAAGCTAACTCCAGAAAGAAATCCTTCCTCGGTGGCATTGAGCCCTTAAATGGAGTCTAGGAGAAGTGGAGCCAGGCTCCACCCCTTCCATCACCCGTGCTCCCACAGCTGCCTCAGGTGGTCAATCAGAGGTTCAGGCCATGATTCAACAGTTCCCATACACTCCACCCCTTCACAGCACGAACCAATGATTGAGTTAAATAAAGTGAGCCTTCCCTAATGCAAAGACCTGACACATCACGATGCTTATACAATTCCCCATCGTATTGCATGTTGACACAATTTAAGGCGAGTGATGAACGGTGAAAGTTCAAGACTTTTATGGGCCAGTGCTTGATGATATTACTGAAGGCATGTGGCCGTGAGGTGCAGATCCATCCTATGCTCCATCAGTCCCATGTAGACTATCACCAAGTGTTGCACGTGATGTGACAGCAACACTGGAATGCTTTGATGGCATTTCGTTCCTTCTGGTGATCCTAGAGGCTCAAAGACTCACAGGGCGTAATACAGATGTTTCAGAGGTACCAGGAGGGGAAAGTCTGTCCTCCAGGGCAAGATACAGGACACATTTCTATCTTGGGTCAACACTTCAGCTTGTACTGGGGCATGCCCCAGCCGCCTGTATCATACCTCAGGCCAGATGTCTGCGGCCGCATAACTATACCAGGCACCAAAGGGGGGGTTGTCCTGATCTGCCACAGGGACAGGATGGTGGACCCTTTAGCAATGAAGACTGGAGTGTTGACCACAATATCAGTAGGCCATGTACCTATTACTGGAGGGACTACCGAGCCTCCCAACTCCAGTAGCCTCCCCCAAGGTGCAAGTAGGCTACACCACTTAGATCCTACCTGCACCTTCCAAAGGCCATTTTATTCTATGGGTACCTGGATCTGAGTTCACAGGGGCGGGGAGCAGAATATTACTTTCATTGCCTGTTTGGGGTCTTACCCGATTATCAGAGCCCATAATAGGGATCCCAAGCAGGGAGGCCCATGTTGTCTGTAGCATTTTCAAGGCACTGGGTCTGCCATCTTGAACTCTTTCACTCAGGCCCCAAAGGGTTTCATAGAGTCTTCACGTCCACCCCTACACAGACTGGGAAGTCTGTCTTCAGGGCAGCCTTGAGAATACCATTATGATGTTCAATAAGACCTGCCCTGTTGGATTATATGGCAGGTGGCATTGCCATTCGATGTTGTTTTCGTCTGCCCAGCATTCTACCATGGCACCAGTAAAATGAGTCCCTTCATTGCTCTCAGTGACTTCAAGTATCCTGTAGGCAGACATCAGTTTAGTAAGAGCCTTGATGGTATATGCCTAGTTTGCTTTCAGCACTGGATAGGCCTGCAGTAGCCCACTTGCAGTGTCAACGCAGGTCAGGGCATCTCTCGCCCCCTCATACCGAGGGAGGGGCCTGATGCAATCAACCTGTCATTGTTGGAGAGGATTGTGTCCTCTAGATAGAGCAAGTGTTGCGGTCTTGGCATGCCTGGGTGATGTCAGGTAGCTGTATGGGCAGCCCCCATACTTTAGCAGCTGCCCACATTGTCTTTTGTCCAGCATACCGTAGCTTCTGATGCAACCAACGGGCAACATTCTCAGATGGTGAATTCTCAATCCATCGAACTCGGGCCAGTGCGTTGGCTTCATCATTTCCCAGTGACTGTAGGGGCTGATGACCAGAAACGTGGTAGACAAGTACAATCGAGTGATTGACTGCTTGACTGCATTCCATATGCCTAACCACATATCTTTGCCCCAGATTGGTTGGGCATTGATAGCCCATTCCTGGGTGGCCCACTGTGCAACCCAAAGAGGGAGCCCCCGGTACACAGCCCAACTGTCTATACAGATATTCAGGATACCATCACCAGGTTTCTTGGTTATAACCACCCACATGGCTCGCAGTTCCACTCATTGGCTACTCTGACCATCCCCCTCTTCAAACCAGATTGTCTCGGTGGAGGGATGGCATGCTACTGCTCTCCACTTACTCGGTTGCCCTTGCTGGACCCATCTGTGTACCAGGCATCTTCAGGAATGGGGTATTTCCCCTCCTGAATGGGACTCTTTGGTGGAGTGACCACTGTTTTGTCTGGTGCATCACTATGATATGTTATTGGGCCTAGTATCTTCCGGAGTTCTTCTTTCAGCAGTGATGAAGACAGACTACTCCTCTGGCTGAGACAGGCAACCAATCATGCCACCCCCGCCTTAGGAAGGTGGGTCAGATCTTTCACCCACCCCTGAATCGGCAGGGTGGTCTTAACTATTATTTCAGCTGTTTGGGTTATGGGCTCTACCGCCTGTAATGCGGAGTAGGCAGCCAATAACTGTTTTTCCATCATACTGTATCTTTCTTATGCTCCGTGCCAGATCTCAGACCAGAATCCAATGGAGGTCCAAACAGAACTCCGGCGTTGCCACAGGCCCCAGCCAAAGCCATCCTGAGTGACATGAATGTCCAACTCGGCTGGGAGGGTAGGATCAAATATACCCAATTCCTGGGCTTAACTGCCAGTTTTCCCTGTCAGAAAGCCTCGTGTTCTGTTCTCCCCCAGTCCCATAGTTGCCCTTTTTTCTTGCATCTGTACAGCAGCCTCAGCAGCTGTGCTAAATGAGATACAGAAGGAGCACCAGTACCCCAATACACCTAGAAACTCCTGCAGCTGCTTTGGTGTTGTAGGGACTGGAAATGCCTGAACCTTATCTATGACAGCACTGGGTAGTACTTTGGTCTTTTCTGACCAAACTCCCCCCAGGAATTTTACAGACAAGCCCAGACCTTGCACCTTCTGTGGATTCATAGCCCATCCCCTTTCTTGCAGATAGATGATTAATGAATCTGCTGCCTGTCCTACCACCTCCAGTGAGTCAGATGTTAACAAGAGATCATCAATATAATGATACAAGTTAGTTAACATTATTAGGCTTTCTCCAATTAGCCAGGTCACACATCACTAGATTATGGCAATATTTTGGTGAATGCACATACCACTGTGGCAGGACCTGACAGGTCCACTGCCTGCCTCCCCATGTGAACACAAACTGGTCTTGCGATTCTTCAGGAATTGGAATACTGAAGAACGCATCTGCTAAATCTAGTACACGGCGGTAGGTTTTTAAACTCCCTACTCAATGTGTCCATTAGGGAGGCAATATTGGGTACAGCTGCATGGATAGGCAGCGTGTCCTTATTTAATTCTCTGTAATCCATCGTCATTCACCACGTTCCATCTGACTTTCGCACTGGCCATATGGAGGAATTATATGGGCTGAGTGCAGGTCTTATTATGGCAATTTGATGTAGCTGTCAATAACCCGATTGTCCTGGAACCTCGACGATCTGGGGAAGAAAGACAAACACGGATGCCTTGGGGTCAACACTCTCTTCAAATTTACTGCTGCATCACACGGCTTATATACTAGCATGGCTTCCACACATGCACATCCTATACACCCAACTATGCAATCCCACACACACACGACCCTTCCCACTCCTGGAGTGCTCCCTTGCATAAATCATGTCATAATGGGGCATCCAGCAAAGCACTTCTTCATATCCCTGTTCCACGGTTCAGCTTCAGCTGTTGTTATCTTAGCAGGTCTTTACTCAGGCTCATCCCCTGGTTGACCTTATTCCCCAACACAACTTCTTCTAATTCCTGCACCATTCTTGATATTTTGTCTTGCCTACCCAGGAGCCTATACTGTCTTAGGAATCTGGCACCATTTCGGCAGGCAAGTTGGCTCATGCTTCGCATGGCCTCTCAACATTGCCTGCGCTGCCCAGACACTAATACACCTCTGTTGAAGTCTGAACTCTCCCACAGTCATCTGGAGAGCCAGACCCCATAAAATATCTAAGCCCAGGATGTATTCCTGGACTGGGGTGATAGACACCTTATACTCCTGGGGTGGGAGAGGCCCAACCCCCCAATTTCAACCATGTTTGGGTGACTGGAACGGTCTGTCCCCCAAAACCACCAATCATCACTCTGTTGCTATCAAATTTAGTCCAATCTCCATAGATTATTAATGCTTCCTCTCCTGTGTCCACCAACGCCATTACTCTCTGAATATTCTTTCGGGACCAGAAAATTGTCAATTATACATAGGGTCTCCGGTTCCATCTGGAGGCCCTAGGGGGACTAACATCACTTGTCATGCCATATATTGTGCTATGGCCAAGTCTTTTGTGTCCAGTGGCTCAGGCATCATAGCCCGAGACACCTGAGGGGGCTTCTTTTTCATATTAGGAACTATAAAGTCTAGGCATCACAGCCCGAGACACCTGAGGGGGCTTCTTTTTCATATTAGGAACTATAAAGTCTTCTAAATTCCACTTTGCCATTGGTAATCTATCTATAACACTCACCCTATGTTTCTCGGGGCGTTTCTAAAATTTTTGATTGGGCTGGCAGTCAACTTCAGCAGATTGGACCCCAGCCCAAACTGGATTATTAAACATTTGCTTTTGGGAAACCCTTATGGGTCCTGATTGAGGAGTTCACACGCTGGCCTCCTAGTTTTAATTACTCGCAGGACTCCGGCTTCTTCTAGTGTTTGGTTGTTGCACCTAGTTCACAGGCACTCTGTTTCTCTCAGGTCAGCCACTAATTGGGCAGCCTGCTGCACTATTGCTTCTGAGGCCACCAGGGGATTCAGTACAGAGACTGAAGTGCCATATAGATGGGAAGGGACCTGCTGTAAAAATCAAGTCTCTCACCCCCGCTGAAAATCTGACCATATCAGGGCTGTCAAATGTATCTTTACATATTGTTTCTCCTATACCCAATTCACAGATGCAATTTTGAAGGTCCTCCATGGAGGACCACAACCCTTTATGTAGTGGTATGTCTGATTTATTCATCCTTACCATACAGCACGCCGCCATTAACCAATCTATTATAGAACAGATTTCATTAACATATTGGACAGCCACAGATAATCTCTGTCTAAGGGCAGGGTGCACAGTCATGGAGGCCAAATTAGATATTTCTGGCCTGTTAACCATAATGCTTTCTGCCCCTGAGTCCCATAATCTTAAAAGCCAAGTTGGTACGCTTGCTCTAGGCTTCTGCCAGAGCTGCTGAAATAGGTCCATGAACTCCATTGCTGTGTATGGCCAGGCTGTTATGTGTAAATGAGTCTGGGCAGGGGGCCACTGATTAGGGGGCACCCCATCAGCGTATCTTGTATCCTTTTAGGTTTTTTGAGTTATAACAGGACAGATATCCAAGGGATCCGTTGCAAGCAGAGCATCAAAACCCAATTTACAATTCTTATTTTCCTGATCAATCAGGCTTGTTGATTCAGGAGTCAGGTCATTATCTATTGAAATATGTGGGAGATGGAAAGGTCAGCTCAGCCTCATCATTTACTGACTCGCTGATAACGAGGCTCTGGAAAGGAGACAGAAGGTCTGAACAAACAGGGATGTCTTGAACCTAAGCATAAGATCAATTCTCTGCTGATTATGAAGGCTTGTTATGGAATTTGCTTGCTTTCTAGCCAATGGATTGTTAGTGGAAACATACTGAATACGCGTGTTAGAGTATAAAAAGGCTTGCTTAGAAAAAATGAGAGAGATACATACAGCATTATGATCATGATCATCACAGCAATAAAAAATCTTCCTGGCACGAGAACCCTGTGTCGTGTTGCTAACTCACAACAGAAATATTACAGACCTGCCCTATTGGAAAATAGAAAGTTGTTTTTTTCCCCCCTCAGTATACCGAGTTCTTGCTCTGATTTTTCAACGTGGTCTCACAATAACTAGTTCTTATTTTGTAAGGTATCAGCCCTCACTTCATCCTGGTTTAAAGCATTTAACATTAACCATACCATCATACAGACAGCTAACCACTGTTCCTTTATAATTGATGTATCTCAGCTTAGCCCATGAAAATAGCCCGACATGCAGAACGTGGTGATATTTTCCATAACGCGTAAGGGATCCCATTTTTCAATTATAGTTACTAATTCATAACAAGGGGATCCCAGAAATCCTTAGACCTTTCTAGGGATCATTTTTGTCTAGGGAGGTAATGTTCTCCCCCCAGCCCATTTATAGATATTCCAGAGAAAATACATTATACATATTTCAACCTGCCTGGCTTGTCAAATGTATAATCAACAAGTATAAACATGACAAGTACACAGAGAAATTATGCTAGTCTTTAGAGAGCATAGAGTAAGAAAGATTATCATATTGAAAAAGGATAACCAAAAATAAACAGAAAATACTCACCTGTGTTACATGCTCACAAGAAAACTCCAAAAGGAACAATCTCCAGAAAACAATCCCTTCCCAGTGGCAGCCAGCCCTTAAATGGGGTCTAAGAGAGGTGGAGCCAGGCTCCACCCCTTCCAGTCACACAGATGAATTGCCTTCACCTGTGTTCCTGCAGTTGACTCATTGCTCACCTCAGGTGGTCAATCAGAGGTTTGGGCTGTGATTCAACAGTTCCCTTACAGCCTTCAATATTCTTAAGATCATTGTGGAAATCTGCTGCTTTTTTCACATCTTAGTGTGTTTCTGCCTTAAATGCTTACTTGAATAAGAACTTTGACTTGTGAGTCAACTCAAGTGCTGGTCAAGCATTATTCAGTGTTAGCAGTTGTGCAGTTATATAACTGAACAGTTACACAGCCAATAGGTAAGCAGAGATTAAACAGATGCTTTGTACAAAAGATTATCACAATAAAAAAAAAAGTCTATGATAAATGGAAAATGCTCACTGATATTGAAGGCTCACAATAAACTCCACAAAAGAGCAATCTCCAGACAAGGAGAGATCCTGCCTTAGTGGTAGTCAGCCCTTAAATGAGATCTGGGAGGGGTGGAGCTTGGCTCCACCCCTTCCGGTAGCACAGCTGAATTACCTTCACCTGTGCTCCCACAGATGACTCATTGCTTGCCTCAGGTGGTCAATCAGAGGTTCAGGCTGTGATCAACAGTTTCCCATACAGCAGTACACTTTGAATGTGTCATTACCGACAACTGACCTTGGGCCGGACCCCGTCCGGAGAGAGAAATAAAATGGATGCTACGAACCCTGCTCTCACTTTTACTGCTGTGTCACACGGCTTGTATACCAGCATGGCTTCCACGCATGCGTGTCCCGTATACCCGTTACGCAACCCCACACATGAGCCTTCCCACTCCCAGAGTCCTCCCTTGCATAAATCATGTCGTCACGGGGCACTTGGCAAGGCGCTTTATTGCATCCCATTCCATGGTTCTGCTTCAGCTGTTGTTATCTAGCAATTCTTGTGCAATCTCTCAGGCCTGTCCCCCAGTTGACCTTGTTCCACAACAGGATGTCACTGTAATCATGGATACCCCTGTGTGGTTGATGATGTCATCAGAATGTCTTCAGTGAGATTCAGTGAAAGAAATATCATGATAGAACTAAGAAAATCAAGAAATGGTTAAGGGAGTGGTGTCACAAACAGGGCTTTGGCTATTTATGTCATGGAACTAGTCTTGAGAAACCTGGTCTTCTGGGTGAGGATGGGGTTCGTATCTCAGAGAAGGGCAAGACGATCATTGGCAACAAGCTTTCCAGTTTAATCAGGAGGGCTTTAAATTAGAGTTGCCAGGAGGGGGGATCCTCAAACCATCTCACTTTGAGGCTGATGATGGTAATGGATGCCCTGGGCCTGGAGTTGGATCACAGGCCAGTAAGACAGCACCTAAGGTTCAGGATAAGGGACCTCCAATTGGTAAATCAGCCTCAATGGAAGCCCAACTCAAATGTCTGTACGCTAATGCATGGAGCATGAGGAACAAGCAAGAAGAGTTACAGGCATGTGTGTGCCTACAGGGCTATGAGGTCATTGTCATCACTGAGACATGGTGAGATGGCTCTCATGACTGGAATGTAGGAACAGATGGGTATAAACTCTTTAGGAAAGACAGGGGAGAAGGGGAGGGAGTGTTGTCCTCCACATCAAGAACCAGCTGGAGTTCATAGAGCTCCACCTGAGGATGGATGAGGAGTTAACAGAGAGCTTATGGGTTAGGGTCAAAGGGAAGGCAGGGAAAGGAGACATTGTAGTGGGGGTCTGCTACGGGCTGCCTAATCAGTAAGACCAAGTGGATGAGGTCCTCTATAAACAGACAGGAGCAACCTCACATTCACAAAACATGGTCTTCACGGGGGACCTCAACTACCCTGATATCTGTTGGAAGGACAGCACAGCAAGGCACCAGCAATAGAAGAGGTTCCTGGACTGTGTTGATGATAACTTCCTCTTCCAAGTGATACAGGAACCCATGAGAAAAGGTGCTATGCTGGACCTTGTCCTCACCAACGAGGAAAGGCTGGTGAGTAATGCGAAGCTGAAGGGCAGGCTTAGCTGCAGTGATCACAAAATGGTGGAGTTCAAGATCCTTAGGGTGTCAAAGAGGATGCACAGCAAGCTTGCTACTCTAGACTTCGGGAGAGTGGACTTCAACCTCTTCAGGGAACTGCTTAGCAGGGTGACATGGGAGAAAGCCCTGGAGGGAAGAAGGGCCCAAGATAGCTGGTCGGTATTCAAGGACCATCTCCTCCAAGACCAGAAGCAGCGTATCCCGAGAAAAAGGAAGGCAGGCAAGAATGCTGGGAGGCCTCCATGGATGAACAAGGAGCTCTTGGACTTCCTTAAGCTCAAAAAGAAGTCTGTAGGGAGTGGAAGCAGGAATGGGTTACCTGGGAGGACTACAAAGAAGTTGTCTAAGCAGCCAGGGATCAGGTTAGGAAAGCTAAAACCCAGACAGAATTAAATCTAGACAGTGACATAAAGGGGAACAAGAAGAAATTCTACAGGTATATCAGTGATAAAAGGAAGGTCAGGGAAGATGTGGGCCCTCTCCAGATGGAAACTGGAGACCTGGTCATGAGGGATATGGAGAAAGCTGAGGTGCTCAGTGACTTCTTTGCCTCAGTCTTCACTGGCGAGGGCTCTAGCCACACCGCCCAAATTGCAGAAAGCAAAGGTAAGAACTGAGAAAAGGAAGATTTGCCCACTTGTCATGGTTTTATGATTTTTTGATTGGTATTCCACATCATAACATCATGCAGTGTACCGGGAGTTAAAGAGTTAATGCTGCAGTTCCGTGGATTGTTGATAATTCTGATTACTTGGTCTCAGAAGAGAAGAATGAACTGCAACTCCCAGAAAATTTCATTTTTCCATTTTCCATTTGGAGGGTGTCATGGTTTTGTAATTTATGCTATTGGTATTCCACATCATAACATCATGTGGAGCACAGAGAAGAAGAACTACACGTCCCAGAGGACCTCGCAGTCAAAGAGGAAAATATATCACAGAAGCGACGCTCGCTCTCTCTCTCTCTCTCTCTCTCTCACTGCCTGGCAGCGGGTGTCACTTCCAAGCCGCGGTGCCTTCAATTTCAAAGTAGGCTTCTCGGTCTTCGGAAACATCTCTCTCTCTTATATCACTTGATTTATTAGCCTCAATTTCAATTAGATTGTATTATAGTGTTCCAATATCATAGTTAGTAAAATAAGTTTTACTCCTTAGATTGTTGCCGTTGCTCTGTTTGTTTCCTTGAGCCCAGCTCCCATCTCCCTACTCCTTTCCCTTTTTCCCTTCCCATTTGTCAGGGGCCGGGGGCCCACGGGCCTACTGGGTCACGGACACAGATTGATCTAGATAACTCCGTGACAGAGGGGAAAATAAAACTGACTGGGAGTCACAAAACTGTATTTCCTCTCTGTGCTCCTGGCTGTCTCGTCTACCCAATTAGAGTACAGACTTCAGTTTCAGACACTCTCTATCTCTCTCATTTGTATTTATTAGCTTCAATTCCAATCACATTGTATTATCTCACATTCCACTGTTATATTTAGTAAATTAAGTTTTTTCCTTAGTTTGTTCCCCTTTTTCCTCATTTAGGCCAATCTCCCTACCTTTTTTCCCTTCCCTGGGGCATGGGTCCCTTCACCCCCGTCATAGAACTAGGCTGAATGGTGATATTTTTTTGGTGCATTGGGTGAGAAAACAAACTTTAAAAGCAAAACTCTATGAACTCTAACTCTCAGAGAGCTTTGTTAGAAAGCTTAGCTGCAGCTCGCAAACTTTGCTTGCAGGCCTTGATTTCTGGGCGTACAGCCAATGTTCTGGGTGCTGCACCAATTTTTTTTTTTTTATTTTTGATACCATGACAGCTTGGGTTTTTGTTGTTGTTGTTTTTTTTTTTTTTTTTAAAGAGACAGAAAGGCAACTTGTAAAACAGATCTGTAAGAGATTACATTCCATCATGTTCCGAATTTTAGTACTTAGAGTACTGGACCTTTATTAAGTCTGCCACTCTACTCTATGGAGCTGTATGCATATATAAAAAATTAGAAGCAAGGGTGGAAACACCTATCTGGTGCCTGCATACAATGTGATATGGTTTAAATGCTGATTTTTAAACAGGCTTCCAGTCTCTTCCTTGAATCTCTTATATGTTTTTGGAATGTTCAGTCAATGACCATATGGTCAACCTCCCTGAATGTACTCCTCATCATTTCACTCAGTATCTGTATTTATAATATTTTGAGGAAGACTTCCCCAAAGCCAGAGAATACTGAGTGGCAGGGAGTGTGGAGGGACTTGGGAGAGACTTTAGAGAGATGGGCATTGACAGTGTCATGGAACTTTACTCCTGAACACCTGCAAGATCCTGAGAACCTAAGCAGATATTTAAGACAGGGATGTTGCGGCTCAGGTAGATCTGAGGAGGCGCAAATTATTTGGGGTCGTGCTTATGCCTGTCAGGCCTTATTTAATACTATCCCAGAGAGGGAGAGAGTTTCCGAGCTGAGCAGGATAGTCTCTGAGCTGAGAGGGAGAGTCTCCGGGAGAGAGTCCAAAGTGAGAAAAAGAATTTTTGAGTCAAGAGAGAGGACTGCCGAAATGAGAGTCTCTAAGCTGAGAAAGTTTCCAAACCAAAAGGGAAAAATCTTCTAACCAAGGGAGAGAATAGCCAAACTGAGAAAGACAATCTTTGAGTCAAAGAGATAATCTCTGAACTGAGGGAGAAAGTCTCCAAGCCAAAAGGGAAAATCTCCAAGCTGAGAGAGACAGCCTCCAATCTGAATGAGACAGGCTCCAAGTCGAGCTAGAAAGAAAGAGTATCAAAACTACGCAACCTGATCACAGGAGGCACCAGTATTGATGTCAGTTGCCCCTGTGCAAGGACAGAAATGGAAACGTGTCATCTTGTTTAGAACAGAAAGAAGAAGAAGAGGAAGAAGAGGAACATTCAGCGAAGGGGCCTTCAGCAAGATCACTGTCACTGAGTAAGGCAACAGAAAAAACTAAAAGGCAAGAAGACAGTAAGGAAGACACTGTTATCATTACTACCACGTGACCTCTGAAAATGACTGAAATTCAAGGTTCAAGAAAAGATTTTGTATGGCACCTGAATGAACCCACTGTCACCTGGTTACTTTAATGTTGGGACAATGGGGCCGATAGTGTGTCTCTAGATGGTAGAGAAGCTCACCAAATGGGAACGTGAAGGACTCAGCCATTGACAGAGGTATTAGTAGGTGTCAGGATGAGGCCTTCACCCTCTGGAAACAAATGCTATTAGCTGTAAAGGAAAAATACCCCTTCAAAGAAGATCTGATGCCTGAGTTGAAGAAATTGACTACTACAGAAAAAGGCATCCGTTATTTGAGAGAAATATGGTGGATGGGGGGAGAGTGGTAGACGTAGTCTACCTTGATTTCAGTAAGGCTTTTGATACTGTCCCCCATGACCTCCTTATAACAAAGCTGAGGAAGTACGGGATAGATGAGTGGACAGTGAGGTGGGTTGAGAACAGGCTGACTGGCAGAGTGCAGAGGGTCGTTGTTGGCGGTGCAGTGTCTGGCTGGAGGCCTGTAACTAGTGGCATCCCCCAGGGGTCTGTGCTGGGTCCGGTCTTGTTCAACATCTTCATCAATGACCTTGATGAGGGGATAGTGGCCACCCTCAGCAAGTTTGCTGATGATACGAAGTTGGGTGGACTGGCTGACACACCTGAAGGCTGTGCTGCCATTCAGCAAGACCTGGACAGGCTGGAGAGCTGGGCAGTAAGAAACAGGATGATGTTTAACAAAAGCAAGTGTAGAGTCTTGCACCTAGGGAGGAATAATTGCATGCACCAGTACAGGCTGGGGGATAACCTGCTGGAGAGGAGCTCTGCAGAGAGGGACCTGGGCGTCCTGGTGGATGACAGGTTGGCCATGAGCCAGCAGTGTACCCTCGTGGCCAAAAGGGCCAATGGCATACTGGGGTGTATAAAAAAGAGCGTTGCCAGCAGGTCAAGGGAGGTGATCCTCCCCCTCTACTCTGCCCTGGTAAGGCCTCATCTGGAGTACTGTGTCCAGTTCTGGGCTCCCCAGTATAAAAAAGACAGGGATCTCCTGGAAAGAGTCCAGCGGAGGGCCACAAAGATGGTGAAGGGCCTGGAGCATCTCCCCTATGAGGAACGACTAAGTGAACTGGGTCTGTTTAGCCTTGAGAAAAGAAGGCTGAGAGGGGATTTGATCCAGGTTTATAAATACCTGAGGTGTGGGGGCCATAGTGGTGAGGCTGGACTCTTTTCAGTAGTGCGTGGGGACAGGACAAGGGGAAATGGGATGAAGCTAGGGCATAGGAAGTTCCGCACGAATGTGTGCAAGAACTTCTTTACGGTGAGGGTGACGGAGCACTGGAACAGGCTGCCCAGGGGGGTTGTGGAGTCTCCTTCTCTGGAGATATTCAAGACCCGCCTGGACGCCTACCTGTGCGACCTGGTGTAGGGAACCTGCTTTGGCAGGGGGGTTGGACTCGATGATCTCTGGAGGTCCCTTCCAACCCCTACAATTCTGTGATTCTGTGAAATAGCTGTGGTAAGAAATGTTACATGACCCCATGTTCACTCGTGATGATCCACACCAAGAGCATGATCCTGAGAGAGTCAGGTGTACACCAAGTATGTAGTAGAAATTCACACGAACCGCACCAGAAAAGTACGCTGGTACATTAGCAGCAACGTATGGCAGAGGGCAAAGACGACGCCTTTTAAATGAACTGATTACTAGACTTCATGACTTTGAGCTACTTTTAACCCCTCTATGAGCTTATGATTCAGCCATTTGGAAAGTAATTGAAAGACTGGATAGAATAGAGAGCAATCAAGAAGATATGATGGAGTAACTGTCTACTCTGTTTCATCGTGATGAAACCATGGTGGTATCAGAGACACCTGATGGAGATCAGGATTATCAAAACAGTCTACTGAAGAGGCTGATCAAGTTGATTTGCTCCCCACCTATATCATCCAATCTCTCAGCTATTAAAAGAAAATGTCCTCCTACTTGAGCAAGTGACAACAGTAAGACTATGTCATATTTTGCCTTGTGGCGTTACCTACATGACTGTGGAGAAGATGTGATGAAGTGGCATAAACTCACTCTTGCACTACAAGCATGGGTAGAAGAATTACAAAGCAGATAAAGCACCAAGGCGCACTCCTCCAAAAATGTGATCATTCCAGTTGCTGTGGGACACAGCAAAAGCTGTAAGGACCCTGATAATGACTCAAAGGAGGATAACAATAGAGGTAACAATTAGAGGGGCCCTGCACCCAGCCAGGAGTGGGAAGGGGATAATAAAGTATATAGGACTGAGTGGATTTGACTATCCGGCACATCAGAACCACAGAAATATGAGGCACTGGTAAACACTAGCATGCAGTGCACTCTAATGTTCTCCAATCACAAAGGAACAAAATTGATTTATATGTCTGGGGTGATTGGGGGTTGCCAAGAATTAACTATGTTGGAGGCTGAAATAAGCTTCACGGGTAAAGACTGGCAAAGGCATCCTATTGTGACTGGTCTAGGAGCTCTATGTACACTTTGTATGAATTACCTCAGAAGGGTGCATTTTAAGGAACCCATGTGTATGGGAACTGTTGAGTCACAGCTTGAACCACTGATTGAGCACCTGGGGATAGGACCCAGTCAGCCCTGAGAGCACAGGTGAAGGCAATTCACCTGTGCAACTGGAAGGGTCAGGCTCCACCTCTCTTAGATCTCATTTAAGGGCTTACTGCCAGTGGGGAAGCACTTTTTTTTTTTTTTTTTTTTTTTTTTTTTTTTTGAGATCCTTCTTTTATGAAGCTTTCTCCTTTGACTATTGAATTTCCTATTACAGGTGAGAAGTCGTTTTTTTTTTTTTTTTTTTTTTTTTTTTCCTTCCCTTAGGCAGTTTCTTTCATCATCACACCTGTGTTGTTGTTGTAATGCTTTTCCTGTTGTATTGGTATGTCAGATTGCTACATTTGGTGAATCAGCCAGGAGTGGACTATGTCTAATTTGGGGGAGAGATATGTGGTTGAACATACATAACATGTCATGGTTTTATGATTTTTGGTTATTGGTGTTCTGCATCATAACATTATGTAGTGCACTAGAAGTTAAAGAGTTAATATTCCAGAGTTCCCAGTACTTGTCCGGAGAAGGTCTCTGTGGGTTATTTTTTTCCCTTCCTCCTTTTTTTTTTTTTTTTTTTTTTTTTTTTTAAATTTTTGGTCTTGGCAGTGTGTGAGCTCCTCAGATCGTCTTGCCTCAGTATTAGAGTAAGGCCTTTGGATGCAGCCAAAGGACACTGTGCTTCAGAAGAGCAAAATTCCATCTTCTTAAGGAGCTGCTGAGTAGGATCCCTGGGAAACTGTCCTTAAGGGCATGGGTACAGAACAGAGCTGGTGTATGGTTGTTATTATACAAGGTGGTAACAAATTGTATAGTTGTTATTATACAAGGTGGTAACAAATGAATATCCAGAGGTTATAGGGAACAACTCACCCACTCTGAGGCTCACGGCAAGGATGGATGCTCGCCACAGGGAACTCCACACAGGAGCAATCTCAAAAGAGATGCTGCCTTAGTGGTAGTTAGCCCTTAAATGGGATCTAGGAGAGGTGGAGTCAAGCTCCACCCCTTCCGGGAGCACAGTTGAATTACCTTCACCTGTGCTCCCGCAGCTGAGCCATCACCTGCCTCAGAGGGTTAATCAGAGGTTCAGGCTGTGATTAACAGTTTCCATACACTCCACCCCTTCACAGCATGAACCAATGATTAGGTGAGTTTTTCCTTATTACAGGGATCCAACACGACGCTTATACAATTTCCCGTCGCAATATATATTGACATAATTCGAGCGATGATTGATGCAAGTTCACGGTCTTCCATGGGCCAGTGCTCGATTGATGTTGTTGGAGGCAAGCAATCATGAGGTGCACGTCCATCTGTTTCATCAGTCCCATTCCTTCCGATGATTCTGGAAGCTCAAAGACTCAGGGGGAGTAATACAGATGTTTCAAAGGTACCAGGAGGGGAAGATCTGCCCTCCAGGGTAGGATACAGGCCGTATTTCTATCCTGGGTCAATACTTCAGCTTGTACCGGAGCATGCCCCGGTCGCCTATACCACACCCTTTGGCCAGTTATTTGTGGTTGTATAACTATATCTGGCACCAAAGGGGGCGTCTTGATCTGCCACAGGGACATGATGGGCGTCCCTTTAGCAATAAAGATTGGAGTATTGACCACAATATCCGTAGGCCATGTACCTATCACCGAGGGGGCTACTGAGCCTCCTACCTCCAATAATCTCCCCCAAGGTGCCAGTAAACCACACCACTTGGGTTCTACTTGCACCTTCCAGGGCCACTTTACCTTATGGATTCCTGGTTCTAAATTCTCAGGGGCAGGGAGCAGAAGATTATTTTCATTACCAATCTGGGGTCTTACCTGATTATCAGTGCCCGTAACTTGGATCCTAAGCGGGGAGGCCCATATTGTTTGTAGCATTTTTAGGGCACTAGGCCTGCCATCCCGAGGTCTTTCATTCAAGTCCCGCAGAGTTTCATAGAGTCTCTTTGTCCACCCCTGCAGGGACTGAGAGTCTGTCTTCAGGGCAGCCTTGAGAATACCATTATAACGTTCAATGAGGCCTGCCCCAGTTGGATTATATGGCAGGTGGAATCGCCATTCAATGTTGTTCTCTTCTGCCCAATGCTGTATTGTTGCACCAGTAAAATGAGTCCCCTGGTCGCTCTCGATCACTTGAGGCGTCCCATAGGCAGACATCAGTTTCATGAGTGCCTTAATTGTATATGCCTGATTTGCCTTTGGTACTGGATAGGCCTGCAGTAGCCCACTTACTGTATCGACGCAGGTCAGGGCATACCTCGCCCCCTCAGACCGAGGGAGGGGCCCGATGTAATCAACCTGCCATCGCTGCAGAGGACTGTATCCTCTAGCAATATGGGCTGTTGTTTCGGGCAACGATCTCGGTCTCATCTTCGAGCAAGCGTCGCAATCTCGACATGCCTGGGTGATGTCAGATAGTTGTACGGGCAGTCCCCATGCTTTAGCAGCTGCCCACATTATCTTCTGTCCAGCATGTCGCAGTTTCTGGTGTAACCAACGGGCAATGTTCTCGGACTGCGAACTCTCAATCCATCGAATTCGGGCCAGTGTGTCGGCTTCATCATTTCCCGGTGACTGTAGGGGTTGGTGACCAGAGACATGGTAGACACATACAGTCCTATGTTTAACTGCATTCCATATGTCTAACCACATGTCTTTACCCCAGATTGGTCGGGCGTGAATAGTCCATTCCTGGGTAGCCCACTGTGCAATCCAAAGAGTAAGCCCCCGATATACAGCCCAACTATCTGTACAGATGTTCAGAGTACCATCACCGGGTTCCTTGGTTATAACCATCCACACGGCTCGCAATTCTGCCCATTGGCTGCTCTGACCGTCCCCCTCATCAAACCAGATTGTCTCAGTAGAGGGATGATATGCTATTGCTCTCCACTTGCTTGGGTTGCCCTTGCTGGATCCATCCGTGTACCACGCATCTTCAGGAATAGGATATTTTCCTTCCTGAACGGGACTCTTCTCTGGTGGAACGACCAATGTTTCTCTTGGTGCATCACTATGATATGTCACTGGGCCTAGGATTTTCTGTAGTTCTTCTTTCAGCGGTGACGAAGACAGACTACTTCTTTGGCTGAGATAGGCGACCCATCGTGCCACCGTTTGTGCTTGGGCCACCCCCGTCTTAGGAAGGTGGGTCAGATCTCTTACCCACCCCTGGATTGGCAGAGTGGTTTTGACTAAGATCTCTGCTGTTTGAGTTATTGGTTCTACTGCCTGTAATGCTGAATAGGCAGCCAATAACTGTTTTTCGATCATACTATATCTTTCTTCTGCTCCGTGCCAAACCTGAGACCAGAATCCAATAGGGGTCCGAATAGAACTCTGGCGTTGCCACAGGCCCCAGCCAAAACCATCCTGAGTAACATGAACATCTAATTCAGCTGGGAGGGTAGGATCAAATATACCCAATGCCTGGGCTTGTTTAACTGCCAGTTTCGCCTGTTGGAAAGCGTCCTGTTCTATTTTCCCCCAATCCCATAATTGCCCCTTTTTCGTGAGTCTATACAATGGTCTTAGCAGCTGCGCTAAATGAGGTATAAAGGAGCGCCAGTACCCCAATATACCCAAAAATTCCTGCAGCTGCTTTGGTGTCGTAGGGACTGGAAACGCCTGAACCTTATCTATTACAGCACTGGGTAGTACTTTGGTTTTCCCAGACCAAACTACCCCCAGGAATTTCACAGAGAGGCCCGGGCCTTGCACCTTCTGAGGATTTATAGCCCATCCTCTTCCCTGCAGATAGGTGGTTAACAAATCTGCTGCTTGCCCCACTGTTTCTAATGAGTCGGATGTTAACAGGAGATCGTCAATATAATGATATAAATTGACATTATCTGGTTTTTCCCATTTAGCCAGGTCACGCGCCACTAGGTTATGACAGTATGTTGGCGAATGCACGTACCCTTGAGGCAGGACCTGAAAGGTCCACTGCCTGCCTTCCCACGTGAATGCAAACTGATCTTGCGATTCTTCAGCAATCGGAATACTGAAGAATGCATTCGCCAAATCCAAGACACAATGATATGTTTTGATTTCTCTACTCAGTGTGTCCATTAGGGAGGCAATATTGGGTACAGCTGCATGAATAGGCGGCGTGACCTTGTTCAGTTCTCTGTAATCAACTGTCATTCTCCATGTTCCATCCGACTTCCGCACTGGCCATATGGGGGAATTATATGGGCTATGTGCAGGTCTTATGATACCCACTTTCTCCAATTCCTGCACTGTTCTCGATATTTCCTCTTGCCCACCCGGGAGTCTGTACTGCTTTACATTAGTAATCCGGCGCGGTTTTGGCAGACAAATAGGCTCATGCTTTGCATGGCCTCTTAGTATTGCCTGTACCGCCCGGACACTAATACACCTTTGTCGGAGCCTGAATTCTCCCACAGTCGTGTGGAGAGCCAGACCCCATAGGATATCTATGCCCAGAATATATTCCTGGACTGGGGCAATAGATACCTTATATTCCCGAGGTGGGAGACGCCCAACCCCCAATTTTAACCAGGTTTGGGTGACTGGAATAGTCTGTCCCCCAAAACCTCCAATCATCGCTCTATTGCCATGAAATTTGGCTGGATCCCCGTAAATTATTGATGTTTCTGCCCCTGTATCGACTAGGGCCATAACTCTTTGAATATTTTTTCGGGACCAGAATATCGTTAATTCTACATAGGGCCTCCGGTCCCGTCTGGAAGCCCTAGGGGAACTGACGTCCCTCGTCATGCTATATACTGAGCCAGGTTCAGGTCTTTTACCTCTGGTGGTTCGGGCATTGTGGCTCGAGACACCTGAGGTGGCTTCTTTCTTTTACTAGGAACAATAAAGTCTGCTAAATTCCATGTTATTGATGGTTTTCTTTCTATAATTCTTACCCTTGATTTTCTAGGGTAATTTTGAAATTTTTGATCATCCTTCAACTGTTTCCACAATTGAAGGAGGATGTGGTTGGGCTGCCGATCAATTTTTGCAAATTGAACGCCAGCCCTAATAAGATCATTGAACATTTGCTTTCGGGATACCCTTATGGGTCCCGACTGAGAAGCTCGTGGAGCCGGCCCCTTAGTTTTAACCACCGGCATAACTTCAGCTTCTTCTAACACTCGAATATTGCGTTTAGTTCGCAGGCGCTCTGTTTCTCCTAGATCTGCTACTAGCTGAGTCGCCTGTTGAACTGCAGCCTCCGATGCTACTAAAGGGTTCAGTATAGACACTAAAGTGCCATACATATGAGAAGGGGCCTGCTGCAAGATTAGATCCCTCATTCCTCCTGAGAATCTAACCATATCAGGGCTATCAAAAGTATCTTCATAAATGGCCTCTCTCATTCCTAGCTCCCTGATATAATTCTGAAGGTCCTCCATAGAGGACCATAATCCTGCATTTAACGGTATATCTGACTTATTTGGCCAGACCATACGGCATGCAGCCATCAACCAATCCAGAATAGAATGGCTTTCTTCTGGGAACTGGGTTCCGCCATATAATCTTTGCCTAAGGGCAGGGTGGACAGTTACAGTGGCCAATTTCGATAATTCAGGCCCACTGACCGTAACACTCTCCGCCCCTGAATCCCATAGGCGTAGCAACCAAGTTGGCACACTTTCTCTGGGTTTTTGTCGAAACCGCTGCACCAAGTCCATTAATTCCGTGGCCGTGTATGGTCGGGCCGTGACATGAAAATGAGTTTCAGCAGGGGGCCATTGATCAGGAGGCACCCCTGCTGGTCTATCTTGGACCTTTTTTGTTTTTTGTGTTATAATAGGACGGAGTTGTAATGCGTCCGTCATAACAGGTTCTTCCAAGTCAGTTTTAGTATTTTCATCCCCTTGTTTAGCCTGGTCCATTGTTTCAGATACAGAATCATCATTTATCAAAATATTACGGACCTGAGAGACTGGGGAGTGTAATAGGGGTCTTTTTCCCGTCAGTATACTAAGCTCTTGCTCCAATTTTCCAATGCGGTCTTTTAATAATTGATTCTCACTTTCCAATACATTTGATCTAATTTCTGCTTGATTTAAAGCAGTTAATAGTGGCCATGCCACTGTAGAAGCAGCTAATCGCCGTTCTTTCGTAATCAAGATGTCGTTACTTAGCCCTTCAAAGTATTCCGTCATGCGGAATGGAGAAAAATTCCCCATAACCCTCAAGGGACCCCATTTTTCAATTATAGTAGCCATTTGATAATAGGGAGAACCCATAAACCCTGGGATCTGCCCCGGAATCATCTTGTCTAAGGGGGTGATGTTCTCCCCCTTGACCCATTTATACATTCTCCACAGAAAAGACATTCTCTCTCCTGCCTGGCTCGCCAAATGTATGGTTGTTATTATACAAGGTGGTAACAAATTGTATAGTTGTTATTATACAAGGTGGTAACAAATGAATATCCAGAGGTTATAGAGAACAACTCACCCACTCTGAGGCTCACGGCAAGGATGGATGCTCGCCACAGGGAACTCCACACAGGAGCAATCTCAAAAGAGATGCTGCCTTAGTGGTAGTTAGCCCTTAAATGGGATCTAGGAGAGGTGGAGTCAAGCTCCACCCCTTCCGGGAGCACAGTTGAATTACCTTCACCTGTGCTCCCGCAGCTGAGCCATCACCTGCCTCAGAGGGTTAATCAGAGGTTCAGGCTGTGATTAACAGTTTCCATACAGCTGGTAACTCCTTTAAGGACGCTCTTCTGAGAGTGCAACAGTTCTCCATCCACCATCAGAAGATGATGAGCAAGGGAGGTAGGTGATTGTTGTGGCTGTGCACAGACCTGCAGCTTAAACTGAAGGAAATGCACAGGAAGTAGATGCGGGGTTGTGTAGCCTGGGAGGTATATGGGGCTGTTGTTTGCATGTGTAGAGATAGGATTAGGAAAGCCAAGGCACAGACAGTGCTGAACTTGGCAAGGGATGTGAAAGGTAACAAGAAGGGGGTCTACAGGTGCATAGGCATGAAGAGATAGGCCAAGGAAAGTGTTCCCCCCTCTGATGGAAGGTAATGGGGAGCTGGCTTCCTCAGACATAGAAAAAGCTGAGGTACTCAGTGAGTGCTTTGCCTCAGTCTTCACGGGTGGTCAGGCTTCCCATGTCTGCCAGGACCAAGAGCCTCTAGGTGAGGGTATGGGGAGTGGTTTCCGTCCCTCTGTAGCAGTGGAACAAGTCTGAGACCTCCTCATGAAACTGAACATGTATAAGTCTATGGGGCCAGATGATATCCATACTGGGGTTCTGAAAGAGATGGCTGATGTGGTTGCCGAGCTGCTTACCACCATATTTGAAAAATCATGGCTGTCTGGTGAAGACCACAGTGACTGGAAAAAGGGGAACATTACTCCTATTTTTAAGAAAGGGAGAAAGGAAGACCTGGAGCATGACAGTCTGGTGAACCTCACCTCTGTGCCTGAGAAAATCATGGAGCAGATCCTCCTAGAAGCTATGTTAAGGCACATATGAGAGAAAGAGGTGATTCGAAACGGCCACCATGGCTTCAACTAGGGCAAATCTTGCCTGACCAATCTGGTGGCCTTCTGCATGTGATAGCTTTGGTGGATGGGGGAAGGGCAATGTATGTAATCTACCTGGACTTCTGCAAAGCCTTTGATATGGTCCCTCACCACATCCTTCTCTCTGAATTGTAGAAATACAGATTTGAAGGGTAGGCTGTTTGATGGATTAGGAATTGGTTGGCTGGATGCAGCCAAAGGGTTGTGTGTATAGTTATTATACAAGGTTGTAACAGATGAATATCCAGAGGTTATAGGGGAACAACTCACCCACTCTGAGGCTCACGGCTAGGATGGATGCTTGCCACAAGGAACTCCACACAGGAGCGGTCTCCAAAAGAGATGCTGCCTTAATGGTGGTCAGCCCTTAAATGGGATCTAGGAGAGGTGGAGTCAAGCTCCACCCCTTCCAGGAGCACAGCTGAATTACCTTCACCTGTGCTCCTGCAGCTGACCCATCACTTGCCTCAGATGGTTAATCAGAGGTTCAGGCTGTGATTAACAGTTTCCCATACACTCCACCCCTTCACAGCATGAACCAATGATTAGGTGAGTTTTTCCTTATTACAGGGATCCAATGCAACACTTATACAATTTCCCGTTGCAATATATGTTGACATAATTGAAGCGATGATTGATGAAAGTTCACGGTCTTCCATGGGCCAGTGCTTGATCGATGCTGCTGGAGGCAAGCAATCACGAGGTGCATGTCCATTTGTTTCATCAGTCCCATTCCTTCCAGTGATGCTGGAAGCTCAAAGACTCAGGGGGAGTAATACAGATGTTTCAAAGGTACCAGGAGGGGAAGGTCTGCCCTCCAGGGTAGGATACAGGCCATATTTCTTTCCTGGGTCAATACTTCAGCTTGTACCTGAGCATGCCCCAGTCGCCTATACCATACCCTTTGGCCAGATATCTGTGGCTGCATAAATATATCTGGCACCAAAGGAGGCGTCTTGATCTGCCACAGGGACATGATGGGCGTCCCTTTAGCAATAAAGATTGGAGTATTGACCACAATATCTGTAGGCCATGTACCTATCACCGAGGGGGCTACTGAGCCTCCCAACTCCAATAATCTCCCCCAAGGTGCCAGTAGACCACACCACTTGGGTTCTACCTGCACCTTCCAGGGCCACTTTATCCTACGGATTCCTGGTTCTAAATTCTCAGGGGCAGGGAGCAGAAGATTATTTTCATTACCAATCTGGAGCCTTACCTGATTATCAGTGCATGTAACTTGGATCCTAAGTGGGGAGGCCCATATTGTTTGTAGCATTTTTAGGGCACTAGGCCTGCCATCCCGAGGTCTTTCATTCAGGTCCCGTAGGGTTTCATAGAGTCTCCTTGTCCACCCCTGCAGGGACTGGGAGTCTGTCTTCAGGGCAGCCTTGAGAATACCATTATAACGTTCAATGAGGCCTGCCCCAGTTGGATTATATGGCAAGTGGAATCGCCATTCAATGTTGTTCTTTTCTGCCCAACGCTGTATTGTTGCAGCAGTAAAATGAGTCCCTTAGTCATTCTCGATCACTTGAGGCGTCCCATAGGCAGACATCAGTTTCGCGAGTGCCTTAATTGTGTATGCCTGATTTACCTTTGGTACTGGATAGGCCTGCAGTAGCCCACTTACAGTATCGACGCAGGTCAGGGCATACCTCACCCCCTCAGACCGAGGGAGGGGCCCGATGTAATCAACCTGCCATCGCTGCAGAGGACTGTTTCCTCTAGCAATGTGGGCTGTTGTTTTGGGCAACGATCTCGGTCTCATCTTCGAGCAAGTGTCGCAGTCTCGACATGCCTGGGTGATGTCAGATAGTTGTACGGGAAGCCCCCATGCTTTAGAAGCTGCCCGCATTATCTTTTGTCCAGCATGTCGCAGTTTCTGGTGTAACCAACGGGCAATGTTCTCAGACTGCGAACTCTCAATCCATCGAATTCGGGCCAGTGTGTTGGCTTCATCATTTCCCGGTGACTGTAGGGGTTGGAGACCATAGACATGGTAGACACATACAGTCCTGTGTTTAACTGCATTCCATATGTCTAACCACATGTCTTTACCCCAGATTGGTCGGGTGTGAATAGTCCATTCCTGGGTAGCCCACCGTGCAATCCAAAGAGTTAGCCCCCGATACACAGCCCAACTATCTGCACAGATAGTCAGAGTACCATCACCAGGTTCCTTGGTTATAACCATCCACACGGCTTGCAATTCTGCCCATTGGCTGCTCTGACCATCCCCCTCATCAAACCAGATTGTCTCAGTAGAGGGATGATATGCTATTGCTCTCCACTTGCTTGGGTTGCCCTTGCTGGATCCATCCGTGTACCACGCATCTTCAGGAATAGGATATTTTCCTTCCTGAACAGGACTCTTCTCTGGTGGAACAACCAATGTTTCTCTTGGTGCATCACTATGATATGTCACTGGGCTTAGGATTTTCTGTGACTCTTCTTTTAGCAGTGATGAAAACAGACTACTTCTTCGGCTAAGATAGGCGACCCATCGTACCACCGTTTGTGCTTGGGCCACCCCTGTCCTAGGAAGGTGGGTCAGATCTCTTACCCACCCCTGGATCAGCAGAGTGGTTTTGACTAAGATCTCTGCTGTTTGGGTTAATGGCTCTACTGCCTGCAATGCTGAATAAGCAGCCAATAACTGTTTTTCAATCATACTATATCTTTCTTCTGCTCTGTGCCAAACCTGAGACCAGAATCCAATAGGGGTCCGAACACAACTCTGGTGTTGCCACAGGCCCCAGCCAAAACCATCCTGAGTAACATGAACATCTAATTCAGCTGGGAGGGTAGGATCAAATATACCCAATGCCTGGGCTTGTTTAACTGCCAGTTTCACCTTTTGGAAAGCATCCTGTTCTGTTTTCCCCCAATCCCATAATTGCCCCTTTTTTGTGAGTCTGTATAATGGTCTTAGCAGCTGTGCTAAATGAGGTATAAAGGAGCACCAGTACCCCAATAGACCCAAAAATTCCTGCAGCTGCTTTGGTGTCATAGGGACTGGAAATGCCTGAACCTTATCTATTACAGCACTGGGTAGTACTTTGGTTTTCCCAGACCAAACTACCCCCAGGAATTTCACAGATAGGCCTGGGCCTTGCACCTTCTGAGGATTTATAGCCCACCCTCTTTCCTGGAGATAGGTGGTTAACAAATCTGCCACTTGTCCCACTGCCTCTAATAAGTCGGATGTTAACAGGAGATCGTCAATATAATGATATAAATTGACATCATTATCTGGTTTTTCCCATTTAGCCAGGTCACGCACCACTAGATTAGGACAATATGTTGGCGAATGCACATATCCTTGAGGCAGGACCTGAAAGGTCCACTGCCTGCCTTCCCACGTGAATGCAAACTGATCTTGTGATTCTTCAGCAACTGGAATACTGAAGAATGCATTTGCCAAATCCAAGACAATGATATGTTTTGATTTCTCTACTCAATGTGTCCATTAGGGAGGCAATATTGGGTACGGCTGCATGAATTGGCGGTACGATCTTGTTCAATTCCCTGTGATCCACTGTCATTCTCCATGTTCCATCCGACTTCCACACTGGCCATATGGGGGAATTATACGGGCTATGTGCAGGGCTTATGATAACCACTTTCTCCAATTCCTGCACTTTTCTCGATATTTCCTCTTGCCCACCCCGAGAGTCTATATTGCCTTACATTAGTAATCCAGCACGGTTTCGGCAGACAAATAGGCTCATGCTTTGCACGGCCTCTTAGTATTGCCTGTACCGCCCAGACACTAATACACCTTTGTCAGAGCCTGAATTCTCCCACAGTTGTGTGGAGAGCCAGACCCCATAGGATATCTATGCCCAGAATATATTCTGGGACTGGGGCAATAGATACCTTATATTCCCAAGGTGGGAGATGCCCAACCCCCAATTTTAACCAGGTTTGGGTGACTGGAATAGTCTGTCCCCCAAAACCTCCAATCATCGCTCTGTTACCATGAAATTTGGCTGGATCCCCATAAATTATCAATGTTTCTGACCCTGTATCGACTAGGGCCATAACTCTGAATATTTTTTCGGGACAAGAATATTGTCAATTCTACATAGGGCCTCCGGTCCCATCTGGAAACCCTAGGGGGACCGACGTCCCTTGTCATGCCATAAACCGAGCCAGTTTCAGGTCTTTTACCTCTGGTGGCTTGGGCATTGTGGCCCGAGACACCTGAGGTGGCTTTTCTCTTACCAAGAACAATGAAGTCCGCTAAATTCCATGTTGTTGATGGTTTTCTTTTTATAATTTCTACCCTTGATTTTCTAGGGTAATTTTGAAATTTTTGATCATCCTTCAACTGTTTCCACAGCTGAAGGAGAATGTGGTTGGGCTGCCGATCAATTTTCACAAATTGAACACCAGCCCTGATAAAATCATTGAACATTTGCTTTCAGGATACCCTTATGGGTCCCAACTGAGGAGCTCGTGGAGCTGGCCCCTTAGTTCTAACCACCAGCATAACTTCAGCTTCCTCTAATACTCAAATATTACATTTAGTTCACAGGCGCTCTGTTTCTCCTAGATCATCTACTAGCTGAGCCGCCTGTTGAACTGCCGCCTCTGATGCTACTAGAGGGTTTAGTATAGACACCAAAATGCCATACATATGAGAAGGGGCCTGTCGCAAGATTAGGTCCCTCATTCCTCCTGAGAATGTAACCATATCAGGGCTGTCAAAGGTGTCTTCGTAAATGGCCTCTCTCATTCCTAGCTCCCTGATATAATTTTGAAGGTCCTCCATAGAGGACCATAATCCTGCATTTAATGGCATACCTGACTTATTTGGCCAGACCATACGACATGCGGCCATCAACCAATCCAGAATAGAATGGTTCTCTGGGAACTGGGTTCCACCATATAATCTCTGCCTAAGGGCAGGGTGAACAGCTACAGTGGCCAGTTTTGATAATTCAGGTCCACTGACCATAACACTTTCCACCCCTGAATCCCATAGGCGTAGCAACCAAGTTAGTACACTTTCTCTGGGTTTTTGTCGAAACCGCTGTACCAGGTCCATTAATTCTGTGGCCGTGTATGGTCAGGCCGTGACATGAAAGTGTGTTTCAGCAGGGGGCCATTGATCAGGGGCACCCCTGCCAGTCTATCTTGGACCTTTTCTGTTTTTTGTGTTATAATAGTACAGAGTTGTAATGAGTCTGTCATAACAGGTTCTTCCAGTCAACTTTAGTATTTCCATCCCCTTGTTTAACCAGGTCCATTGTTTCAGATACACAATCATTATTTATCAAAATATTACAGACCTGAGAGACTGGGTAACATAATAGGGGTCTTTTCCCTGTCAGTATACTAAGTTCTTGTTCTTATTTTCCGATACGGCCCTTTAATAATTGATTCTTACTTTCTAATACGTTCCATCCGATTTCCGCTTGATTTAAGGCAGTTAATAGTGGCCATGCCACTGTAGAAGCAGCTAATTGCCTTTTTTTTGTAATCAATATGTCCTTACTTAGTCCTTCAAAGTATTCCGCCATGCAGAATGGAAAAAATTTCCCCATAACCTGCAAGGGACCCCATTTTTCAACTACAGTGGCCAGGTGATAATAGGGAGAACCCATAAACCCTGGGATCTGCCCCAGAATCATCTTGTCTAAGGGGGTGGTGTTCTCCCCCCTGACCCATTTATACATCCTCCACAAAAATGACATTGTCACTCCTGGCTAGCTTGCCAAACGTATAGTTCTTATTATACAAGGTTATAACGGATGAATAGCCAGAGGTTATAGGGGAACAACTCACCCACTCTGAGGCTCACAGCTAGGATGGATGCTTGCCACAAGGAACTCCACTGTTGCCGTACACCTGGCAACCCATGTTCTTTTAGCTCTGTGCCTGTGCTGGACTATCGGGTAAAATCTACCCAGGCCAAAGAACTGCACGTGAATACCAATATGGCAAGCAAAAAAAATGGCCTTTATTGCGTTGTGACATTTACCTATATACCTATCCTCCTTCGTCTACACCCCTTATGCATATATTAACCCTTTGACACCAAGCAAGGGGACAGTCCTACCACATCACATCCCAAATCTTCACTGTCACCTACTACAACACTCCACACAGAAGCAATCTCTAAAAGAGATGTTGCCTTAGTGGTGGTCAGTCCTTAAATGGGATCTAGGAGAGGTGGAGTCAAGCTCCACCCCTTCCAGGAGCACAGCTGAATTACCTTCACCTGTGCTTCTGCAGCTGACCCGTCACTTGCCTCAGATGGTTAATTGGAGGTTCAGGCTGTGATTAACAGTTTCCCATACAGTTGTGATTAATGTTTCTGTGTCAGGGTGGCAACTGGTCACAAGCAACGTTCCTCAGGGGTCGGTCTTGGGTCTGGTGCTCTTCAATATCTTCATCAGTGGTATAGATGATAGCATCAAGTGCATCCTCATTCAGAGGGACCTGGACAGGTTGGAGAAGTGGGCCTACGTGAACCTAATGTGTTTCAACAAGGCCAAGTGCAGGGTGCTGCTCATGGGTTGGGGCAATCCTGGGTATTTTTATGAACTAGGAGAAGATCTCCTTGAGAGCAGCCCTGTGGAGAAGGCCTTGGGAGTCCTGGTGGACAAGAAGCTGGACATGAGCCTGTAGTGTGTGCTTACATCCCAGAAAGTTAACTACATTCTGGGCTGCATTATAAAGTGGTGGCCAGCAGGGAGGGGGAGGTGGTTGTCCTCCTGTACTCTGCTCTTGTGAGGCCTCATCTGAAGTACTGTGTCCAGGCCTGGGGCCCCCAGTACAGGAAGAATGTGGAGCTCTTGGAGAGGGTTCGGAAGAGGAGCACTATAATGATCAGAGGGCTGGAGCACCTCTCTTGTGAGGAAAGGTTGAGGGAACTGGGCTTGTTTAGCTTGGAGAAGAGAAGGCTCCAGGGAGACCTCATTGTGGCCTTCTGTACTCCATTATGGCCATGGGAGGATGTCACAGGATCTCGCTCTCTGGCTCTCTCTCACTCGCTGCCTAGTGGTGTGTTGGTTTGTTCCCCAGCCATGGCGCCTTCAGTTCAATGTAGACCTTTCAGTTATGAGCACTCTCTTATTTTGTTTGTTTTATTAGCCTCAATTTCTAATTTCTATTATTTTGTTGTCTTACATACCAGTATCGTATTTTGTAAAATTAACTTTTTTTCCTTAGACTGTTTCTGCTGTTTTGTTCTTGGGCTCAGCTCCCATCTCCCTACCCTTCCCCTTTTCCCTTCCCATTTTGGGGCTGGGGGTCTCCAGGCCTGCTGCTCCCTGTCATGGGCACAGTTGGATCTAGCTAACTCCGTGGCAGTTTTTGGTGGAGAATGTGGGCATTCTGAAGCTTTTAACATTAGCAGGAAAAAAAGAAAAAGGCTTTCTTTAAACCGGGGATTTGTAAAGCTTTGGTAGCTACTTTGACATTTGTAGATTATAGTCTGGGCAGTCTGCCAAACTGTACAGAGTGTTTTTTGGTTTTGGTTGTTTTTTTTTTTATCCCTTTTTAGCAACTGCCAGCTATGAATCTGTTATTAATTTTAGGAGTGCTGTATAAGGGATTAAAGGCCATTATGTTTTTTGAACCAAGTAAGGGCACTGATGGAGACACCTGCCTGGTACCTAAATGCTATGTTCTGTGATTTGAATATTGACAATTACCTCCTAGTTAGAATAGCTAATTTTACATACAACACTATGTTCAAACCGGTTTCCAGGCTTTTTTTCCTCAGTTTGCCACACGCTTTACGTGTCACGCAGCTCTTTATGTGTTTTTTGAATGCTGAGTTAGTGGTCATACTTGTTTGTTCTTATGTGCATTTTATCAGTCTCCCTGAATGTACTCCTCTCCAGTTGCATTATGTGGAAGAAGTCTCCTCCAAAACCAGAGAATGCTGACTGGTGGGGAATATGGAGAGTTTTAGGAAAAATCTTAGAAGTGTGGGGACTCACAATGTCATGGGATTTCACTCTTGAACACCTGTGGGATCTGAAGAAACTAATTGAGGATTCAATTCCAGGGATGAGGTAGCTTAAATAGCTCTAAGGAGGTACGACTTATTTGGGGCTTGGCTTGCGCTTATAGTGTTCCATATAATATTATTCTGGAGAGAGAGAGCTTCCGAGCTGAGGTTCGAGCCAAAGGGGCAGGTCTCCAAGTCAAATTTGATCGGTCACAGGAGACACCAGTATCAATGTCAGTTGCTGTTGTGGAAGGCCATAAATGGAAATAGGTGTCCTCACATCTGGAACAGAAAGAAAAAGAAGCGGAGGAGGAGGTAGAGGAAGATCCAGGCGAGGGGCCCTCCTCAAAACCACCATCATAGTTTTTCTTGTTGCCTTTCTTAGAGAAATGGAGAGGAGATTGAGGAGAAGGGAGTCAATGTTACCATGATTCATAGACCTTTAAAGATGATGGAAATCCAAGGCTCAAGAAAGGAGTTCATACAGCGTCCAAATGAAACTATTGTCACCTTGTTGCTTCAGTGCTGGGACAGGGGTGCCAGTATCGTGTCTCTAGATGGTAACAAAGCTGTAGGAGGCATTGCCAGAGACTCAGCTATTGACAAAGGAGGGATTAGTAGATGTTTGGACAGAGCTGCCACCCTCTAGGAACAAGTGTTAGCAGCTGTGAAATAAAGGCATCATTTCAAAGACCATCTGAAGCCTAAGATGATGAAGTGGGATACAATTGGAAAAAGTATCCAGTATTTGAGGGGAAATAGCCATGGTGGGGGTGTTATATGACCCCATGTTTGTTCCTAATGATCCGTGCCAGGACTATTATCCTGAGAGAGTGAGGAGTAGGCCTGATATATGGCAGAAACTCACGAGAACCACATCAGAAAGGTGCACTAGCAGCAGTGTTTGACAGGTACAAGGACCAATGCAGTGTCTGATGCACGGACTCGGATGTGAACAATCCAAATTCTTTATTACAAGTTCGCACATCAATTAAACCTTAAGTTTTTTCTACCTTTCCCATTCACCCCTACAACTTTACCATCCACCTTTACATGTCAACAGAGCATTCCACAAACACTCTTTCACTGCTCATGTGGGTGCTTGTCCAATCAGAGCTGCAAGCTGCTCTTTCTTCTCCTAGAGATGTCCTTGGTTCTCATGCTGTTTATCTTGCTCCCCAGCTGCTGCTCTGTGCAGTCCTTCTTCTATTCCCACAGTTCCCCTTTTTTGTTTATTCGCAAACTACTACTATACTATAGAATAATAACACTACTTACATTAATAACATAATTATAACTCAATCAAGGCCTCTATTGACAATAATCTAAAAAAGGAGACAAGGCAGGCATAGTATAATGACAATACTGTTGAAATACTGTTAAACCCACTAAAACAAACAAACACGTATTTGGCCTATAGCCTGAGTTTCTGCAACCTGAAAATAAATCTCTGTGGGTCCTGTTCTGTGTTAATCTGTAAATGGTTAGAAAAAGTCTTCAACTTTTGTATACTTAGATATATTGATTTTGAAGATCGCTAAAATTTGTGTAGCAAATGCTTTAGAGTGCTCACAACCATGCCTTTGAGCTAATAGAAAATAAATGGTCACAAAACTTTATAAAGTTGCACGTCAGCACGTTTGCCCACTAGTATTGATTCTAGGGTATTACTAGGGGTATTATTACTTACTGATCCTTAAGAAACAGCAAACTATGGAAAAGGAGAGAGAAGGAATGTGTTGGCAGTGGATGCGATAAGCAGTGCCAGCAGAGCGTCCCCTGCTTCAAAGTGTACTTTTTCTCTCTCACCCACTGCAGATTATCTCCTGCTTTTATTCCTCTCAGGGTCTGAAGGGAATTTTCTATTTGTACATTGCATCCATGTGGCCAGTGCATGATATAAAGACCAAGTGGAACACCTGCTTGGAAAACAGAATAAACTATCAAGGTTGGCTCTCTGAGTGTGTGCCTTTGTCTCAAGTGATGCATGGTCATATTAGAAAAATTCTGATTAGTGGGATGAAAGACAGGTAATCATTCTGTAATACAAGGTCATCCCTTTGCCTGGGATTTCTTTCCAGGTTTCATCTTTGCAAATTAAGAAAAGGCTAATTGATAGGCTAATACCATAATGCTGCGTCTGATGCACGGACTCAGATGTGAACGATCCAAATCATTTATTACAAGTTCTCACATCACTTATATACCTTCACAAGTTTTCTTTTCCTAGCTTTCCCATTCGTCCCTACAGGTCAACAGAACATTCCACAAACACTTCTTCAACCGTTCACACAGGAGTTTATCCAATCAGAGCCGCAATCTGTTCTTTCTTCTTTTAGAGGTGTCCTTGGTTCTCATGCTGTTTATCTTGCTCCACAGCTGCTGCTCCATACAGTCCTTCTTGTATTCCCACACCATAATAACCAAGCGTTACTAATACATCAAAAGAGCTATTCCTGTAGATTCCAGCACTGGTAACATCAAATCCTGTTTAATTCATATTCTACCTATTATTAAAGTAGAAGCACACAACAACCTAGATAATGCCTGATAATTCTAATTCTTGAGACTGCATTGGTAACACAGGAAAATCACCCACTATGTCATACCATTACTAATGTTGTTATTTGCAATACAACAAGTTACAAAGCAATACCAGTAAGTAAGAAGCACACAATCCCAGTCATTATAAAGGCTGGATGCTATTTTCTACCTTAAGATGAGGGCAAACACATTGTGCTGGAACCCACGTAGGGCCAGTCCCTGTGGAGACACAAGCATATCCACAACCCCAAGTTATCTGTGGTAGGGGTCCTTCCCGATGCCCTGTGGCTGTATTCTGAATGTTAACCATTGGCAGTTCCTTGAGCATTGGAGAGGCCCCAAAATGATGATCCACGTAAGTAGTATCTGCACGATCGTGATTCAAAAAAAATCAGCATTAGCAAAGCCTTACATAATCTCTCTTGTGGTGTGTCTCCTGTATTCCCTCCTTTTTGTTTGGTAGGAATGGATTTCGTTGTTTGATGGGCATGCTCAATGATAGCTTGCTCAGTAGGAGAATGAGGAATGCCTGTAGTATGTCTAACCCCCCCATTCTTAGAGGAAAGTTTGAGTGGCCTTACAAAGTGCAGGTCCATAATCTGTTTTTATAGTATATGGGATCCCCATAGCAGTGTAAGCAGATAACCAATGTTCATGGATATCACAACTGCGTTCGCCTGTATGTGCTGTGGCAAATATGTGAGAAGAATGAGATATAGAGTCATAGAGTGGTTGAAGTTGGAAAAGACCACTGAGATCATCTAGTCCAACTGTCAACCCATCATCTTCCACCTTTTGAGGATGCTGGCTCCATGGGAAGCACTGCAGTGGCTTCTCCATCCATCTTCACATTCCTGGGATGCCTATGGGAGAGCAAACCACTGCCTCCTTGAGCTCCATTGGCTGCAATCAGTGCCCACACATGGAGCAGGCAGAGAGGTCCACACCAAATGCTGTCTGTGTATCTACTGTTACATGTACATATTTTCAGATGGCCAAATGCAGGAACATGAGTGACATCTGTCTGCCACAGCTGAAGAGGTGCTGTGCCTTGGGGATTTGTCCCAGTTTGAGGCGAAGGGGAAATTGCCTGGCAGTCTGGGCATGTTAGAATAATGTTATGGGCTCGTTCCACTGCCAGTTGGAATTGTTTTTGCAAGGTTCTCCAATTTTGATGGAAATATAGATGGGAGAGTAATGCTTGTTGAAATAATTGAGGGGTAGCAAAGGCAACTGTGGCTTGATCAGCCTTACGGTTGCCACCAATTAAAGGACCAGGCAATGTAGGGTGTGATTGAATATACATAATAAAATAAAGAAGAGTATGGTGATGTCACAGTGTTATCTAGATCAATCTGTGTCCGTGACAGGGGAGGGGGCAGTAGGCCTGTGGGCCCCCCGGCCTCCCCTACAAATGTGAAGGGAAAAAGGGAAGGGGGTAGGGAGATGGGGGCTGGGCTCAAGGAAACAAACAGAGCAGTAGCAACGATCTAAGGAGTAAAACTTATTTTACTAACTATGATATCAGAATGCAAGATAACACACTATAATACAATCTAATTGAAAATTGAGGCTAATAAATCAAGTGAAATAAGAGAGAGAGAGGTTTCCAAAGACCGAGAAGCCTACTTTGAAATTGAAGGCGCTGTGGCTTGAAAACACACCCACACCCACTGCCAGGCAGTGAGAGAGAGAGCAAGCATCACTTCCGTGATATATTTTCCCTCTTTGACCGCGAGGTCCTCTGGGACATGTAGCTCTTCTTCTCTGTGCTCCACATGATGTTATGATGTGGAATACCCATAGCAAAAATTACAAAACCATGACATTCCACCCCTTATTCTACATCACTACATCATGCTTAAAATACGTATATATGTATACGAATAAACAATACTTAAAAATGCATTACACACATAGGTCTATATACATATATATACACATGGAATTACTGACTGCACTCCCCCAACATCAAATTCCTTTGTGGTACACATTGAACATCCCCATCTTTCTGCATCACCCACCAAGTGCACCCAGGTCTATGGGCAAAAACAGTTCCACGGTGAGGTTTGCCCTTTCCAGAGGCTGGAAGGACCCAAACTTTTTTCCCCAATATGTAATTTACGTGTACTACAGGGACCTTATTTCCCTCTATAGTATGTAGGGGGCTGGATTGGGTAGGACTATCACGATTGACAGATCCTCTGGTATTGTCCAACCAGGTGGCTTCTGCCAAATGCTTCTCCCAGTGCTTCAATGTTCCACCACACATTGTCTTCAACATAGTTTTCAACAACCCATTGTGTTGTTCAGTTTTACCAGAAGCTGGTGCATGATAGGGGATATGATAAATCCACTCAATGCCATGATCTTTGGCCCAAGTATTTATAAGGGAATTTTTGAAATGAGTCCCATTATATGACTCAGTTCTTTCTGGGATGCCATGTCGCCTTGGGACTTGTTTCTCAAGACCCAATATGGTGTTTCGGGCTGTAGCATGGGGTACTGCATATGTTTCAAGCCACCCAGTGGTTGCCTCCACCATGGTAAGCACGTAATGCTTACCATTGCGAGATCGTGGCAAGGTGCTGTAATCAACCTGCCACGCTTCCCCATATTTATACTTTTGCGATTACCATTCCCCCCAGAGAGCTTTCATCCACTTGGCGTGTTTAATTATGGCACATGTCTCACTGTCATGAATAACCTGTGCAATAGCATCCATAGTTATGTCTACCCCTCGGTCTCTAGCCCACTTATATGTTGCGTCCCATCCTTGATGGCCCGAGGTTTCATGGGCCCATCAAGCTAGAAATAATTCACCCTTGTTCTGCCAGTCCAACTCTATTTGAGCCACCTCAATTCTGGCAGCTCGATCTACCTGATGGTTGTTTTATTGTTCTTCAGTAGCCCGACTCTTAGGCACATGAGCATCTACATGACGCACCTTTATAACCATATCTTTTGTTCAGGCAGCAATGTCTTTCCACAGTTCAGCAGCCCAAATAGGTTTACCCCTCCACTGCCAGTTATTGTGCTCCCACTGCTGTAACCACCCCCATAAGGCATTTGCCTCCATCCATGAGTCGGTATAAAGATAAAGCATTGGCCACCTCTCCCGTTCAGCAACATCTAAGGCCAGCTGGACAGCCCTTACCTCTGCGAACTGACTTGATTCTCCTTTACCTTCAGTGGCCTCTGGAACTTGTCGTGTGGGACTCCACACAGCAGCTTTCCATCTGCGATGCTTCCCCACAGTACGACACAATCCATCAGTGAACAGGGCATATTTCTTCTCATTTTCTGGTAGTTCATTGTATGGTGGGGCCTCTTTAGCACGTGACACCTCTTCTTCTGGTGATGTTCCAAACTTTTTACCTTCAGGCCAGTCCATGATCACCTCTAAAATTCCCGGACGGCTGAGGTTCCCCATCCGTGCTCGTTGTGTAATCAGCGCAATCCACTTGCTCCAATTGGCATCAGTAGCATGATGGGTGAAGGGAACCTTTCCTTTAAACATCCAGTTCAGTACTGGCAGTCAAGGTGCCAGAAGGAGCTGTGTTTCAGTACTGACTACTTCGGAAGCAGCCCGAACCCCCTCATACGCGGCTAAAATCTCCTTCTCACTTGGAGTGTAGGAATCTTCAGACCCCTTGTACGCTCAACTCCAAAATCCCAGGGGTCGGCCTCGGGTCTCTCCTGAGGCTCTTTGCCACAAACTCCAAGTGGGACCTTTCTCTCCAGCAGCAGTGTAGAGGATGTTCTTTACATCCTGTCCCATCCGTACTGGCCCCAGGGCCACAGCATGGGCTATCTCCTGTTTAATCTGTTCAAAAGCCTGCTGCTGCTCAGGGCCCCATGTAAAATCATTCTTCAGGTGAGAAACATAATGTAAAACTCACTTGAGCTGTGCAAACAAAGCAGGGTTGTTCACTTCCTCACGAAAAGTTCCTTCAAACCACAGAATGATACATGTAGCATACAAAGAGTCAGTTATATTAAGCTTTTGTTCAGAAAAAATTTGAGAAGCTCGAGCTACCAGAGCAAGTTCTACAATTTGATGTGATCCGTTCACAACATGTACATCTGACTTCCATCATGTAGATGTCGCATGCCAGAGAACCACTGCTACGCAAGCCTTGCCAGAGCCATCTGTAAATACATTAACAGCATTAGGTATTGGAACATGTGAAAGTAAAGTATTAGTCGTAAGGTACAGATCACTCAGATTATGTAGTAACTGACGTTTGGGGGGATGGGTGGAGATTTGTCCGGTATAGTCTGCCATAGCAGTTTGTAAAGTGAGCGACTGCAAGCATCCAATCTAAATCTTTTTTTAGTAGCAGGTATGTAGATGCAATCAGGGTCAAAAGCTCGTAAAATTTGTACAGTGTCGACCTCACTGTATCAGCATTGCAAACACCTCCTCTCGTGATGTAATGGTTTTTGAAAATGTATGCAGTAAGAATATCCATTGGAGGATAATGAGAGGATCTTTTCTTGAGGTATCCCATTGACATAAGAAGCTATAGGGCTGATAGGAGTTTGGTATTATCATAAGAGATATTGCAAGTGATAAACGCAATGGCTATATCAATGTTGCAATTATGTTATTACAGAGTCTGAGCATTGTAGCGCTTCTGGTGTTAATTGTCTTTTAGAGGTTAGATCTGAGTCTCCTTTGAGTTGCTGGAATAAAAGGTGCAGCTCTTGAATAGCAATACCCAAAAGCGGTCGCAACCAATTGATGGTTCCTAATAATTTTTGCAAATAATTTAATGTCTACGTTAGGTACTGTTTTGAGGATTTGCAGCTGTATGCTGTGAGATGTAATTTTCCATCCTAAATATTTCCATGGAGAACTAAGCTGCACCTTTTCTTCTGCTATTTGTAAACCGACAGATTGGACTGCCTGCTAGACGAGCAGTAAAGCGTCCTTTAGACCCTCTTCTTGTTCTGCTGCTATTAATATATCATCCATGTAATGATAAATAAGGACGTGAGGTCTAGCTTTTCATACTGGTTGTAATGCATTTGTTACCATCAGTTGGCATATTGTTGGACTATTAAGCATTCCTTGTGGTAAGACAGTCCAATGATACCGCTGAGCAGGGCTTTGTTGGTTGATGGAGGGCACTGAGAAAGCGAATAGCGGTACGTCTTTTGGATGAAGCTGAATGGTAAAAAAAAAAAAAAACAAAAAAAAACCACCTGTCTTTTAAATCAATGACTGCTATAGGCCAATTTGAAGGTAACATTAAAGGCGAAGGAAGACCAGGTTGCAATGCTCCCATGGGCTCAGTTACTTCATTGACAGTGTGCAAATCCTGTAAAAGCCTCCATTTTCCACTCTTCTTGAGGATAACAAAAACTGGAGTATTCCAAGGGCTGGTAGTAGGCACTATGTGACCAGCAGCTAGCTGTTCTCAAACTAGCTCATGTAAATGCAGTAACTTTTCCTTTGTTAAGGGTCACTGATCTACCCGAATAGGTTGTTAATTTTTCCAAACTAGGGGTATAGGTTGCTGCCAATCAATAGCCCTCATTGAAAATTTGTCTGCAAAACCATGCCCCACTGACATAAAAGTTCATAACACCACAAAGTACAGGGTAAGATGTATGGAGCAGCATGAGCAATGCGACCATCAGGCCCTTCAGAAGGTGTAAAATTTGGGCACTTTGTTTGGGCTGCTGCAAGCCCCCAACTCCTACAATAGCAGAATTGGGGTCTTATAGTGGCCATTCAGAGGGCCATTCAGTTGACTTAATGATGGTAACATCAGCTCCAGTATCCACTAGGCCTAATAACTGTCAGCTGTTTACTAAGCATGGTAATAATGGTTTGTCTTTTGACACTTGTGTAGTCCATAGCACGGTAGGTTTGTCTGTGCTCCCAAGTCTACCAGTTCAGTCCCCGATGCCAGGTTCAGCCATAGAATGAAAAGGGATCAATTGTGCTATTTTTTTGGCTTTTGGGAATAAAGCAGGGGGGCAAGGGCATCCGTGCCATTATCTTAATCTCCCCAGTGTGGTCAGTGTCTATAACTCCTGGTAAAACAATAAGTCCCATCCATGTAACAGAAGAATGTCCTAATAAGAGGGTGCTATGCCTGTCCCCAAGTGGGCCCATGACCCGTTGGAATGAGAGTCACGGTGCTATCAGTCAGCGTCACTGACTGGGCGGTGGCCAAATCCACTCCTGTGCTGCCAGTGGTGGCTGGTCTGAGTGAGTTGGCCAGGCAGCGGCTGGCAGATTCGGGACCGTATTTGTTGTCATAGCGCACGGTCTCGCGCTCTTCTTCCCATTTCCCGTCATGTCGCAGGGCCATGCAGCAACAGGGAGTTTGGATCGGCATTCTCTCACCCAGTGTAGCCCCCTCCTGCACTGGGGACAGGGTCGAGTTGGAGTAGCACAAGCATTTTTATTTGCTTGTTTAGGCTGTTTACAGTCCCTCTGTACATGACCGGGCTCCCCACAATTGTAACGCTTCATTCTTTGAGCTGTCCCTGCATTGAGTTGGGCTGCCAGCATGTCTGCTAGCAAGGCCATTTTATGACTTTCTGTGCCTACATCTTGACAGGCTTTAATCATGTTAGTAATGGGTGGATCTGAGTTCTTTAAGGATTGTAAAACCTTTCCACAGTCAGCATTTCCATTTTCTATTGCTAATTGCTTAAGCAAAGCATCCTGGGCAGCTTGATTTTCTACTTGTCTTTCTAGCATATTTTGTAAATGGTTAAGAAATTTAATGTAGGGCTTGGCAGCCTCCTGCTTAACTGATGTAAATGAGGTAATAGATGAATTAGTATCAGGTATCCGATGGATAGCATGCAACACCAAAGTCTTAACTTGTTCAAGGCATTGCCTGTCTATCTGTGCCTGGGTCTGAGGTGTTGCCCAGACCCCCTCCCCTGTGAGTTCCTCCATGCCAATATGGTTTAAGTTAGGCAAATTATTCATAGCCTGGATGGTAGCCTGTTCTTGGTATTCAGTCATAAACACATTGTATTGCATGGGAGACAGGATTGTTCGTAACAAAATTTTCCAATCGTGAGGAGTCATAACATAACCATCACCGATTGCAACCTAAAGATTCTATGTAAAGGCAGACTGAATTCCATTGTCACTCACTGACTTCCTTAGCTCCTTTACTGCCTGATAAGGCAGGGATTCCCATTGGGGGGGCTGATTTGGATGATACAACACAGGAGAGGCTTGCAACGTATCAGCATCACCCTGTAATATTGCTTCTTTTCTGCTCTGCTCTAATGCACCATAGTACGCTGTAGAAAAATTATTCTTTCCCGCACCCTTCAAATTATCATTAGGAGAGAAAATGTTCGGTTCGTCTTCCGGATCTACTGGACCAGAATCAAAAAGTTCCTCTGGTTCCGGTCTGTCCTTGTCTTTAATCAAGTTACATGCAGGCTGCAGTGACGCAGCAGCAGGCGACGTAGACCCGGCGGAGGGCGGCAGCATCACGGCGAGCAACGCGGGTAGAGCGGAGGGTGGGGGCGATGGGGCGAACGTCAGGGGAGGCCCGGATGTGGAGGGTGGCAGCGCAGGGTGGGGGGGGTCTCGATTTCTCTTCTCCCCAGCGGGGAGTAGTGTCGGAGCCGCGGATCGAATCCGGGCAGGGGCTGCCTCCCAGTCTGAGGAGCAGCGGTGGGGGTGGGAGGGAGGGTGATGGGGAATAGTCAGAAGAAATTCTTCCTTGTCGAATTGGTTTAAGCCCTTGCATTCTTTGGTGCCAAACAGGTAAAGGTTTAGCAGCCATTCTGTCTTTAGTAATAGAAGTCTTCTAGAGTTTTGTGCCAATTTTGTCCCAAAGCTCTCCATCAAGAGAGAAACTAGTTTTCAGAAATTCAGGGACGTTTTTGCTTATATGTTTAAGAAAATTAACTAATGCTGAAGTAGATACAGGCTGATTCTGAAACTTTAAGACTAACCGTATCAAGATTTACTTGTTGCTCCTTCGTTAGTGAACTCCTCATAGTTCCCGACTGCTCACCTTCTATCCTGCAGAACGGTGCGGGCACGCGTGAAACAATCTCTCCATGGTTCAGTCGGGTGGCGCTGCCGGACCGGGCTCGCTCAGCCTCGGCTTGATTTGCCCCATGCAGTGGACACCATTTGCAGCATCTGATGCACGGACTCAGATGTGAACGATCCAAATCCTTTATTACAAGTTCACACATCTCTTATATACCTTCACAAGTTTTCTTTTTCTAGCTTTCCCATTCGCCCCTACAACTTTCCCATTCACCTTTACATGTCAACAGAGCATTCCACAAACGCTCTTCAAACATTCATGCGGGCACTTATCCAATCAGAGCAGTGAGCTGTTTTTTTCTTTTAGAGGTGTCCTTGGTTCTCATGCTATTTATCTTGCTCCACAGCTGCTGCTCTGTACAGTCCTTCTTGTATTCCCACAGACCAACAGAGAAGACCCCCAGTTTTTGAAGTGATTCTTATACTTCGAAACTTTGATCAAAAATTACCCGCATCCCATGCTTCTGTTTCAGCCATGTCACAAGTAACAGACAGAGTAGATGAAATGCAAGAGCAATTGTCTCTATTGATTAATCATGACGAACCCATAGTAGTATCAGAAGCACTTGATGAAGTTCAGGAAGATCAAAGTAGTCTACTGAAGGAGCCAATCAAACTAATTAAAGGGGATAAACCCTCCTCCTCACAAGCAGCATCAAAAATTACAGCTATTAAACGCAAATGCCTTCCTGCTCAAGCAAAAAACAATAGTAATACTACATCGCGTATTGCCTCGTGGCATTACCTATGTTACCGTGGAGAAGACATGAGGAAGTAGCATGACCAAGCTACTCCTGTACTACGAGCATGAGTGAGAAAATTATAAAAAAGATTAATCACCAGAACAGCTGCTCCAGTTACCACAGGTAATGAATACAGGGGCCTTGCCCTCAGTCAGGCTGGGAAAGGGATAATAGAGTTTATTGGACTGTGTGGATTCGGTGGCCTGGTACATCAGAACCAAAGAAATATAAGGCACTGGTGGATACTGGTGCACAGTACACTTTAATGCCCTTGAGTCATGAAGGGACAGAATCAATTCATGTTTTTGGAGTGACTGGGGGCTCTCAAGAATTGACTGTGTTGGAGGCCAAAATAAGCATCACTGGTAAAGACTGGAAAACATCCTATTGTGACTGGCCCAGGGGCTGCATACATACTTGGTGTCGATTCCCTCAGAAGGGGGCATTTCAAGGATCCTAAGGAGTATCAACGGGCCTTTGGAATAGCTGCTGTAGATACAGACAACATTAAGCAGCTGTCTGTTTTGCCTGGTTTCTCAGAAGATGCATCTGTTGCAGGGTTGCTACAGGTAAAAGAGCAACAGATACCAATATCTACAAAAACAGCACACAGACGGCAGTACCGCACCAACAGGGATTCCTTGCTCCCCATTCATAAGTTCATTTGTCAGCTAGAGAGTCAGGGAGTGATAAGCAAAACTCACTCACCTTTTAACAGCCCCATATGGCCAATGCGTAAAGCCAGTGGAGAATGGAGGCTGGCAGTAGACTACCGTGGCCTGAATGAGGTCACCCCCCCACTGAGTGCTGCTGTGCCAGATATGTTAGAGCTCCAGTACGAGCTGGAGTCAAAAGCAGCCAAATGGTATACCACCATTGACATTGCTAACGCCTTCTTCTCCATTCCATTGGCCACAGAATGCAGGCCGCAGTTTGCTTTCACCTGGAGGGGCGTTCAGTATACCTGGAACCGTTTGCCCCAGGGGTGGAAACCACCCAACCATTTGCAATGGGTTGATTCAGACTGTTCCGGAACAAGGCCGTGCTCCCGAGCACCTGCAGTACATTGATGATATTGTTGCATGGAGCAATACAGCAGAAGTTTTCAAGAAAGGAGAGAGAATAATCCAAATTTTTCTGCGTGCTGGTTTCACTATTAAGCGAAACAATGTGAAAGGATCTGCACGGGAAATTCAGTTCTAAAGGTATAAAGTGGCAAGATGGACTTCATCACATCCCAGCAGATGTGATCAACAAAATCACTCCTATGTGTCTACCCTCTAGCAAGAGAGAGAGATTCTTTTCTAGGCTTAGTGACACCAGTACTTGAAAGGAGCATATAAAGAGGAGGGGGAATTGCTGATAACGAGGGTGGATAGTGATAGGACAAGGGGGAATGGTTTTAAACCGTGACAGGGGAGGTTTAGGTTAGATATTAGGAGGATGTTTTTCACACAGAGGGCGGTGATGCACTGGAACAGGTTGCCCAAGGAGGTTGTGGATGCCCCATCCCTGGAGGCATTCAAAGCCAGGCTAGATGTGACTCTGGGCAGCCTGGTCTAGTGGTTGGTGACCCTGCACATGGCAGGAGGGTTAAAACTTGGTAATCATTGTGGTCCTTTTCAACCCAGGCCATTCTATGATTCTATGATTTTGGACACTCTTTCATTTTATTTATTATATTCAATTCTAATTATATTGTATTATATTGTATTATCTTGCATTCTGATATCTTATTTAGTAATTTAGTTTGTTTCTCCTCAGATCATTGCTGCTGTTATTTTTTGGGGCTCATCTCTCTACCCTTTTTCCCTTTATCCCTTTTCCCCTTTCCAGAGGAGTTGATCTGCAGGTCCCTCCGCCCCACTAGTCACGGAACTGGGCCAAATCACCTTCTAAACCTTTGACGTTCTTGGTAGAGAATGCAGGCATAGACTGCTTTTTAGCTTTTAGAAAAAATCTCTCTCTGCTCTCAGAGGGCTGCGTTTTATCTCTTTTGCAGGTGCTTACTGTAAACTTGGCCTTAAATGTCCAGGCAGGCTGCCTACATTCTGGGGTATTTGTAAACTTAAAGCACTGCTATCTTGCTTCTGTAAAGAGAAAAAAATAAAATTCTACTTTCTCTTTTAGAACTGTTGCCAGAGGGAGCTGCTGATTCTACAGAATTTGTGTTTTTTTGTTGTTTTTTTTAAATAGTCTCCCAGTCTCTACTTTGAATCATTTATGCACATTTTGAATGCTCATCCAATGATGATGATGATCATGGTGTCAGTCTCCCTGAATGTACTCTTCATCATTTCACTCAGTATCTGTATTTATAATATTCTGAGGAAGCCTTCCCCAAAGCAAGAGAATACTGAGTGGCAGGGAGTATGGAGAGGCTTGGGAGAGAATTTAGAGAGATGGACATCCTCGGTGTCATGGAATTCTACTCCGGAACACCTGCAAGATCCTGAGAACCTAAACAGATATTTGAGACAGGGATGTTGTGACTCAGGCAGATCTGAGGAGGCACAAATGATTTGGGGCCTGGCTAATGCGTATCGGGCCTTATTTAATACTATCCCAGAGGGGGAGAGCATTTCTGAAATTGAGAGAGAGTGTCTTTGTGCTGAAAGAGTGTTTCAGAGCTGATATGGAGAATCTCCAGGTCCAGAAAGAGAGTCTCCTAGTTGAGAAACAGTCTCTAAGCTGAAAGAGTTTCCCAGAGAGATCCTGAGCTGAGAGGAAGAATCTCCAGTTCCAGAGAGTCTTCTTGGTGAGAAACAGAATCTCCAGACTGAGCGAGAGAGTCTCCAATCTGAGAGAGAATCTCCAATCCAAGAAAAAAGACCTTCAATCTGAGCAAGATGCCTGCCAGTCTGATCGAGACACCCTCCAAACCGAGCTGGACTCCCTCTGATCTGAGAGAAAAATCCTCCAAACCGAGAGAGACTCCCTGCAATCCAAACTCAACAGTTTCCAATCTCAATGGGACACCCTCCAGTCCAAATGGGAAGCCTTCCAATCCAAGAGAGTCTCTCTTCAATTCAAACTCGACAGCCTTCAATCTCAACAAGGCATACTCCAGTCTGAGCGAGACACCCTCTTGTCTGAGAGGGACATCCTCAAGTCCAGACGGGACACAGTCCGAACTGAGCAAGACACCTTCCAGTTCACAATATTCAGTCTCCAAACCAAACGAAACCACATTCGGGCTCATTGAGTCATGCTCGTAGCTGAACTAGATTCCCTCATAGCCAAACGAGACAGACTCCAAGCTGGGCTGGAGAGTGAGAGCATTGAAACTGACCAACCTGATCAACCACAGGAGGCAGCAGAATTGATGTCAGTTGCCCCTGTAAGAAGACAGAAAATGAAACAAACATCAACTCGTAAAATGGAAGAAAGAGGAGGAGAAGAAAGCAGAGGAAGCAGAAACTTTAAGAGAAGAGGAAGAAAGAGATCCAGAGGAGTGGCTCTGAGATCCAGTGGAAACGCCCCTGCGTCCAGGGGAGGGGCCCTCAATAAGATTGTGGTCACCAATGCCCAGGAGGATAACAACAGGTCCTATGGCAACATGACGCTCCAGAAAGAATTGAGTCAGATAATGTGAATCATTTCAAAAATTCTCTTGTAAATACTTGGGCCAAAGATCATGGCATTGAGTGGATCTACCATATCCCCTATCATGCACCAGCTTCTGGTAAAAATCAAACGGTACAGTGGGTTGTTAAAAACCATGTTGAAAGTAATGGATGGTGGAACGTTATGCATTGGGAAAAGCATTTGGCAGAAGCCACCTGGTTGGTCAACACTAGAGGATCTATCAGTCACAGTGGTCCTGCCAGCTTCCTACGTAGTGTCAAGGGAGATGAGGTCTCAGTAGTTTATGTAAAGAGCACGTTGGGAAAAGCAGTTTGGGTCTTTCCAGCTTCTGGGAAGGGCAGGCCTCTTCGTAGAACTGTTTTTGCTCAGGGACCTGGGTCCACTTGGTGGGTGATGGAGAAAGATGGGGATATTCAATGGGAATTAGATTATTCAATAATTCAGTTATTCACAAGGGAATTAGATGTTGGGGGAGTGCAGTCAGTAATTCCATGCATGTATGCATATGTGTGTGTGTTTTTAATACTTGTTAATTATTGTATTTTGTTTGTATATATATTAAGAATGATATAGTGATGTGGAGTAAGGGATGGAATGTCACGATTTTATGATTTTTGGTTATTGGTATTCTACATCATAACATCATGTAGTGCACTGGGAGTTAAAGAGTTAATGCTCCAGTTCCAGGTACCTGTCTGGAAGAGAACTACTACATTCCCCAGAAGACTGTTCACCATTCTGTTATCATTTCCGCTCTGGGAGAAAAGATAAAAGGCCTCTGTAAGTCATTTCTACTCCCCCTTTTATTTTGGTCTCGACAGCACGTTAGCTCCCCAGATTTTCTCGCCTCAGCATTAGAGTAAGGCCTTCAGTTTTCGGACACTCACTCTTATTTTATTTGATTTATTATCTTCAATTCTAATTATATTTTATTATGTTTTATTATGTGTTATCTTGCATTCTGATATCTTATTTAGTAAATTAGTTTGGTTCTCCTCAGATTGCTGTTATTTTTTGGGGCCCATCTCTCTACCCTTTTTCCCTTTGTCCCGTTACTCCTTTCTGGAGGCATGGATCTGCAGATCCCACTGCCCCACTAGTCACGAAACCAGGCCAAATCAGCTCATAAACCGTTGACAGAATGTGGTTAAACAAAAGGAGTGTACATGTCTACCATGTTTCTGGTCACCAATCCCTACAGTCACCAGGAAACGACAATGCCAACTCACTGGCACGAGTTAAATGGATTGAGGATTCACCATCCGAGAACATTGACCACTGGTTATATCAAGCTGCGGCATGCTGGACAAAAGACAATGTGGGCAGCTGCTAAAGCATGGGGTGTGCCCATACAACTACATGATATTATCCAGGCCTGCCGATACTGAGATGAGACTGTGACTGTTGCCCGAAACAACAGCCCATCTTGCTAGAGGACACAATCCTCTCCAGCAATGGCAGGTTGATTAAATTGGGCCCCTCCCTCACTCAGAGGGGGTGAGAAATACTCTGACTTGCATCAACACCGCAAGTGGGCTAATGCAGGCCTATCAAGTGCTGAGAGCTAACCAGGCATATACCACCAAAGCGCTAACCAAGTTGATGGCTGCCTATGGGACATCTGAAGTCATCGAGAGCAACCAAGGAACTCATTTTACTGGCACAGTGATACAATGCTGGGCAGAAGAAAACGACATCGAATGGCAATGCCACCTGCCATATAATCCAACAGGGGCAGGCCTTATTGAATGTTATAACAGTATTCTTAAGGCTGCCCTGAAGACAGACTCAGTCCCTGCAGGGGTGGACGAGACTTTACGAAACCCTGTGGGACCTGAATGAAAGGCCTAGAGATGACAGACCCAGTGCCCTGAAAATGCTGCGGACAACATGGGCTCTCCTACTTAGGATCCAAATTATAGACACCAACAGTCAGGTAAGACCCCAAATTGGCAATGAAAATAACCTACTCTCTGCCCCTTAGAATCTAGAACCAGGTACCCATGGAACAGAATGGCCTTGGAAGGAGCAAGTAGGACCAAAATGGTGTGGCCTACTTGTACCTTGGGGGAAGATTATTGGAAATGGGAGGTTCAGTAGTCTCTCCCTTAATCGGTACATGGCCTACTAACGTTGGGGTCAACACTCTGGTCTTCATTGCTGTTACAGTTAGAAAGAATAGTGCAGTACAAAAGTGATATAAGAGTGAAACGGTAAAAGGAACAAACAGAGAAAGAATGCTCATCTGTCTCTGAAGATCTAAGCTCATGGGGAAAACTTCACAAGGGAGGAACCTCCAATCAGAGATGCTTCCCTAGTGGTAGTTAGCCCTTAAATGGGGTCTATGAGAGGTGGAGCCAGGCTCCAACCCTTCCGGTCACACAGGTGAATTGCCTTCACCTGTGCTCCCAGGGCTGAGCTGGTCCTTTCCCCAGGTGATCAATCAGTGGTTCAGGCTGTGACTCAATGGTTCCCAAAAAATTGCTAAGGGGACCCTCATCATGTCCCTATGGCAGATCAGGATCCTCCCTGGTGCCTGATATGGGTATGCAGCCACAGATATCTGGCCAGAGGGTGTGGTACAGGTGGCTGGGACATGCCCCAGTGCAAGCCATGGTGCTGACCCAGGACAGGAATACAGCCTGTATTTTGCCCTGGAGGGCAGATCTTCCTCTCCTGGTACCCCTGAAACATCTGTAGTACTCTCCATGAGTCTTTTGAGTCTCCAGGATCACCAGAAGGAACAAAATGCCTTTGAAACGTTCCAGTGTCGCTGTGAGATCAAGCACAACACCCGGTGATGGCCTGTGTGGAACTGGTGGAATATAAGATGGACTTGCATCAAACAACTACATGCCTCCAGTAACACCATCGAGCTCTGGCCCATGAGAGAACATGAACTTCAACCACAAACCGATCATCAATTGTCTTACAGTGTGTCAACCTGCATCTCAATGGGCAATTGTATAAGTGTCATGGTGTGTTGAATTCCTGTATTATGGATGGCTCACCCTCCAGCTGGCTCAATCATTGGTTCATGCTGTGAAGGGCTGGAGTGTATGGGAACTGTGGAATCAGGACCTGAATCCTGATTGAGCACTTAAGGAAAGGACCCAGTCAGTCTTGAGAGCACAGGTGAAAGCAATTTACCTGTGTGACCTGAAGGGGTAGAGCCTGGCTCCACCTCTCTCAGACCTCATTTAAGGGCTGACTGTCAGTGTGCTAGGATTTGCAGCTTAAACTGAAGGAAAAGTGGGAGATGTACAGAAAATGAAAACTCTGTTGTGTAGGCTTGGAAGAATATAGGGGTGTTGTTCGTATTTGTAGAAATAAAATGAGGAAGGTCTGAGTGTAGGAAGAACTGAGCTTAGCGAGGGATGTGAAAAATAACAAGAAAGGGTTCTTCAGGCACATGAGAAGGAAGAGACAGATTAAGGAGTGTGTTCCTTCTCTGATAAATGAGAATAAAGAACTGACTTCCTCAAATATGGAAAAAGCTGTGGTGCTCAGTAAGTGTTTTGCCTCAGTCTTCACTAGTGGTTAGGTTCCTTCCCATGTCTGCCAGAACCCTGAAGCTCTAGTTGAGGGTGTGGGGAGTGGATTCTGTCCTACTGTAACAGTAGAACAACTCTGAGACCTCCTCATCAAACTGAATGTAAGTAAGTCCATGGGACTGGATGATATACATCCTAGGGTTCTGAGAGAGATGGCTGATGTGGTTGCCGAGCTGCTTTCCACCATATTTGAAAAATCATGGCTGTCTGGTGAAGTCCCCGGTGACTGGAAGAATGGAAACATTACTCCCGTTTTTAAGAAAGGGAGAAAAGAAGACCCGAGGCATGACAGGCTGGTGAGCCTCACCTCTGTGACTGGGAAGATCGTGGAGCTGATCCTCCTAGAAGCTATGTTAAGGCACACATGAAACAAAGAGGTGATTTGAGACAGCCACCATGGCTTCACCCAGAGTGGATCTTGCCTGACCAATCTGGTGGCCTTCTATGATGGAGTGACTGCATCAGTGGATGGGGGAAGGGCAATGGATGTCATCTTCCTGGACTTCTGCAAAGCCTTTGATATGGTCCCACATATCACCACATCCTTCTCTCTGAATTGGAGAAGTATGGATTTGAAGGATGGGCTGTTTGATGGATTAGGAATTGGTTGGCTGGATGCAGCCAAAGGGTTGTGATTAATGTTTCTGTGTCAGGGTGGAGGCTGGTCGCAAGCGGTGTCCCTCAGGGGTTGGTCTTGGGACCAACATCTTTGTCAATGATATAGATGATGGCATTGAGTGCACCCTCAGCAAGTTTGCAGTTGACACCAACCTGAGCAGTGCAGATGATACATTGGAGGGAAGGGAAGCCATCTAGAGGGACCTGAACAGACTGGAGAAGTGGGCCTATGTGAACCTAATGAGGTTCAACAAGGCCAAGTGCGGAGTGTTGCACATGGGTTGGGGCAATCCTGGGTATTTATACAAACTGGGAGAAGATCTCTTTGAGAGCAGCCATGTGGAGAAGGCCTTGGGAGTCCTGGTGGACTAGAAGCTGGACATGAGCCAGCAGTGTGTGCTTGCAGCTCAGAATGCCAACTAAATCCTGGGCTCCATTAAAAGAAGAGTGTCCAGCAGGGAGAGGGAGGTGATTGTCCCCCTCTACTTGGCTCTTGTGAGGCCCCGTCTGGAGTACTGTGTCCAGGCCTGGAGCCCTCAGTACAAGAAAGATGCAGAGCTCTGGGAATGCATCCGGAGGAGGACCACTAAGATGATAAGAGGGCTGGAGCACCTCTCTTATGAGGAATGGTTGAGGGAACTGGGCTTGTTTAGCTTGGAGAAGAGAATACTCCAGGGAGACCTCATTGTGGCCTTCCAGTACTTGAAAGGAGCATATAAATAGGAGGGGTAATGGCTGTTTACGAGTTTGGATAGTGATAGGACAAGGGGGAATGGTTTTTTACTGAGACAGGGGAGGTTTAGGTGAGATATTAGGAGGATGTTTTTTCACACAGAAGGTGGTGATGCACTGGAACAGGTTGCCCAAGGAGGCTGTGGATGCCCCATCCCTGGATGCATTCAAGGCTGGGCTGGATGTGGTTCTGGGCTGCCTGGTCTAGTGGTTGGCGACCCTGACTTTGGAAGGCGGGTTGAAATTAGATCATTGTTATGGTCCTTTTCAACCTAGGCCATTTTATGATTCTTTGATCCCTCCTCGGTGAAGCTTTCCCCTGTGAACCTTGATTCTTTTACTATGTGTGAGCAATCTTCTTCCCTTCCTTTACAGGACTTTACTATTCTTCCTGTTCTTTTGTCATCATACCTTTGTTGTAACACCTTTTCCATTTAATTCATCTACGCAGTAGCTACACCATGGGATATTGATGGGCATTTGGAATACCTGCTGGAGACACAGAAGATGTTCAGCAACTGTCTGTTTTGCCTGGCCTGTCAGAAGCTCCGTCTGTTGTGGGGGTTCCTACATGTACAAGAGCAGCAGGTACCGATTGATACAAAAACAATGCACAGACGGTAGTACTGTACTAAAAGGGATTCCTTGCTCCCCATTCGTAACTTGATTAGTGTCACAGAGTTATCTAGATCAATCTGTGTCCGTGACAGGGGAGGGGGCAGTAGGCCCGTGGGCCCCCCTGACAAATGGGAAGGAAAAAAAGGGAAAGGGGTAGGGAGATGGGAGCTGGGCTCAAGGAAACAGAGCAGCGGCAATGATCTAAAGAGTAAAACTTATTTTACTATGATGTCGGAATGCAAGATAACACAATATAATACAATATAATTGAAAATTGAGGCTAATAAATCAAGTGAAATAAGAGAGGTTTCCGAAATAAGGTTTCTGAAGACCGGGAAGCCTACTTTGAAACTGAAGGCGCCGCAGCTCGGAAACACATCCATACCCGCTGCCAGGCAGTGAGAGAGAGAGTGAGCGTCGCTACCGTGACATATTTTTCCCTCTTTGACTGCGAGGTCCCCTGGGACGTCTAGTTCTTCTTCTCTGTGCTCCACATGATGTTATGATGTGGAATACAAATAGCCAAATTACAAAACCATGACATTCCACCCCTTATTCTACATCACTACATCATGCTTAAAATACGTATATATATATATATATATATATATACACATAAACAATACTTACAAATGCATTACACACATAGGGCTATATACATATATATACATAGAATCACTGACTGCACTCCCCCAACATCAAATTCCCTTGTGGTACACATTGAACATCCCCATCTTTCTGCATCACCCACCAAGTGCACCGAGGTCCCTGGGCAAAAACAGTTCCACGGAGAGGTTTGCCCTTTCCAGAGGCTGGAAGGACCCAAACTGCTTTTCCCAACAAGTTCTTTACATGTACAACAGGGACCTTATCTCCCTCTGTAGTATGTAGGGGGCTGGATTGGGTAGGACCATCACGATTGACAGATGCTCTGGTATTGACCAACCAGGTGGCTTCTGCCAAATGCTTCTCCCAGTGCTTAAATGTTCCACCACCCATTGCCTTCAACATAGTTTTCAACAACCCATTGTATCGTTCAATTTTCCCAGAAGCTGGTACATGACACGGGATATGATAAATCCACTCAATGCAATGATCTTTGGCCCAAGTATTTATAAGGGAATTCTTGAAATGTGTCCCATTATCAGACTCAATTCTTTCTGGGATGCCATGTAGCCACAGGACTTGTTTCTCAAGACCCAATATGGTGTTTTGGGCGGTAGCATGGGGTACTGCATATGTTTCAAGCTACCCAGTGGTTGCCTCCACCATAGTAAGCACGTAACACTTACCATTGCGAGATCGTGGTAAGGTGATATAGTCAACCTGCTATGCCTCCCCATATCTATACTTTTGCTACCGCCCTTCCCCCCAGAGAGGTTTCATCCTCCTGTCTTGTTTAATTATGGCACATGTCTCACAGTCATGAATAACCTGTGCAATAGCGTCCATAGTTAAGTCTACCCCTCAGTCTCTAGCCCATTTATATGTTGTGTCCCATCCTTGGTGGCCCAAGGTCTCATGGGCCCATCGAGCTAGAAATAATTCACCTTTGTTCTGCCAGTCCCAGTCTATTTGAGCCAGCTCAATTCTGGCAGCTCGATCTACCTGATGGTTGTTGTTCTTCAGTAGCACGACACTTGGGCTCGTGAGCATCCACATGGCAAACCTTTATAACTATATTCTTTGTTCGGGCAGCAATGTCTTTCCGCAGTTCAGCAGCCCAATTAGGTTTACCCCTCCGCTGCCAGTTATTGTGCTCCCACTGCTGTAACCACCCCCATAAGGCATTCGCCACCATTCATGAGTCGATATAAAGACAAATCATTGGCCACCTCTCCCGTTCGGCAACATCTAAGGCCAGCTGGACAGCCTTTACCTCTGCGAACTGACTTGCTTCTCCTTTTCCTTCAGTGGCATCTGCAACCTGTCGTGTGGGGCTCCACACAGCAGCTTTCCATCTGCGATGCTTCCCCACGATACGACACGATCCATCAGTGAACAGGGCATATTTCTTTTCATTTTCTGGTAGTTCATTGTATGGTGGGGCCTCTTTAGCACGTGATACTTCTTCTGCTGGTGATGTTCCAAACATTTTACCTTCAGGCCAGTCCATGATCACCTCTAAAATTCCTGGACGACTGAGGTTCCCCATCCGAGCTTGTTTTGTAATCAGTGCAATCCACTTGCTCCAGTTGGCATCAGTAGCATGATGGGTGGAGGGAACCTTTCCTTTAAACATCCAGTTCAGCACTGGCAGTCGAGGTGCCAGAAGGAGCTGCGTTTCAGTACCGACTACTTCGGAAGCAGCCCGAACCCCCTCATATGCGGCTAAGATCTCCTTCTCAGTTGGAGTGTAGCCCTCTTCAGACCCCTTGTACGCTCGACTCCAAAATCCCAGGGGTCGGCCTCGGGTCTCTCCTGAGGCTCTTTGCCACAAACTCCAAGTGGGACCTTTCTCTCCAGCAGCAGTATAGAGAATGTTATTTACATCCTGTCCCATCTGTACTGGCCCCAGGGCCACGGCACGGGCTATCTCCTGTTTAAGCTGTTCAAAAGCCTGCTGCTGCTCAGGGCCCCATGTAAAATCATTCTTCTTCCACGTCACCTGATAAAGGGGGCTTACAATGAGGCTGTAGTTTGGAACATGCATCCTCCAAAAGCCCACTACGCCCAGAAAAGACTGTGTCTCTTTCTTGCTAGTGGGTGGAGACATAGCAGTGATTTTGTCAATCACATCTGCTGGGATGTAACGACGTCCATCTTGCTATTTTATTCCTAGGAATTGAATTTCCTGAGCAGGTCCTCTCACTTTGCTTCGCTTAATCACGAAGCCAGCACGTAAAAGGATCTGGATTATTTGTTCTCCTTTCTCAAAAACTTCCCTTGCTGTATTGCCCCACACAATGATGTCATCAATGTACTGTAAGTGCTCAGGAGCACCACCCTGTTCCAGGGCAGTCTGGATCAACCCATGGCAAATGGTGAGACTATGTTTCCACCCCTGGGGCAAACGGTTCCAGGTATACTGAATGCCTCTCCAGGTGAACGCAAACTGTGGCCTATATTCTATGGCCAAAGGAATGGAAAAGAAGGCGTTGGCAATGTCAATAGTGGCATACCATTTAGCTGCTTTTGATTCCAGTTTGTACTGGAGTTCTAACATGTCCGGCACAGCAGTGCTCAGTGGGGGTGTGACCTCATTCAAACCACGGTAGTCTACCGTCAGCCACCATTCTCCACTGGCTTTGCGCACTGGCCATATGCGGCTGTTAAAAGGTGAGCGAGTTTTGCTTATCACCCCCTGATTCTCCAGATGGCGAATCAACTCATGAATGGGGAGCAAGGAATCCCTGTTGGTGCGTTACTGCTGTCTGTGCACTGTTTTTGTAGCAATCGGTACGTGCTGCTCTTTCACTCGTAGCAGCCCCAGAACAGATGGGTCTTCCGACAGGCCAGGCATAACAGACAACTGCTTAACACCTTCTGTGTCTACAGCCGCTATTCCAAAGGCCCATCAATATCCCTTGGGATCCTTAAAATATCCCATTCTGAGGTAATCGATACCAAGTATACAGGGAGCCCCTGGGCCAGTCACAATAGGGTGTTTTTGCCAGTCTTTACCAGTGACGCTTATTTCAGCCTCAAACATAGTCAGCTCTTGGGAACCCCCAGTCACTCCATGAATATAAATCAATTTTGTCCCTTTGTGACTCGAGGGCATTAGAGTGCACTGTGCACCAGTGTCCACCAGGGCCTTATATTTCTGTGGTCGTGATGTGCCAGGCCACCTAATCCACACAGTCCAGTACACTCTATTGTTCCACTCTGGCTGGGGGCAGGGCCCCTCTATTTGTTACCTCGAATGTTCGCAGCGACTGGAGCAATCACCCTTTTGGAGAAGTTCAACTTGGTGGTCGATCTGTCTCGTAATTCTTTCACTCGTGCTTGAAGTGCAGGAGAGGGCTGATTATCCCAGTTCTTCATATCCTCCCCATGGTCACGCAGGCAGCGCCTCAAGGCAAGACGCGATGTAGTCTTACTGTTGTCTTTTGCCCGAGCACGAGGACGTCTCCTTCTGATGGCTGAGATATTGGATGATGCAGGTTGGGAGGAAACCAAGTTGATCAGCTCTTCCGGTAGACAGTTTTTGGAATTCTGGTTCTCGTCAGATGTATCTGGTACCACCGTGGATCCATCTGCATTAAGCATGGTAGACAGTCCGTCCATTATATCTTCTTGTTTGCTCTCCATTCTATCTGGCTTTTCAACTACCTTTGTGATGGCCGAAACGCAAGCCTGTAGAGGGGTTAAATGTAACTCAAAGTCTTGAAGCCTATTAACCAGGTCATTTACTAAGGGTCTTCTTACCCCTTTGCCATACATTGCTGCAAATGTACTGGCATACCTTTCCGGTGCAGTCTTTGTGAATGTATGCCACATATTTGGTGTACATCTGACTCTCTCAGGATCATGCTCTTGGTCTGGCTCATCAGGAACAAAGTTGGAGCTGTATATCATTTCCACTACGGCGTATTCTCTCAAATAACCGATACCTTTTTCCATATCAGTCCATTTCTTTTTCCCAGGCATCAGATCATCTTTGAAGGGGTATCTTTCTCTTACGGCTAACAACATTCGCTTCCAGAGGGTGAAGGATCCATCCTGGCATGTACCAATACCCCTGTCAATGGCTGAGTCCCTAGCAATGCCACCCAGTTGGCGAGCTTCTCTACCATCTAGCCACACACTGTTGGCCCCATTGTCCCAACATTGGAGTAACCAGGTGATGATAGGTTCATTCGGGTGTCGTGAGAAGTCTTTTCTCAGACCTCTAATTTCAGTCATTTTTACAGATCAATCAACAATAGTAACAATGTCTTGCTCACCTCCTGCTCTTTCAGGACTTCTTGTTATCCTCCTGGTAGTTGGTGACTGCGATCTTATTGAAGGCCCCTCCCCTGGACTCAGTGGCGCTTCCCCTGGATCTTTGAGCCGCTCCTCTGGACCTCTTTCCTTCTCTTCTCTTACAGTGACTGCTTCCTCTACTTTCCCCTCCTCCTCTTCCTTTTGTTCTAATTGAGTTGAGATTCGTTTCATTTTCTGTCCTCTTACAGGGGCAACTGACATCGATTCTGGTGCCTCCTGTGGCTGATCAGGTTGGTCAGTTCTGATGCTCTCCCTCTGCAGTTTGGCTCAAAGTCCGTTTCTTTCAACTAGGGGGATATTTAGTTCAGATTCAAGCATGGCTTGACAAGACTGAACTCTGTTTAGTTCATTTTGGAGGGTGTCTTGCTCAGTTCGGAGTATGTCCCATTCGGACTTGAGGATGTCCCTCTCGGACCGGAGGGTATCTCGCTCAGACTGGAGGGTGTCTTGTTGAAATTTGAGGTTGTCAAATTTGGATTGCAGGGAGTCTCTCTCATTTTGGAGGGCATCTCTCTCAGACCACAGTGTGTCTCGCTCGGATTGGAGGTCTTTTCTCTCAACTAGAAGACTCTCCTTCTGGACCTGGAGATTCTCTCTATCAGCTCTGAGACACTCTCTCTCAGCACGGAGACTCTCTCTCTCAATTTCAGAAACTCTATCCCTTTCTGGGATTGTATTGAATAAGGCCCAATAAGCATTAGCCAGGCCCCAAATCATTTGTGCCTCCTCAGATCTGCCTGAGCCGCAACATTCCTGTCTTAAATAATTCTTCAAGCTCTCAGGGTCTTTCAGGTGTTCAGGAGTAAAGCTCCATGGCACTGAAGATGTCCATCTCTTTAAAGTCTCTCCCAAGCCTTTCCACACTCCCTGCCACTCAGTATTCTCTGATTCTGGGGAAGACTTCCTCAGATTTTTATAAGTCCAGATACTGAGTGAGATAAGTAAAATAATGAGCAATACATTCAGGGAGACTAACACTGTGATCAAATGGGCATTCAAAAACTGCATAAAGGATTTAAAGGGGAGACTGGGAGCCTGCTTAAAAATCACAAGTTCTGTAAAATTAGCTGCTCCCTCTGGAGTTGTACGCCACATTGTATGCAGGTACCAGGTAGGCATTTCTAACAGTGTTTTCAATTGTCTATATATACCTGTAGCTCCATAGAGCAAAGTGGCAAACTTAATTAGGGCCCAGTATGTTTTGAGCATCAAAAAAGAAACACCAATGGCATGCAGTCCCTTGAAAAGCAGTTTTACAAGAGAAAGCATTTTTCTTTTTTTTTTTTTTCTCAGTAGAAAGATAGCAGAGCTCCAAGTTTACAAATATCACTTGAATATGGCAGTCCGCCTGGACTTTCAAGGTCAAACTTTCACTGAGCACCTGCAAAAGAGATAAACTTTCCCAGCGAACCTAATGAAACTCTCTGAGAGCAGAGAGAGAGATTCGTTCTAACAAGCTAAAAAGCAACTTTTTAAGAGCAGAGAGGGATTTGTTTAAAAAAACTAGAAAACAGGCCCTAATATGTTTATATGTCTGCCCGCATTCTCCACCAAGAACTGTCACGGAGTTATCTAGATCAATCTGTGTCCATGACAGGGGAGGGGGCAGTAGGCCCGTGGGCCCCCCCTGGCCCCCTCGACAAATTGGAAGGAAAAAAAGGGAACGGGGTAGGGAGATGGGAGCTGGGCTTAAGGAAACAAAAAGAGCAGTGGCAACGATCTAAGGAGGAAAACTTATTTTACTAACTATGATATCAGAATGCAAGATAACACACTATAATACAATCTAATTGAAAGGCTAATAAATCAAGTGAAATAAGAGAGAGAGGTGTCCGAAGACCGAGAAGCCTACTTTGAAATTAAAGGCGCCGCGGCTTGGAAACACACCCACACCCGCTGCCAGGCAGTGAGAGAGAGAGAGCGAGCATCGCTTCTGTGACGTATTTTCCCTCTTTGACCGCGAGGTCCCCTGGGACATGTAGTTCTTCTTCTCTGTGCTCCACATGATGTTATGATGTGGAATACCAATAGTAAAATTACAAAACCATGACAATTAGTCAACTAGAGAGTAAGGGGGCGATCAGCAAAACTTACTCACCTTTTAACAGCCCCATATGGCCATTGCGTAAAGCCAGTGGAGAATGGAGGCTGATGGTAGACTACCAGGGTCTGAATGAGGTCACACCCCCCACTGAGTTCTGTTGTATGGGACATACTAGAACTCTGATATGAATTGCAGTCAAAAGCATCCGAATGGTATGCTGCTTTTGACATTGCTAATGCCTCTTTTTCTCCATTCCTTTAGCCAAAAAGTGTAGGCTTTTCAATGATTTACAGTCTGGTTTGGCCTAGATCTGTGACTAGTGGGGCGGGGTGACACTTGGTCCCATGCCCTGGGAAAGGGGAAAAAGGGGGAGGGTAGGCAGATGGGCCTAAAAACAAAACAGTGGCAACCATCTGAGGAGGAAAGCTAATTTACTGAAAAGATGTCGGAATGCAAGATAACCTAATATAATACAATATAATACAATTGAAGCTAATAAACAGAATGGGAGTGTCCTAAAACCGATGGCCTTAGTCTAAGTAAGCTGAGGCAATACGGCGCCTGCAACAGAGACAAGCCAGAAGATGAAAAAAGGGATATCTCATGGTCTGCACATGGTTTTTATTTTTCCCTGTGAGTGGAAAATGGTAACAGTCCTCTGAGAGATGTAGTCCTTCTTCTTTTCTGGGACAGATATCCGGAACAATCCACGATCCACGGAACTGGAGCATTAACTCTTTAACGCCCAGTGCACTACATGATGTTATGATGTGGAATACCAACAAAAGTCATAAAACCATGACAAGGCCACACTTTGCTTTAACTGGGAGGGGCATTCAGTATACCTGGAACCATTTGCCCTAGGGGTGGAAACACAGCCTAACCATTTGCCATGGGTTGATCCAAACTGTTCTGGAACAGGGCCATGCTCCTGAGCACTTGCAGTACATTGATGACATTATTGTGTGGGGTGATACAGCAGGCAAAGTTTTGAAGAAAGGAGAGAATAATCCAAATTCTTCTGCAGGATGGTTTTGCTATTATGCAAAGCAATGTGAAAGGATCTGCACAGGAAATTCAGTTCTAAAGGTATAAAGTGGCAAGATGGAGATCATCACATCCCAACAGATGTGGTCAACAGAATTATTGCTGTCTCTGCCAACTAGTTAGAAAGAAATGCAATTTTTTCTGGGCGTAGTGGGTTTTTGGAGAATGCATGTTCTGAAGTATAGCCTCATTGTATGCCCCTTCATCAGGTGACACAGAAGAAGAATAAATTTACATGAAGCCTTGAGCAGCAGCAGGCTTTTGAGCAAATCAAACAAGATAGCCTGTGCCATGGTCCTGGGGCCAGTACAGATGGGACATCATGTAAAAAACATCTCCTATACTGCTGCTGGTGAGAGAGGGCCCACTTGGAGTCTTTGTCAATGGGCCTCAGGAGAGGGACTTGAGGCCGACCCCTTGGATTCTGGAGTTGAGTTTACATGCTGTCTGATGAGAACTACGCTCAAAAAGTGAAGGAGATATTAGCCATTTATGATGGAGTTCACGGTTCTTCTAAACTAATCTATACTGAAATGCAACTGTTTTTAGCACCCAGTCTGCATGTGCTAAACTGGATATTTAAGGGAAAGGTTCCTTCCACACATCATGCCACAGATGTAACATGAAGTAAGTGGTTTGCGTTGATTACACAACGAGCTCTGATGGGGGACCTCAGTTGTCCAGGAATACTACAGGTGATCGTGGACTGGCCTTAAGGTAAAAAGTTTGAAACATCACCAAGAGAAGAGCTATTGCATGCTAAAGAGGACCCACCGTACAGTGAATTACCAGAAAAACAAATTTGCCCTGATGGATCATGTTGTATTGTGGGGAAGCATCGCAGATGGATGTCATCAGTTTACAGGCTGGTTTGGCCCAGTTCCGTGACTAATGGGGCAGTGAGACCCACAGACCTGTGACCTAGGAAAGGGGGAATGGGAAAAGGGGAAAGGGTAGGGAGATAGGACTAAAAGCGAAACAGCGGCAAGGATCTGAGGACGAAAGTTAATTTACTAAAGATATCAGAATGCAAGATAAAACAGTATAATACAATATAATTTGAACTGAATGTAATGATGCTATGATATAGAATACCGATAACAAAAAAATTATAAAACCGTGACAATGAAAGCCGCTGTGTGAAGCCCCACACGACAAGTTGCAGAGGCCACCAAAGGAAAAAGAAAATCAAGACAATTTGTAAAGGCTATCCAACTGACCCTAGAAGTTACTGAACAGGAGAGGTGGTAGCAAATGCCTTATGGAAGTGGTTACAGCAGTGGGAACAAAACAACTGGCAAAGAAGGAACAAACCTATTTGTGCTGCTGAAATGTGGAAAGGCATTGCTTCCCAAACAAATAATATAGTTGTAAAGGTGTGTCATGTAGATGCTTATGTGCCCAAGAGTCAGGCTACTGAAGAACAACAAAATCAGGTAGACCAAGCTGCCAAAATTGAGGTGGCTCAAATAGACTTGGACTGGCAGAACAAGGGTGAATTATTTCTAGCTCGGTGGGCCCATGAGACCTTGGGCCATCAAGGAGGAGATGCAACGTGTAAGTGGGCTAGAGACCGAAGACTATGGATGCTATTGCACAGGTTGTTCATGACTGTGAAACATGTACCATAATTAAACAAGCCAAGAGGATGAAACCTCTCTGGGGGGAAGGGCGATGGCAAAAGTATAAATATGAGGAGGTGTGGCAGGTTGATTATATCACCTTGCCACGATCTCGCAATGGTAAGCGTTACGTGCTTACCATGGTGGAGGCAACCACTGGGTGGTTAGAAACATATGCAGTACCCCATGCTACCGCCCAAAACACCATATGATGTCTTGAGAAATGAGTCCTATGGTGACATGGCACTCCAGAAAGAATCGAGTCAGATAATGGGACTCAGTTCAGAAATTCTCTTCAGTGGGTACACTGAGATCCAGTGGAAACGCCCCTGCGTCCAGGGGAGGGGCCCTCAATAAGATTGTGGTCACCAATGCCCAGGAGGATAACAACAGGTCCTATGGCAACATGACGCTCCAGAAAGAATTGAGTCAGATAATGTGAATCATTTCAAAAATTCTCTTGTAAATACTTGGGCCAAAGATCATGGCATTGAGTGGATCTACCATATCCCCTATCATGCACCAGCTTCTGGTAAAAATCAAACGGTACAGTGGGTTGTTAAAAACCATGTTGAAAGTGATGGGTGGTGGAACATTTAAGCATTGGGAAAAGCATTTGGCAGAAGCCTCCTGGTTAGTCAACACTAGAGGATCTATCAGTTGTGATGGTCCTGCCAGCTCCCTACATACTCTAGAGGGAGATAAGGTCCTAGTAGTAGTGCATGTAAAGAGCACGTTGGTAAAAGCAGTTTGGGTCTTTCCAGCTTCTGGGAAGGGCAAACCTCTTTGTGGAACTGTTTTTTCCCAGGGACCTGTGTCCACTTAGTGGGTGATGCAGAAAGATGAGGATGTTCAGTGTGTACCACAAGGGAATTTGATGTTGTGGGAGTGCAGTCAGTAATTCCATGTATACATATACATATGTGTGTGTATGTGTTTAATGCTTGTTAATTATTGGGTTTGGTTGTGTTTTTTTTTTGTATATATATTTAGCATGATGTAGTGATGTGGATTAAGGGGTGGAATGTCATGGCTTTATGATTTTTGTTTATTGGTATTCTACATCATAACATCATGTAGTGCACTGGGAGTTAAAGAGTTAAGGCTCCAGTTCCAGGTACCTGTCCCAGAAGAGAAGATGAACTATGTACCCCAGAGGACTTTGTGTTCAGAGAGGAGATAAAATCCCTGGCAAAGTCACAGAACCAGGCTCTCCTCCCTTCTGCTTGTCCTGACCACACATCTCGCATCAACATTAGAGTAAGGCCTTTGGCTTTCGGACACTCTCTCATTATATTTGGTTTATTAGCTTTAATTATATCATTGTATATTGTATTATAGTGTGTTATCTTGCCTTCTGATATCTTATTTGGTAAATTAGTTTCTTTCTCCTTAGATTGTTGCCGCTGTTATTTTTTGGGGCCCATCTCTCTACCCTTTTTCCCTTTATCCCCTGTTTTCCTTTTCCGGAGGCACGGATCTGTGGGTCCCTCTGCCCCACTAGTCATGGAACCAAGCCAAATCAGCCCATAAACCGTTGACAGGTCATTAGTGTTGGAACATTTCAGGTGTATTCTCTCCTTCAGAACCTTACTGACACAGACACTATAAGATCTCCAGGTGCACGAGGGGCTTCTGTTCCTCCATTTGCCTATTGTATGCTAGGTCAGTGCAAGTATTTCTGCACACATACAGACAGGTACTGCTGGCAGAACTGATGAGCAAATCAGTGCAGGTGATCACTTGATGCTTATTTGTTTTTCAGATAAGCTATGTAATTCAGAGTTTTCGTGTCGTTTTCAGACTTACTGACTGTAAAGCAAAGAAAGGCAATGACAGAGCCTTTGTTTGAGATACAGGTGCTATAGAACAAGATATCAAAGAAAGAGGAATTAACTCATCCCTCCCAGCAACAGTTTGGAAAAAAGGGCGAGCTGAGGAATGCAGATGCAGCCTTCTCCGGTTCAAACTCTGGCGCACTGTAAAAAGGGGGGGGAACCCGTGTGGACTCTGTGTGCATACGTGCTCCCATGAGCATGGCCAGAAGCACCACTGAGACTGGGAGAGAGGAAGGGTGGATCTAGGCTCCCTCCCACTCTGGGCACTCACATGCTCACGTACTAGAAGCCTGTTTTTCTTCCAGAAAGACTTCAACTGAATGTTGGTTCTATGCTCTGTGTTAGCCGTGTTTTCTTATCATAGAATCATAGAATCACTCAGGTTGGAAGGGACCTCAAGGATCATCAAGTCCAACCGCAGCCTAACCATAGTACCCTAACTCTAACAACCCTCTGCTAAATCATATCTCCTAGCACTACATCAAAACGGCTCTTAAACACATCCAGGGACGGTGACTCAACCGCCTCCCTGGGGAACCTATTCCAATGTTTAACCACCCTTTCTGTAAAGAAGTGTTTCCTAACGTCCAACCTAAACCTACCTTGGTGCAACTTGAGGCCATTTCCCCTCGTCTTGTCACCTGTCACCAGTGAGAAGAGACCAGCCCCGCTCTCACTGTAAGCACCTTTCAGGTACTGGAAGAGAGTAATAAGGTCTCCCCTCAGCCGCCTGCCTCTTCCCCAGACTAAACAGCCACAACTCCCTCAGCCTCTCCTCATAGGGCTGATTTTCCAAGCCCTTCACTAGCCTCGTTGCCCTTCTCTGGACCTGCTCCAGTACCTCCACATCCTTTCTATACTGAGGTGCCCAAAACGGAACACAGTACTCGAGGTGATGCCGAGTACAGGGGCAAGATGACTTCCCTGGTCCTGCTCACCACACCATTCCTGATACAAGCCAGGATGCCATTGGCCTTCTTACCTGGGCACACTGCTGGCTCATATTCAGCCGACTGTCCATCAGCACACCAAGGTCCCTTTCCATCAGGCAGTTTTCCAGCCACACCTCCCCAAGCCTGTAGGGTTGCCTGGGGTTGTTGTGGCCAAAATGCAGGACCCAACACTTGGCCCTATTGAAACTCATGCCGTTAACCTTGGCCCATTGATCCAGTCTATCCAGGTCCTTCTGCAGTGCCCTTCTCCCCTCTGGCAGATCAACACTCCCTGCCAGCTTGGTGTCGTGCAAACTTATTGAGGGTGCACTCAATCTCCTTGTCAAGATCATCAATGAAGATGTTAAACAGAAGCGGCCCCAGTACTGAGCCTTGGGGGACACCGCACGTGACTGTCCACCAACTGGATTCAACTCCATTGACCACAACTCTTTGGGCCCGGCCATCCAGCCAGTGCTTCACCCAGCAGAGCGTACGCCCATCCAGACCATGGGCGGCCAGCTTCATCACGAGAATGTTATGGGGGACAGTGTCAAAGGCCTTACTGAAGTCCAGGTAGACCACATCGACAGCCTGACCCTCATCCACCAAGCGGGTCACCTTGTCATAGAATGAAATCAGGTTTGTCAGACAGGATCTACCATTCATAAACCCATGCTGACTGGGCCTGATCCCCTGGTTGACCTTTAATTGGTCCACGATGGTTCCCGAGATTATACGTTCCATAACCTTCCCAGGCACCGAGGTGAGACTGATAAGTCTGTAGCTACCAGGATCATGTTTCCGGCCTTTTTTGAAGATGGGCGTCACATTTGCCAGTTTCCAATCCACCGGGACATCCCCGATTAGCCAGGACTGCTGAAAAATGATGGACAGTGGCTTGGCAACCACATCCGCCAACTCCCTCAGCACTCTAGGGTGCAATCCATCTGTCCCCATGGACTTGTAAGCATCCAGCTTTCGGAGCAGGTCCAAAACTATCTCGTCATGGATCATGAAGGGCTTATTCTGTTCCCCATCCCTATCCACCAGCGCAGGGGGCTGTGTTCCCAGGGAGTAACAAGTCTTACTATTAAAGACTGAGGCAAAGAAGGCATTAAGTACCTCAGCCTTATCCCTATCCTTGGTGACCAGGCTGCCCTCGGCATCCAACAAGGGATGGAAATTCTCCCTAGCCTTCCTTTTGCTATTAATGTTTTTATAAAAGCATTTACTGTTTTTCTTTACCTTAGTGGCCAAGCTCAGTTCCAGCTGCGCTTTGGCTTTTCTAATTTTCTCCCTGCATAGCTTCACTACATACCTGTAATCCTCATAAGTAGCTTGCCCACTCTTCCAGAGACCATAAACTTTCCTTTTGTTCTTGAGTTCCAGCCAAAGGTCTCTGTTCAGCCAGCCCAGCCTCCTTGTCCGTCGGCTCGTCTTCCGTGACATGGGGATGGTCAGGTCCTGCACCATTAAAACAATTTCCTTAAAATATTCCCAGCCTTCCTGGGCTCCCATGCTCTCCAAAACTACCTCCCAAGGGACCCTCTCAACCATGGTCCTAAAGAGGTTGAAGTCTGCCCTCCGGAAGTCCAAGGTGGCAGTTCTGCTGACTCCCCTCCGTGGTTCAACAAGGATAGAGAAATCTAGCATCTCATGGTCACTTTGCCCCAGACAGCCTCCAGCCTTTACATCCCCCACCAGACCTTCTCTGTTAACAAACAGCAAGTCCTGGATTTTGCTTCCTCTTGTCAGCTCCCTCACCAGCTGTGTCAGGAAGTTATCTCCCACACACCTTAGGAACCTCTGGGACTGTTCCCTGTCAGCTGTATTATAATTCCAGCAGATGTCTGGGAAGTTGAAGTCCCGCACCAGAACAAGGGGGAGTGACCTCACCCAACTGTTTATAAAGCATCTCATCCACCTCTTCATCCTGGTTGGGTGGCCTGTAGCAGACTCCCACAATAACGTCAGTCTTGTTGGTCTTTGCTTTTATTCTGATCCGTATGCTCTCAACCCTATCATCAACATTATTAATTTCCATACATTCATAGTCTTTTTTAACATAGAGAGCTACACCACCACCTTTCCTACCCAGCCTGTCTCTATTGAAAAGCCGGTAGCCCTCCATCACAGCACTCCAGCTGTGGGAGTCGTTCCACCACATTTCCATGATGGCAACTATATCATAACCTTCCGAACACACAATGGCCTCCAGCTCCTCTTGTTTATTACCCATGCTGCGTGCATTAGTGTAAAGACACCTGAGCTTGGTCCCCTTGCCAGTGGCAGTAACCCCGATACCCTTATTTAAAAACGTGTTGAGTTGATCCTTACAGATCAATTTAGTTTCTTTCAAAATGCTTTTTTCTCGTCTAGCACTTAGATTACTGTTTATTCAAAATGATACTGCAATATTTGAGGCCAACAAAGCCAGCAAATTTCTTATTTTGTAACAACCAGTCACTAAGCTGCCAAGGTGGGAATTTTTGGAGGCCAGTGTGAAATCATTGGTGGATGCTTATAACTACGTTTTTTAAAGATTGTCTACTCATTCATGCTCCTCAGAGTAATTAAGAAGATGGAAAGACTACTATCTACAACTTAGGACTAAAGGGAGTGGCAGGAGTTGGATGATGTGACAGAGGGCTACATGTCACTTTGAAGTCTCCTTAGTATTGGGAAGGCATATGCTGAGAACTTTCTTAAAAGTGCTACTGACTCCAATCTGTTTTGTGAGTGCATTTCATGACTATAATATGTATAGTTAATCACTGACAGCTTTATGTTTTACTTATTATGTTTTTTATTTCATTGCTACAAATAGTAATGTCATGATCACTGATATTGTAAGAAGAAAACTACTTGCTTTTCTTACCTAGATGTCTGTGGTGTCTATCCAGTTAGCTGAAGCAAGCTTTCCATGCAAGTTCTGTGCAGCATTTTTTTTCTGAACAAACATATTGTCACAGAATTATCTAGATCAATCTGTGTCTGTGATAGGGGGCAGCAGGCCTGTAGGCCCCCCGGCCCAAAAAAAGGAAGGGGGAGGGGGAAAGTAGGGAGATGGGAGCTGGGCCCAAAGACAGAACAGCGGCAATGGTCTGAGGAGGAAAGTTAATTTTACTAAATATGATATCAGAATGCAAGATAACACAATATAATACAATATAATTGGAATTGAGGGTAATAAATAAAATGAGAGAGTGTCCAAAACCGAAAAAACCTTACTCTGAATGGAAGGCGAAACAGCTGGGGCGCACACCCACACACTGCCAGGCAGTGAGCGAGAGAGAGAGTGAGGCTCCTGACTTGTGGGTCTTACCTTCTCTGAATGCAAAGTCCTCTGGGGTATGTAGTTCTCTTCTGAGAACCAGGTATCTGTAAGTCAGTCCATGGAACTGGAGTATTAACTCTTTAATTCCCCAAGCTTTACATGATGTTATGATGTGGAATACTGTGAGAAACACTCAAGTCAAACATTTCAAGTTTGGCAAAGATCTTAGTGGTAGCAGCAAACTTTATTCGTTATTGCAATAACGGGATCACGCTCCCTATTGGCAAGGGTGAAATTGCGCACCGGTCAGCAAAATTCATTCCATTATATACTCTAAACCCAATGCAGGTAATGCTCTCCTGGTGCTCACTCATTGGTTGAGCATCTCAGGCTCACAATTTCCCCAACGCTGTTGCTATGATACATTTCCATATAAGGTCTGTTACCAACCTGTTGTTTTTTGTTATATTTTGTACTTTCCCGTGGAGATAGGAGGATATTTCCAAGAGTGAGCACGTTCGTTCTGTCCCGTGCTAGGCTCTCCCTCCACCCTGCATACTTGCCTTATCTTGTACCTGTCTCAATTCTACCCAAGTCAGAACACCCCAAATCTTAACTTTTTACTCTGTTCGGCAACTTACTTAATGGAAGAAAAACAATTTACATAACTGTTTCACAAGAGGGTTATAAGTTCAGTAAAGGCCTACACCACATACAGAAAATACTGGAAGCTTCTACTGCAAAAACACAATTTACCTCTCACAATACTAATAGCTAAAATCATAAAACTATGACACGTATTTGCCCACATTTCGATAAACATCATAGGCATTAACTGCAAGTGATATAAAATATGTATATTACACTCAAAGCTTTAAAAACTCCTTTTTCTGAGTTCCTGATGGTTTCATGATGGAACTTCTTTGCAGGGACTCTGTTCAGATAGAGAAATGGTTAGTAATTGGTTAGGCTTTGTTTCTGTTGGTTTTGGGTTTTTGGGGGTTTTTTTTGGTTTTTTTTTTTCCAATAAAACACAGTCTCTCCTTTATCCTCGAAGAACCTACAATTGGAATATACTCTTCTCTTCTAAGTTAGCTGAGCAGTGTTTTTCAACTCTTTTGACATATCAGCTGAGCAGTGTTTTTTAATTCTTTTGACGTATCAGCTGAAAAGAGGAAGCAGAATGGAGAGGGAAAGAAGCTGCCATTTTGAACACTAGCATATCTGATTAAATTGGTTTAAATTGATTAAACCCTAATTGTTGGTATATTGCCTTGATTTTGCAATAGAACTAATTTGTATTTTGTTTATGTTGTTTTAATAGGTGATGCGGATGACACTGTCAACACTGAATTGGCGACGGCGGGAAATGGTGCGGTGGTTGGTAACATGTGCAACAGAACTAGGTATGTTCTGAGATACTTCTTGAGGGCTCTTGCCTTTTCATTTAAGCTTAGATGATTTGATCTTGATTATCAATGCCTAGGATCTACAAATATATCCCAGTTTCTATGATCTATAACATTCCTTCATATAGAAGATGTTAATTATGGCAATGGTGAGTAGTTTACTTGAATACATGACAGAATAGGCTCAGAACAAGTGAGACAATAGTTGAGTAATGCAGTGTGAATTCCTTCCCCCACAAGGTAGAGGGATGCATTACCAGGGAAGTATCCCAGATTTCCCCTTCTCTCCTCCATGTTGTGTCTGGGTTTGAGACTGCAGCAGATAAAAGGCTTCTTGTTATGAGCAGTCACACTGTGCTACAATTTACTTGCTCTGAAAGGACAGGTTTAAGGTGCAGGTGAGATAGCTACCTGATCAGCCGTGTGAGAGAGAAAGCAGAAAACAGGTGAATAAAATGCTGAGAATGCCCCCAACACAGTGGGAAGATCTAATGAAGAAATTCTTTTTTTTTATTTAAATCCCCTGAATAAATCCAAGCTTAGAATGCAATATCTCTGTTGCTCTGAAAGTAATGTCTCCTATATTTTTATATGGAAACTAAAACAGATACAAAGAGCATAATAATTCTATTTGATAGAGCAAATTCTCAGCTACAAAATGCTATTTTTCAATGTAGGCACCACCGTTTGCTTTGCATTTTCACCAGCAATGAATAAGACCCTGTATGCCAAGCTCATAAAAACCTGCACCAGCAGAGGTGACCCACTGTCACCACTGCTGAAACATACCACCCCCTGCCTCACTGTTATAACGTCTCATGTTTGGTCTCCATAAATGTTCAGCAAGCGTCAATCAATGTCAAGGGGTGCAATTTTTTCTGCATGGAGGAATTCAGTTACATACTTTTGCTTCTTATGCACTTCCATATCAGACACCATTTTGTCAGACTGGCTCTCTGTTGCACAGCAACAAAATTTCATGGAATATTGGTGGGAAGGTTCAACCCCTACTGTCATGCTACTAATATCCGCTTCTGTCATGGGCAACATAATAAAATGGAAGGCATTACTTTCGGAGCAGCCCTTGTACGTCTTTCTTATGTGGCTATGACATTGTGCAGGCCTCTCCTCCATACTGAAAAGCAAACCAAATAGTAATGTATACATCATTTAACCACACAAGGTTAAAAAAAACAAAAAACAAAGATGGAAGCAGAATCAGCCTCACACTTAGAGGACAGCAGTGGGAGAACAGTGTACTCAGCAGGACATTCTGTTCACTTCTGTGCTTTGCCATAGGTTTCCTGTGTCTTGATGAGACATCCCTTTAGCTTCTGTATTCCAGCTTACCATCTGCAAGATGAGAATAAAAAATCTAAAAGTGAAAATGAGGGCATTAAAAACTATGTAGCTGTTTAAAGTAATAAAATAATCAACAGCTGTGATAGTGAGGACTATTTAAATGCCATGATGATAAGGGAAAATTTTAATCAAATTTTATTCATCACTAGAGATATTTCTGGAAAGCATGCTTCCTTTCTTTCTTTCATAGAATCACAGAATCATAGGAGATCTCTGGAGATCATCTAGTCTAACCACCCTGCTAAAGCAGGTTCCCTAGAGTAGGTTACACATGAAAGCATCCAGGCAGGTTTTGAATATCTCCAGAGAAGGAGACTCCATAACATCTCTGGGCAGATTGTTCCAGTGCTCTGTCACCCTCAAAGTAAAGAAGTTTTTTTCTCATGTTCGGAAGTACTTACAGTGTTTCAGTTTGTGTCTGTTGCTCCTTGTCCTGTCACTGTGCAGCACAGAAAAGATTCAGGCTCCATCCTCTTGACATCTACCCTTTAGATATTTATAAGCATTGATAAGATCCCCTCTCCGTCTTCTCCAGGCTGAACAGTCCCAGGTCTCTCAGTCTTTACTCATAAGGGAGATGCTCCAGGCCCCTAATCACCTTTGTGGCTCTCCACTGGATTCTCTCTAGAAGTTCCTGCCATTCTTGAACTAGGGAGCCCAGAACTGGACACAGTACTCCAGATGTGACCTCACCACGACAGAGTAGAGGGGGAGGATAACCTCCCTCAACCTGCTGGCCACGCTCTATTTAATGCACCCCCCTTTAGTCCTTTTTCATTCATCTCTGTTGTGTTGTGTCTAATAGACGATTCTTCCATTTCAGAACATCATTAGGCTTCTGCTGCTAAGTTTCTTTGCTTTACGCTTAACTAGGAAATTAATGATGTCAGTCCCTTGGGAAAATCCAACTTGCATTTGTATTTCCTCAGCCAGAAAGGGATTTTCATACAACGTTCTTTTTAATTGTTTTTATATATTTTCTAAGATAATGATTTATCATTCTCACAGGTATTATTGCCTGGTTCTTATTTTGTACAGTTGCATATTTGCAGCATCTTAGGCACGGACTCAAATGTGAACTATCCAAATCATTTATTACAGGTTCCAACACCCCTTATATACATTCACAAGTTTTCTCTTGTAACTTGCCTATCTGCCTTTACATGTCAACAAAACATTCCACAGACACTCCTTAATCGTGCATGCAGGCGCTTATCCAATCAGGGTCATGAGTTGTTCCTAGCCACATGCACTTCCTCTAATCAGGGTCATTGTCACGCAGCCATCACGCAGCTTACTTGACTTGGTTTTTCTCTTCTTCTGGAGGTGTCCTGACGTTGCCGTCAATTAACCCGACCCATCCCGGGACCTCGACGGTCCGGGGGAAAGAGACACAGTCATGGATGCCATGGAGTCTTCTCTCAATTTAATGCTGCGTCACACAGCTTATATATCAGCATGGCTTCCACGCCTGCGTGTCCCGTACACCCGCTACGCAACCCCACGCACGACCCTTCCCACTCCCGGAGTCCTCCCTTGCATAAATCATGTCATCACGGGGCATCAGGCAAAGTGCTTCTTCATATCCCTGATCCATGGTTCCGCTTCAGCAGCTTCGGCTGTTGTTATCTTAGCAGTTCTTTACTCAGGCCCATCTCCTGGTTGACCTTATTCCACAACATCTCCCCACTTCCTTAGCGCACAGAAACTAAATAACAAGCAATACAATGACTAATATGATGGCCCTCATCACAAGTACATTTTCCAACCATTGGGGGATGCTGAAAAGGTTGGACAGGAGCCCCCAACTGCTGTCCACTCTAATTTTAAACACGGACTCAGCAATGTCCTTGGCTTCCAGCCATATCTTTTCAATGGCTGACATTGCGTTCGCACCAAAATCAAGACAGCAGAATCCTTCCATCCCCAGCTGACTTTCCATGTCAGCGCAGCCTAAGCCTAAGGTGTTAGTCAGGTTCTCATATTGTTGCCAGAAATTCCCCAACAGCTCGGGTGGTGTCAGGGTCAGCAGTTCCATCGTCAGCCCTGATGGTAATCATTAGCAGAAGTGTTCGATGCCATCCATGGCTGAACAAGTAGCACGAGAATCCAGTTGGTCCCTGTACCTGTACACAAGCATACCCTCGACCCCATATAAGAAGGTTGGCTGGGCCCCGCCAGATGGAAGATTCGGGCATCCAACACCAGACCCCTGAGAAGAGACACCACTGTTGCTGGCTAGTTGAGCACTATCAGTGCCTATTGCAATATCATGGTCAGATCACTCTTGTCTCCCCCCTCCCTTAATCGCGTTAGCTGTCATTTCAGTGTCTGATTAGTGCGTTCGACGATCACTTGGTTGGTACTGTTGTACAGGATGCCAAGCATATGCCATACCCCTCAACTCCTATAATAACAGAATTAGGGTCTTCTAATGGCCATTCAGATGGCCAATCACTTGACTTAATGATGGTAACATCAGCTCCGGTATCCAATAGGCCTAATAACCGTCAACCATCTACTAAACATGGTAACAATGATTTGTCTTTTGTCACTTCCAAGTCCACCAATTTAGTTCTCGATGCCAGGTTTAGTCAAAGAATGAAAAGGGATTAATAGTGCTATTTCTTTTTTTTTTTTTTTTTGACTTTCGGAAATAATGCAGAGGGTGAGGGTGACCAAGCCATTATGTTAATCACCCCAGCATGGTCAGCATCTACAAGTACCAGTAAAACAAAAGTCCTATCCATGTAACAGAAGAACATCCTAATAAGAAAGCGCTACACCTGTCCCCAAGGGGACCCGTGACACCTGTTGGAATGAGAGTCACGGTGCTGTCAGTCTGCGACAGTGACTGGGTGCTGGCCAAATCTACTCCTGCACTGCTGGCGGTTGCTGGTCTGAGTGAGCTGGCCAGGCAGTGGCTGACCGATTTGGGACCGTATTTGCTGTCATAGCACACGGTCACTCACTCCTCTTCCTGTTTCCCGGCAGATTGCAGGGCCATACGGCAACAGGGAGTTTGGATCGGCATTCTCTTACTCTGTGCAACCCCCTCCTGCATTGGGGACAGGGTCTATCTGGAATAGCATGAGCAGGTTCATTTGCTTGCTCAGGCTGTTTACAGTCCCTCTGTACATGACTGGGCTCCCCAGAATTGCAGCACTTCATTCTTTGAGCTGTTCCTGTATCGAGTCGGGAAACGGCCAAGAAATGTAATGTAGGGCTGGGCGGCCTCTTGCTTAACTGATATAAATAAGGCATTAGACAAATTAGTATCAGGTATCCAACAGATTACACGTAACACCAAACTCTTAACCTGTTCAAGGCATTGCCTGTCCATTTGTGCCTGGGCCTGAGGTGTTGCCCAGACCCTTTCCCCCCCCTTCAATGTGAGTGAAGTTAGTCAAATTATTCATAATCTGGATGGTAGCCTGATCTCAGTATTCAATCATAAACACAGTGTACTGCATGGTAAACAGGATTAGCTCATGTACTGCCTCATAAGGCAGGGATTCCCACTCCGTAATATTGCACCTCGGTACTCTGTAGAAAAATCCTTCCGTCCCTGTCTAATCAAGTTACATACAGGCTGCAGAGACGCAGGGAGGAGGGCGGGAGCGGTGCGGCCAGAATCGGGGGCGGAACGTAGGACAGCAGTGCGGAGGGGGGCTGAGCCGCTGGTCGAATCCAGGCAGAAGCTGTTTTCTGTACCAAGAAGCAGCGACGAGGGTGGGAGGGGGAGCAATAGGGAACAATTAGAAGAAATTCTTCCTTGTTGAATTTGTTTAAGCCCTTGCATTATTTAGTGCCAAACAGACAACAGTTTAGCAGCTGTTCTGTCTTTAGTAATAGAAGCCTCCCAGAGTTTTATACCAATTTTATCCCAAAGCTCCCCATCAAGAGAGAACCCAGTTTTCAGAAATTCAGAAACATTTTTACTGCAACCTGGAAATAAATCCCAAAGGGGTCCCATTCTGTGTTAATCTGTAACTGATTAGAAAGAAGCCTTCAACTTTTACTCTGATATATCAATTTGACTGATCACTAAAATTTGTGCAGCAAATGCTTTTAGAGTGCTCACAACCATGCTTTTAAACTAATAGATAATTAATGGTCATACAACTTTACGAAGTTGCATGTCAGAAAGAATCGTTATTAGTGGGCAAATGTGCCAAAAATGTGTTTGCAGTGGATGCGATAGGGAGTGCCAGCAGGGCATCCCCTGCTTCAAAGTGCACTTTACCTTTCTCACCCATCACAGATTCTCTCCTGTTTTTATTTCTCTCAGAGTCTGAAGGGTATTTTCCATTTGTATACCATATCCGCATGGCCGGTGCATGATACAGAGCCCAAGCGGAACACCTGCTCAGAAAACAGGATAAGCTATTAAGATCAACTCTCTTAGCGTGAGTCTTTGTCTCAAGTGATGCATGGTCATATTTGAAAAATCCATGTTAGTGGGATGAAGGAGAGGTAATCATTCTATGGTACGGGGTCATTCCCTTCACTTGGGATTTCTTTCCAGGTTTTGTCTTTGCAAATTAAGAAAAGGCTAATTGATAGGCTAATAGCATCACCACCGAACATTACTAAGACATGAAAAGAATGATTCCCATAGATTCAAGCACTGATTACATCAAATTCTGCTTAATTCACATTCGATCTATTACTAAAATAGAAGAAGCACACAACAACCTAGACAATGCCTAATAATTCTAATTCCTGAGACTGCAATGGTAACACTGGAAATTCTCCCATTATGTCACACCACTGTTATCTGCAGTATAACAGGTTACAAAGCAATACCAGTAAATAAGAAGCACACAATCCCAGTCACTATGAGAGGTGGATGCTAGTCTCTGCCTTGAGATGATGCCGAACATATCGTACTCAGACCCACGTAGGGCCAGGCCTAACGATTCCAATTTACTTTCAAAAAGCACCATTTGGGTGGGCGATAGGACCACCTTGGCCAGACTATGCCAATCAAAGGGGGTGGTGAGCTCCATCTGTATCATGTCCAATAGGGCTTGGCAGGTGGGACTTTCCAAGCCGGAAGTAGCCATCACCGATCTTAACTTCTTAACCAGCTGCCAATCAAAAGACTCCCAAGTAGGCCAGCCCTGAGGATCCTGTACCACGGGGCATACAAGCAGTCCTCCCCCCTCTGACAGTTGCAAGATAATATCCCCTTGAAGTGCGCAGTTCTTAACAATCATGTGCCAATGGCCCACCAGATCTTTGAGGGGTGTTGCTGAACCATGCTCCCGCTGTTGTTGTGCAGCTTGAATTTGAACCGCCTGAGCTAACGACCTAGAGTTAACTGAAAGCTGCCGCCAAAGCTCTTCTAACAACCTATCAGGCAAATCATCCCCCTCAGAATCCCCAGAAGCCTCTGAAGGACCAACAACCGCCGATGGCATACTAACGTCTGAGGAGACACCTGAACTGCATACAGGGGGTAGGCGTGAAGCAAAAGGAGCTGGTGCCGGCACAGGGTCAACTGCAATGCCAGGGACAAACGGCCCCTCCTCTGCGAACAAGGAATCTAAGGCTTTTCCCTCGGTAACCGGGAAAGCCTGTGCTGACTCCCGAGAATCATCACAATCCTCCCCCTTTTTCTCTCCCTTTATCTCCCCAGCACATTCTTGAGACGAATCACCAGGGAGCAGCTGGAAACTCTCCCCTGAGCTGTTAGAGCTCAAATTTCCTGGCTCTGCCACTCTGCGATTCGCGAAATTTATGGGGGCAAGCTCATAGCGCCCCCCAAGCAGGGATAAGCTGGAGAGCAGAATTATTCCCTGCCCCAACGGATGATAGTAACTCCATCCCTGCGGCTTGAACCTTGTCCAGGTCCATAGCCTGTGTGGCTGACTCAATCAGCCCCCCTTGACTCATCCATTGGATGAGCCCCTCTGTGCTGTTGGAGGACAATGTGCCCCCCGCGTCTTTTGCCAGCACTTTTAAAACTTTTACCATCTCCTTAACGGATCCTGCCGCCATGGTAGAGACCGAAATTCACTGGACCCGTCCCTCTCTGGACCCATCCTCCCAATTCACTGGACCCGTTCAACGAACCCGTCCACCTTCTCTGGATCCGACTGCTCTCCAGACCCATCCACTCTTCCCGGACCCGTCTGCACTGCTTATCGCTCTGCTTACTGGTGCACCAAACTCTACAAAAGAATAAACACAATCTCTCTCTACAATCATAACACAGTGAATGTACCATCCTAATTCCCGCGCAGACGTGTACACCCGCTACGAAAACCCGATGCACGCGAGAACACCTAACCACACACCTACCTAAACCCCCACCCACTATCTCAACTATTCCAGAACGCTCCATCTACAGAAAGCTACTCTCTATGCACTCATTAATCCTTACATAGGCAACTAAGTACCCCAACACTGCAATTAGGTCACCCTGCAGCTGCCTTTTCTCCAGGTTGAACAAGCCCAGCTCCCTCAGCCTGTAGAAGAAAGGTACGGTATGATTGAAAAACATTTATTGGCTGCTTACTCCGCACTACAGGTAGAAGAGCCAATAATCCAAACATGAAGTCATAGTGAAGAACACCTCGCCAATTCAGGTCTGGGTGAAAGATCTGGCCTTCCTAAGACGGGGTGGCCCAAGCACAGACAGTGGCATAATGGGTTGCCTATCTCATCCAGAGGAGTAGTCTGTCTATATCACCACTGAAAGAAGAGCTCCAGAATATCCTAGACCTGGTGACTTATCACAGTGATGCGCCTGAAGAGACAACAATTGCTCCACCAGAGAGGAGTTCCATTCAGGAAGGGAAGTATCCCATTCCTGAAGATGCCTGGAATATGGGTGGGTCCAGCAAGGGCAACCCAAGCAAGTTTAGAGCAGTGGCATACCATCCCTCCACTGAAACAATCTGGTTTGAAGAGAGGGATGGTCAGAGTAGCCAATGGGGAGAACTGCGAGCCTCGTCGATGGTTATAACTAAGGAACCCGGTGATGGTATCCTGAATATCTGCACAGATAGTTGGGCTGTGTACCAGGGGCTCACTGTTTGGATTGCACCACCCTGGAATGGACTATTTGCACCAGAAATAAAGTGATACTAAGGAAAATACCCATTTCAGATAAAAACCAGAAGTGTGTATTGCTCAGAGTATTTCTCTAATAAGAGCTTGATGTCCTGATGCATGTGAATTTGATACAAGATATATCTGAAAAGTTCATAGAATCATAGAACCACCAAGGTTGGAAAAGACCTACAAGATCATCCAGTCCAACCGTTCACCTATCACCAATAGCTCCCACTAAACCTTGTCCCTCAACACAACATCCAATCGTTCCTTGAACACCCCCAGGGTCCGTGACTCTATCACCTCCCTGGGCAGCCCATTCCAGTGCCTGACCACCCTTTCTGAGAAGTAATATTTCCTAATGTCCAGCCTGAATCTCCCCTGCCGCAGATTGAAACCATTGCCTCTAGTCCTATCACTAATGACACGAGAGAAGAGGCCGACCCCCAGCTCACCACAACCTCCCTTCAGGAAGTTATAGAGAGCAATAAGGTCTCCCCTGAGCCTCCTCTTCTCCAGGCTGAACATGCCCAGCTCCTTCAGCCTCTCCTCATATGGCCTGTGCTCCAGACCCCTCACCAGCTTTGTTGCCCTTCTTTGAACACGTTCCAGGGCCTCAATGTCTTGCAGTGAGGGGCCCAAAACTGGACACAGTACTTGAGGTGCGGCCTCACCAGTGCTGAGTACAGGGGGACAATCACCTCTCTGCTCCTGCTGGTAACACTGTTTCTGATTCAAGCCAGGATGCCGTTGGCCTTCTTGGCCACCTGGGCACACTGTCAGCTCATGTTCAGCCAAGCATCAATCAATACCCCCAGGTCCATCTCCTCTACACAGTCTTCCAGCCACTCCGCCCCAAGCCTGTGGCGCTTCCTGGGGTTGTTGTAGCCGAAGTGCAGGACCCGGCATTTGGTCTTGTTGAACCTCATCCCATTGGCTTCAGCCCAGCTCTCCAGCCTGTCCAGATCCCTCTGTAGGGCCTCGCTACCTCCAGACAGATCCACACTCCCAGCCAATTTTGATTGTTTCAGGTGAGGTATTAAGATTTTTTTTATTTTTTTAAGACATGCTTAGTATTAAATGCAATGTTCTATTAAGTGATCTATTTAGCATATTTTCTTGTTCTTTTGTGCACGTGCTGGTTTTTGAGATGTGCGTTGAGAAAAGAATTTAAAATTACTTTTTAAGAAGTGTTCAATATCAGATCTGCTTTTGAGTGATTGAGACCGAATGAGCCAGAAATTGTTATTCAAATGGTTTTAAATAACACATAAAACTGTTCAGTTATTACACCAGGAGATTAAAGCTTATTTTGCAGGCTTTTTTGTTCTCTGCATTTCAGCGGTTTAATATCTTTTGTTTTAATATCCTTTTTTAGCCATGTTATCTGTTAACTGGTAACTGGTTCTCTTTTTGAACATCTGTATCTGCCAGGTTTTATCAGTTATGGCTAATCCTTTTTTTCTCTCCTAGGCGTTCATGCACTGGCTAGCATCGTGCAAAACTGGTTTACGCTTTTCACTCCAACAGAAGCCACTAGTATTGTTGCTACAACAGTGATGTCCAACAGTACAGTTGTCCGTCTGCATCTGGACTGCCTTCAGCAGGAGAAGCTGGCCAGCAGTGCTAGGACGCTTGCTCTACAGTGTGCCATGAAGGATCCTCAAAACTGTGCCCTCTCTGCACTGACTTTATGTGAAAAAGATCACATAGCTTTTGAGACTGCTTACCAAATTGTTCTAGATGCTGCTACAACCAACATGAGCTACTCGCAGCTTTTTACTATAGCACGATACATGGAGCACCGTGGTTACCCCATGCGGGCCTACAAGTTGGCCACTTTGGCCATGACACATCTCAACTTGAGTTACAATCAGGACACACACCCTGCTATTAATGATGTTCTGTGGGCATGTGCACTCAGCCACTCCCTTGGGAAAAATGAGCTAGCAGCTATAATACCTCTGGTAGTCAAAAGTGTCAAATGTGCAACAGTACTGTCAGACATTTTGCGTAGGTGTACTTTGACCACTCCTGGCATGGTGGGACTTCAGGGAAGGAGGAACTCTGTTAAGCTCATGTCACTGGACAAAGCCCCTTTAAGGCAACTCTTGGATGCCACAATTGGAGCCTACATTAATACAACTCATTCGCGTCTCACTCACATCAGCCCTCGACACTATGGTGAGTTTATAGAATTCCTCAGCAAGGCCCGAGAGACCTTCTTAATGTCTCATGATGGGCAGATCCAGTTTACACAGTTTATTGACAACCTAAAACAAATCTATAAAGGCAAAAAGAAACTGATGTTGTTGGTTCGTGAGCGGTTTGGTTGATGAAAGTGTTGGGAGGGAAGGGATGGTTTGTTTCAACTTGAGCTTGCCTTTTTAACTTAAAGAAACAGAGCCGCACTGGTATTATATGTGTATAGTTGTACTGAGTTTGCAAACTAAATTGTTATGTTGTGAAAGTTCGTGTTTATTTTTCTCCTGTTTTTCTGTTTAGTATGAGAGAGGTTAAAAAAGGTTTGGTTTACACTGAGTATATGTTGTCAAGTGGCAAAAGCCCATATTGCTCTCCTCTCTGTATACATTCACAGCCTCAAAACCAAGCATATATTGCAATGGCAAAAAAAAAAACAAAACAAAAAAAAAACACCTCCATCCTGTGATAAATACCTCAAATAGATTCAGCTTTATTCCTTTGTAATTCATCCTTACATTTCAGCATATTTAAACAAACCAATAAGTGAAATACTAATAGTTAAGGCTGACCACATGGCTTTGAAGTGCTGTTCATCCAAAAGCATGACAAACAATGCTTGTGCATGTGGAAACTTACCTACTGTCAACATACATTCTCAGGGATTTATAAAAAAAAAAAAAAATTAAAAAATAGAATGAGAGCATTTATTATACTGTATATATATTATAGTATATGTCTGAATATTGAAAAATATGACATTAATTTATATTTTAAAAATCTATGTAATGCAGAATACTTGAAGCTGTAGTAGCTTGGTTTCAAATGAAAAAATACCTATCAGATGGATGAAAGCGCGCCTTGCTTCAAGGTTGGTTCAGGTGGTGATCTGTATGTTGGGCATCTATGTAGAACCACCTTTTGGATTCCATGGTTAGACTGGTACCTACCGGGGGAAGATTTTTATATATTTATATAACTCCTGTATACATATATATGTATACACGCATGCTTCTAAAAGGCACCATGGTAAGGAGGGACAACAAAAAATACACAGCCAGAGCAACAAGGCTTGGCATTAAGAATACAGTATGCCAGAATAGAGATTCTTGCTTCCTAGCCTGGAAAAAGAATTTTGACACAAAACACAAAATGTTTTCTGAAATGATTGACAAGATTTGTAGCCTTTGCAGTCAGCTAATAGTAATTTAACATTTGTGCACAAACAGCGTATATTATATATATATATATATGTACACACACACATATTCTGCATAAGTATTTTGACTTTGTGAGGAACAGAAAGTTGTGTAGGTATGACTGTTCTGCTTTTCAGGTTTTTTTTTTAATATATTTTATTTTCTCTAGAATTACTCAAACAAAAGCAGCCTTCTATCTTGCCTTGTCTTAATGCTTTAAAATAACCAAACTGGAGATCTAACTACCAAACCATTCATTATATTATTAAATACCAATTTTGGTTACAATACAGTGACTTCACTTCAGCTGATGGTTCTGTTTCCTTGTGGTTTTTAAAGCAGATTTTATGTTTTGGTGCAAAAAGTGTCCAGTGTCACTTGTTCCCTTCATTAGAGAACATGCTAGAGGTATGTTTGGTAGGTATTTCTGTTTAGAAAAACTATTTCATGTTCTCCATTTATTTATTATAATAGGTAAAAAGGTTGTACTTCAGCCATGTAAACACTGTCATGAAGTTGAAAGTAATTAAGATTTGATACACTGATATCAATTTATTTATGTAACTAAATCACTGTTTTATAAACTTGTTAATGATCAGCAATTTTTTTGTTTTTATTAAAATTAGGTTTTTTGAAAGTTGATATTGCCTCCTTTATGATGTCTGTTACTGGAATTGAATTGTGAACAGATGGTTCATAGATCTTAGATGCCCAGCCTACAACTTTAGTACGTTATGCTATTGAGCAATATGATCACGAAGAACAGGAAAGAAATGTTTGGTTCCTAAAAATAGATAGAATTAAATATAAATAGAATTAAATCTTGCTAGAGACATTAAGGGGAACAAGAAGAAATTCCACAGGTATATCAGTGATAAAAGGAAGGTCAGGGAAGATGTGGGCCCTCTCCGGATGGAAACTAGAGACCTGATCACAAGGCATGTGGGGAAAACTGAGGTGCTCAATGACTTCTTTGCCTCAGTTTTCACTGGAAAGGGCTCTAGCTACATCACCCAAGCTGCGTAAAGCAAAAGTAAGAACGGAGAGAAGGAAGATCTGCCTGCTGTAAGTGAAGATAAGGATCAAGACCATCTAAAGAACCTGAAGGTGCATGAGTCCCTAGGACCTGACAAAATCCATCTATAGATTCTGAGAGAATCACAGAATTGTAGGGGTTGAAAGGGACCTCTAGAAATCAAGTCAAACCCCCCTGCAAAGCAGGCTCTCTACAGCAGGCTGCATAGGCATCCAGGCAGGTCTTAAATATCTCCAGAGAAGGAGACTCCGCAACTTCTCTGGGCAGCCTTTTCTGGTGCTCTGTCACCCTCACTGTGAAGAAGTTCATTTTCATATTGGTGCAGAACTTCCTATGCTCAAGTTTATGGCCATTTTCCCTTATCCTGTCCCCACAGACTGCTGAAAAGTGGTTGGCCATGTCCCTTTGATTCCCACACTTAATATATGAATAAACATTAATAAGATCATGTCAAAATGTCTTTATCTAATCCATGGAAATAATCTGCTATGCGGGATGGGGAAGAAATATTTTCACTAACCCGCAGGGGACACCATTTTTCAATTATGGCCGCAACCTTGTAATATGGCAGTCCCATAAATCTTGGTATACATCATTATATAGTTTTGTCTAGGGGGGTAGTGTTCTCCCCTTGATCAACTTTAAGATATTCCATAGAAAGGACATTTTGATATTTTTAGCTTGTCTGGCTCGCCAAATGAAACAGTTAGAAATGTCAATGTAATAGAAAGGTGATACAAGAGGTGTAATGACAGAGAAACTAACACAATAGATAGGTGCTATAAGGGAAGGAAAAAGGACTGCTCAACCACCTCAGAACATCTAGGCTCACAGGGGAAAACTCCACAAAGGAAGAAACTCCAGAAAGAGATCCTTCCACAGTGGCAGTCAGCCCATAATTGGGATCGAAGAGAGGTGGAGACAGGCTCCACCCTTTCCGGTCACACAGGTGACTTGCCTTCAGCTGTGCTCCCAGGGCTGACCGGATCCTTTCCCCAGGTGCTCAGTCAGTGGTTCAGGCTGTGACTCAACAGTTCCCATACACTGTGCAATTGCCAATTCTTTTTCCTTAGGTGACTTGGACACAGTGGCCAGGGTCACTTGAAGAGGCTTTTTCCTTTTATTGGGAACCAGGGAGGATGCCAGTTTCCATGTTCTTGTTGGTATTTTTTCAATAAATCTCACCCCTGCTTTTTGGGGATATTTTGAAACTTTTGTTTGTCCTCGAGCTGCCTCCATACCTGGAGGAGCACATTATTGGGCTGGCGATCAATTTTTGCAAATAGAACCCCAACCCAGACTTAGTCATTAAACATCTGTTTTCAGGATACCCGTATGGGTCCTGATTGAGGAGTTTGTGGGGCGGGTCTCCTGGTTTTAGTTATAGGGAGGACCTTGGCCCCTTCCACTTTTTGGATATTGATTTAACCAGGTCAGGACTCTCAAATGCATTATCATAAAAGGCCTCCTTTATTCCTAGTTCTCTGATATAATTTTGGAGTTCTTCCATTGAGGTCCATAGACCAGTAGTTATCTTTATGTCACTTGTCCTTGGCCATGTGATTCTACATGCCACCATTATCTACTGAAATAAAGAATGGTTTTCCTCACTATGTATTACCATTGCATACAGTCTTTGTCTGAGGGTCAGATGTGTGGTAATAGATGCAAGTTTGGAAATCTCAAGCCAATTAATTACTACACTTTTGACCCCACATATCTCATAATCTCAAGAGCCAGGCTGGTTTGCTCTCTCGCAGTTTTAGTTTAAATTGCTGCAACAGATCCATGAGTTTGGCGGTGCTCTATGGGCAGGCTTTTACATTTAGTGTGTTGTGGGCAGGGGGCCACTCTTCAGGTGTGTCAATGGTTTACAGGCTGATTCAGCCCAGTTCCATGACTAGCGGGGCGGAGGGATTCGTAAATCCGCACCTCCAGAAAGGGGAAACAGGGGACCCCAAAATAGTTAAAAACAGTGGCAACGATCTGAGGAGAAACAAATTAACCCACCAAATATGGTATCGGAATGCAAGATTACACACTATAATACAATATAATTAGAATTGAAGCTAATAAATATAATGAGAGAGTGTCTGAAAGGTGGAAAGGCATCACCATAATGCTGAAGTGAGATACGCAGTTGGGTTGAGGAGCAGGGACGAGAGAGAGCCAAAAAAGGGAAGGCCTTGTGACCTTACCAGGGGTTATATCTCCTCTCTGAATGCTGAGTCTTATGGGATATGTAGTTCTTCTCATAATCACTATGCCCTAGACGGCCTCCAATCTTTACATCCCCCACAAGACCTTGTCTGTTAACAAACAGCAGGTCCAGGATTTTGCTTCCCCTCGTTGGCTCCTTCACTAGCTGTGTCGGGAAGCTATCTACCACACGCTCTAGGAACCTCCAGGACTGTTCCCTATCTGCTATATTATAAATCCAGCAGATGTCTGGGAAGTTGAAGTCCCCCACAAGAACAAGGGGGAGAGACCTTGAGACCTCACCCAGCTGTCTATAAAGTGTCTTCTCCACCTCATCATCCTGGTTGGGTGGCCTGTAGCAGACTCCCACAATAATATCAGTCTTATTGGCCTTCTTAGCTTTTATTCTGACCCGTAAGCTCTCCGCCCTATCATCACCATCATTAATTTCCACACATTCACATTCTTTCTTAACATAGAGGGCTACACCACCACCTTTCCTGCCTTGCCTATCATCTCTTTTGAAAAGACGGTAGCCCTCCATCACAGCACTCCAGCTGTGGGAGTCGTTCCACCATGTTTCCGTGATGGAGACTATATCATAGCTTTCCAACTGCACAATGACCTCCAGCTCCTCCTGTTTATTACCCATGCTGCATGCATTAGCATAAAAGCACCTGAGCTGGGCCTCCTTTTGAGTGGCAGTAGTCCTAATACCCTCTTGAACACAAGACTGTGGGATCTTACTAGCACATCCCTCTCCTACAAGCACTGGCACGTTACATACAGGTTCCGTTCTAGTGACCCCAGTTACACCCCCACCCCAGTCTATACCTAGATTAAAGCTCTATCAATGAACCTTCCCAACTCCCATCATAAGACCCCTTTCCACCGGTGGGATAAGCTATTCCTATTTGGTGCCAGCAGGCCTGGTCTCGTGTAAATCGAGCAGAGGTCAAAAAACCCCAAACTGCCGGGCACACCTGTCTCAGAGCCAGGTATTAATCCGTTGGCCCGTCATATTTAGTCCCTCATCATTCCCTACAACTGGAGGGATAGAGGAGAACACAACTTGTGCTCCCGAACCCTTGACCTGTCTCCCCAAGGCTCTGAAGTCCTTTTTCATAGTCCTTAGGCAAGTTCTTCCTATATCATCTCTGCCTACCTGAAACAACAATAGGGTATAGTAATCTGAGGGCCGAACTAGGGAAGGAAGTTTCTTCCTTATGTCTTTAACCCGGGCCCCCGGGAGGCAACAGACCTCCCCATGTAGAGGATCTGGTCTACATATTGGTCCTTCAGCTCCCTTCAGCAGAGAGTCACCAATGACAATGACCCATCGTTTTTACTTTGCCAATGAGGTTTTAATGCTAAGTGAAGTCTGCTTAGACTTTAATAACACCACCAAGTGGGGAGAACCATCATCACCACCATTGTCCAGTTGTCCCTGCAGAGCACTGTACCTGTTCCTCAGGGGCAGCTGGGGAGGCAGGGGAATCTCTGGGAGGGCACACCTGCAACGCTGAGCAGGGGTCTTTTGCCATTGCCCCACACCCCCCAATTCTTCACTGTTGTTGCTAGGGGGAAGAGAGGACAGGGGGTTCACTGCAGCATGAACTCTGTTGCCTGTTTGCAAGGCGGCAGGGGGTGACATGCTCCACGTGGAGCCTCAGCTGGTTGCCTAGATCTCAAGGGCAATAGGGACTGGTACCACCAATCAATCTATCTTCCTCTCACATTCCCTTATGCTCCTCAGCCTCTCCATCTCCTCCTTCAGGTCAACCACAAGGCTAAGTCATTTAGCTGGTCGCATCTTACACAAGTTCTGTCTCCCTCACCTAGCACTGCAAAGGCCAGGCTCCAGCACTCACTGCAGCCAGAGACCTGCGCACTAGCATGTTGTTTTGGGACCTCTGTCTGAGTCTCCACATTTTTTTTTGGCTGCAGCCATCCTTTTACGTGAACATGGGACCTCTGTCTGGGTCTTTACATTTTTCCTGGCAGTAGCCTTTTGCTGTGGTGCAGCCATGGCAAACCAGCAGACTAGCACTATTCAGGTAGCCTTAATGGGGTATGACTGATTGGCTCTGCCCTGCTGTCATCAGTGCTTTGGACAGCTCTGAATTGCAATCAGTTTGAAGCAGTTAACCTCAGCAATCAATACAAAGCAGCAAACCTCGGCACTGGTGAGGCCTCACCTCAAGTAATTTGCTCAGATTTGGGCACCTCAGTACAGAAAAGACAATGAGGTGCTAGAGCAGATCCAAAGAAGGGCAACAAGGCTGGTGAAGGGCTTGGAGAAAATGCCCTACAAGGAGAGACTGAGGGAACTGGGGCTGTTTAGTCTGGGGAAAAGAAGGCTGAGGGGAGACCTTATTGCTCTCTTCCAATATTGGAAAGGGGCTTACAGCGAGAGCGGTGCTGTTCTCACTGGTGACAGGTGTCAGGTACAAGGGGAAATGGCCTCAAGTTGCTCCGGGGTACGTTTAGGTTGGATATCAGGAAAAACTTTACGGAAAGGGTTGTTAAGAACTGGAATAGGCTCCCCAGGGAAGTGGTTGAGTCACCATCCCTGAATGTGTTTAAAAACCATCTGGATGTGGTGCTCAGGGACATGATTTAGCGGAGGGTTGTTAGAGTTAGGGTAGTATGGTTAGGTCATGGTTGGACTTGATGATCTTTAAGGTCCTTTCCATCCTGAGCAATTCTATGATTCTATGATTCTTGTTCACTTCCCGACAGGTGCCCGGAACTGGAGCATTAACACTTTAACTCCCAGTGCACTACATGATGTTATGATGTGGAATACCGATAACCAAAAATAAAAAAAACATGACATTCCACCCCTTTTTCTACATCACTACATCATGCTCGATATATATATATATATATAAAAAAAACATAATTCTCACACACACACACACAAACCTATATATATACATGGAATGGTGGTGCTTTCACAAATAAATCCTTGCTGAGTTCTTACTGTACAGGCACTGACATCAACCGTCTGCCATTTCTTAGTTTCGTGATAGGCCCATTCTTGGTGTTCAGTAGGGTAAAGAACAGACTCATGATTTATACCTAAGGCGATTATGGAATATATAGTGTACACTGATGCTTGGGCTATGGTCATCACAAATGCTGTGATAGAATCTTGTATCGGGTCATAGGTAAAATTAACCAAATTCCACCAAGACTGGAACCTTTCAAGGTAATTAGCATTGTCCCAAATGATCTTTTGAATCTCCTTGGATAGGGTACCTTCTTCTCCTTCCCTCAATGCAGACACCATTGTCTGTATCCATAATTGAGCCTGTATGCAACTCAAAGCCATAGAGATGTTTTTCTGAAGTGTACCCAACACTTTATGTATCAACTGATGATCTTGGGCATTAAGTACTTCCCACTGAGGCAATATGTCTGACAGCAACCATTGATTATGTCCCAGTGCCAGAAGAGAGGAGTGTATGGGAGTTTCTAAATGGTTCAGGTCCATAGTTATTGCAGACATTTTATTCATTAACAATTCTGAGTCTATGCTGTTTAGGACACCCAGTCCTGTTCCTATAAAACCAGCAACATCCCTCTTCCCTCGATTTCCTGAGGATAAGGTGCGCTTATGTATCCAGGTTGTGCATCCCACTGAAGAGGCCCTCAGGTATGGTGCATAAGCAGGTTGACTGACTGAAACATTGCCTTTCATTCGTATCTCTATCCACTTAAGAGACCATAAAGGATTGAAAAGCAACTTTTGCTGTCCTGTATTTTTAATTATATAAGGACCTGTATTAAAAATATGAGGAATTAATTTAATAGGAGATCAAGTACGTATGAGTGACTCGACCTCCATTTTCGTTTGTAATGCTGTGCTGGGATGAACTTTGGAATTTACCCAAAAACATGTTACCAGTGCTAGATGTGACAAAGCAAAAGTATACCAGCACTGATGTTTAAAAGGGCAAATACGTATTTGATCTTCCAACTCGCCTTTGTCATACTTGACAGTCATCTGAGACACAGCTGCACATTCAGTGTTGTTTTCAATCTGACACCCTATTGAAACAGTTTCTCCATCATTTCCAGTCACTAATGGAATCTGTCGATGTTCATCCTCCTTCTTTATTTTCCATTCCTGTCCAGAAAATATATTAATATTTCTCAATACCACTGCAGACAAGATTGCTACTTGCCCTATATGGGTAACATAGGCATCAGTCCATGGCCATCCTGTGGTACTTGGGTGCCATACATCTCAGGTATCGACTATAAAATCAAATATTTCTGAACCTTTATAACCCCATTTGCAATATATGAATAGTGGTTTCGTAAAGGTGAAGTTATACCAACAGTCTTGTTCTAGCTCTGTCATCTTATAACAATAGAAATCTTTATTCTTAGGATTTTCCGGTTTAACCCCATCAGTATACATGTCTTAAATTTCAATGGGTCTGCGACAATGTCATGGTATTGTAATTTTTGCTATTGGTATTCCACATCATAACATCAAGCACAAAGAAGAACTACACGTCCCAGAGGACCTCACTGTCAAAAAGGAAAATACGTCACAGAAGCGACGCTTGCTCTCTCTCTCTCTCACTGCCTGGCAGTGGGTGTGGGTGTGCTTCCAAGCCGTGGCGCCTTCAATTTCAAAGTAGGCTTCTCGGTCTTCGGAAACCTCTCTCTCTCTCTTGTTTTACTTGATTTATTAGCCTCAATTTTCAATTAGATTGTATCATATTGTGTTATCTTGCATTCCGATATCATAGTTAGTAAAATAAGTTGTCCTCCTTAGATCGTTGCCGCTGCTCTGTTTGTTTCCTTGAACCCAGCTCCCATCTCCCTACCCCTTTTCCCTTTATTCCCTTCCCATTTTTCGGGGGCCGGGGGGCCCACGGGCTTACTGCCCCCCTGTCACAGATACAGATTGATCTAGATAACTCCGTGACAGACAAGCAGATCCATCAATCACTCGGCAGCCAATTTTTATTCTCTCTCCCAGTACTGCATGAAGTCTGGCTGTTTGACTGGTATCATTCCATCCCCACTCTTGCTCTGAATACATTTTGGCCCCGTGTACTGCTACAATGGCCATGTTCAGATCCTTGTCACTGGGATGCATTCCCACGGTTCCAGTATGACTGATATGGGCATGTGACCAGGGCCACTCGGGAACATTGTTGGTTACAAATGACCCAAGTGATCTAGATCCTGAGAAGAAGACATCTTCCAAAAAGAAGAATGTCATGGTGGGAACGGGGGTGGTTATGAGGACATCTATTTAAAACATAAACGACAGTCCAAAGTTCTGTTTGGACCAGTGACAAACTGCAAATACCGGATCTGTTAGTGTGAAGTTATGCCAACAATCTGGTCTTCGGTTGGCACAGGACACCTGCCAGCTACTCGTAAAATCTCTTACAGAGACTACTGTTATCTGGGATGCCTTTTTGTAAGTAGGTCCATTTTTCATTCGGCATCCTAGTTGGATTTCTTCCCCAACCATTCCAATTAAGGATACTGTGTGCTTAGATTTATCCCAGGTCCATTCCTGTTTCAAATATACTTTGCTACCATGCAAGAATACAGTGGTTAAGCTTAAATCCCTGTATTTGGTATCGACTGGATTACTCATTGTACTTGCAGTGTATCGTGAGTGTCCATGCTGC